>JACEGR010000251.1:0-326188 GCA_014170235.1 Listronotus bonariensis
ACATACAGTGGTGGACAAAAGTATGGAAAGATTTTTAAAAGTCTATTCACTTTTATTCCAAGAGAATGTTAGATATGTTTGCCCCACAGTCAAGACCCTTGGTAAAAAATAAAACACAAACAAAAATAATTTAAGTTATCCGTACATTTATTAAAAGTTTAACTTAAAAACGTTACTATTCCAGTGGACAAAAGTATGGAAAGAAAAAATTAATAATCCAAAATATGAAAAAAATTAATCTAAATTTAGTATTTAGTGGCATAACCTTTCGCTTTAATTACATCCCGGCATCTTCTACTCATTGAGTCAACCAGGTTTTGGCAAACTTCAACAGGAATTCTGTTCCATTCGTCTTGCAAGGCCTCCCATAATTCATTTTTATTATGGATACTTCTTTGTCTGATTTTTCGCTCTAGATGTTCCCAGAGATGTTCTATGGGATTCAGATCGGGTGACTGCGATGGCCATTCTAATACATCCACACTTTGATCCAGAAACCAGTTTTTTACGAACCGTGAAGAATGTTTCGGATCATTATCTTGTTGAAATCGCCAGGTAAGTGGCATTTCTTCTTCGGCGTATGGCAGCATTGTATTCTCTAGGATATCTTTATACATAAATCGGTCCATTTTCCCATCTATTTTTATTATTGGTCCCGTACCAGACCGGGAAAAACATCCCCAGACCATCACGTTACCACCGCCATGCTTAACCGTTGGTATTTGGTACTTAACATCATATCTTTTTCCTACTGGTCTTCTCACATATGTTCTTCCATCCGAACCAAAAATATTAAACTTGCTCTCGTCACTCCAGAGAACAGTATTCCACTTTTGAGCAGTCCAATTTAGATGTTGTTGAGCAAACCTAATTCGGGCCTTGCGATTTTTCTTTGAAAGCAGGGGTTTCTTAACTGCAACTCTTCCTAGAAGTCCAGCTTCGCATAATCGACGCCTCACAGTACGGTCCGATACATCTACGTTATAATGTCGGCATATTTCGTCTTTTATTTTCGTCGATGGTCTTCTTGGATCTGATATTGATATTCGTTTAATGACTTTATCTATTCTGGAATTGGTTTTTCTGGGTCGCCCGGTTTTTGGAGCACTCTTCACACTACCCACTAACTGAAATTTTCTTAATATTTTAGAAACTGCGCCTTCCGTTATTCCTAATTTTTTTGCAATAATGCACTGTTTCAGGCCTTGATTTTTAAACTCCACAACCTTATTGCGCAAATCATCGGAAAAATATTTATTTTTTCCCATTGTTAAGAAAGTAGTTATAAGCAGAATATGCAAACTAAAACTGAAATATACAAATAGCTTGTATTTATATTGATGTGAAAAAAATCTTTCCATACTTTTGTCCAGCAGCAAACCAAGAATGCTGATAACGCGAGAGAAAAAATAGCCAGAGATAAGCAGCAACAATGTTAAAAGTTGTTTATCCTTATCCTAATTTCAGATATTAATATAAGAATTTTTATATACGTGGTGTGTTCAATAAATGTACAAAATAATAATCTTTCCATACTTTTGTCCACCACTGTACATAGAGAGACGACATTCGCCCCAAGACACTGGGTGTACATTATAAATATAGTCATAATATTCACCAAATATCTTTTTTTTTTTTTTTTGCAAAATGTTATATCGCTATAATTAAAATAATATAATATTGAACCTAACGGCCTCTTGTTTTACTTAGGGTACGGTTGATTTTTCAAAAATTAAAAACTATTTGAGGTAATAGCACTAAACTTATTGCATTTTTAGGAAAATAAAATTTTAAAAAGAATTCCTGTATACTGACTTACCTATTTGATAAAAATTTATTATCGGGATCGTGTTTCAACATGTAATTCCTAGCGACCGTCAGTGCGATTTTGGCGGATTCCTTCATAACCTCTCCCAAATGACCCGTCAATTCCAAACTACCCTCCGACTCCTTGTCGGGTGACGGTTGCCTCCCTTGTCGTGGTCTCCACATATAAAGTAGAACCCCTGTATATAAAAAAAAAATTAACTTAAAAATGAAAACTCCTTTTTGTAACTGTAAAACTCCTAGAGTAAAAGTCTAAAAGTTAGAAAGCAAAAAAAAATGATAATAAATTTACAGGGTGTTACAGAATGTTGTTGAAAAATTAAAAATATCAATAAAATTATGACAATAAGGGGGTAATTTTTCACTAACTTAATTACATTAAATAAGTCATGTGGCGTCTTCGAGCGGCAACTGAGGAATATTTCTAACAAAAAAAAACCGTTCGCCACTAACTGTATAAATATGTATAAAAATCTTTGTGGTTTCTTTAAAATAAGCAAATAAAAATACAACTTTTATGTAACTTCATTTTTTTTTTGTATAAGAGAAAAAAATCACCAAATTGCATATTTCTAAACCATAAAAGAAGCATTGAAGGAACTTTTTTTATAAGTAAATAAGGTCTTATAATTTTTTATTAGCAATTATGTAAGAATAACAATAAATACCTATTTAAATAAGGTTTATATCTAGTCTAATAGTTTTTACCAAATTTGGTGTTTTAAAAATTTTTCAGTTTTTTGAAAATTTTAACATCCTGTATCTTAAGAATAAAAAATGTGTGGATCCATGTTTATATGAATATATTTTTTGATGTGAAATCTGCCCTTAAATTTTCTTAAGAACATTCTGTAACACCCTGTATATTTCTTACCCATAGCCGTCCATGCTAAACCCATTACAACCCCTGGAGGCGTGTTGGGATACATTCTGTCATGCGTAAACATGGGTTTTCCCACGAAATCTTGCAAATTTTTCGGGCCAACTTGAATAAACTGCGTTTCGTCCTTAACTACCTTATATGCCACCTTTCTTACTACCTATTTAAGAAAAAGAAAAAAATAACATGGCAGTATGGAAAACTTTTCCAGTTGTTGTGGAAGATAATAAGAGTCAATCGATTGTGCTTGAACCCATAAATTGACCACACATGGTCTGATATGCTATATACAGTGTGAGACCAAATTTAACTTGCACTTACCTAACAATAACTTTTTATTTGTTGTCTGTCTTTTTTATTTCTAAAGGGCTAATTGGTAGATGTGTTCTCTTTAGGTTTGCCGATTTTGGTCAAACAGATTTAGATAGGACTGGATTTACGGCATTTTTTCCAAAATGCTGTATTTAACTTTGTTGTAAAATAAATCGGATTTAGCTATAATTAGGCTAATACGTTTTTCCTGTAGACAAACTGTGGGAAATGATTCAGTAAAAGCAAATCTCTTAACAAATGAAGGATTCAAGAATTATGATTATTCTTGATAAATGATGCACCCCATAAAGCATTTCTCTCGGTTTTAACAAGGAACTTTTTTTTAGTGTGCTTTGAAAATCAAAAATGTGAGGTTACCATGGTTCCCGAGTTGGATGCTGACCAAACTTAACTGTAAATTAATTAATATTAAACGGATTACCATTACTGTAGATAAATTCGATTTCTTTTGCAGCGAAGTGAAATGCATCATTTTAGAGAAAACATATCTACCTATTAGCCCTTTAAAAATAAAAAGATAGGCGCAACAGATAAAAAGCTATCATTAGTTAAAAAGTGTGCAAGTTTAATTTGGTCTACACTGTACATTAAAAAAATAACTTTTGGTACTACCTTCTCTATATGCTTCTGTAAATTTCTGACCCCACTCTCGCGACAGTAGCTTCTGATAAGTATATTTAAGGCATCATCTTCGACTTTTATCTGGTTATCTTTTAATCCGCTGTCTCTCATTGCTTGAGGTAACAGGTACTGTTTAGCTATGGCCAGTTTCTCTTCAGCTACATAACCAGACATATCAATCATTTCCATACGATCCCTAGAAAAAAATCATATAATGAGTATTCAAAATAAAGGATCATTACAAACATTCGGTGCAGATATTTTATTTTAACTTGCCCAGCATTTTTACATGCCCTTTCTTCCCTTGAAAAAAAATATATTTATTTGTGCTTAATTTTGCTTGTCACATAAAATAAGAATGTTGTCAGCGTTAATAATTGACTGTTTCATGACAATAAAATAGTTTTATTTGTAAAATAAAATTAGAGCTATACCAAAAACCAAATTTTATGTTGAAGACTTAACCATTAAAGTGATGTGCCATTGCAGTAATCTGTTTTGCCGACTTTATGCGTCCACTAGCAGATTTAAAAAAATCAAACTGACATTATAGTAAACTGTTTTACCGACATCGAGGATAAAATTGATTTATACACATTTCTAATCAAGGCTTACCTTAGTGGTTCAGGAATCGTATCTACAATATTTGCTGTGCAGATGAAGAGAACTTTAGATAGATCAACAGGTACATCTAGATAGTGGTCCAGGAAATTGGAGTTCTGTTCAGGATCTAAAAGTTCCAGTAACGCTGAGCTAGGATCTCCAGAATAACCCCTGAAAAATATTTATTAAACAGTTTATTTTTAAGTTGAAAAACTATCTTTTAATGATTTCCAAAACACTACATGGTCCACCACACCAGATGACAAAATCCCATTATTTTCCGAATGAAAATCCTTGTTGACATTTTATAAAAATTTTATTGCACCCTGTGTGTTTGCAACTTACTTTCCAATTTTATCTACTTCATCAATCAGTACAAGAGGATTTTCCGTTCGTGTTTTCTTCAGGCACTGTATAACTTTGCCGGGCATGGCTCCCACGTATGTACGCCTATGACCTTTGATTTCCGCCACGTCCGTCATGCCTCCCACTGAAAATCTAAAGTATTCTCTGTTCAAAGCTCTGGCAATTGATCGGGCTAAAAACGAATAAAAAATAAAATATTATATAAAATGATCTGGAATTTTTGTTTCTACTATTTTTATTGTTAATATACTTTTCCTTTCCCGTATGAGATAGGGAAAATGAACTTTTCCTCCCTCTATTAGCCGGCAAATTATTTTTCTTTTTGTTTTTATGTTTGTGTGGTTGCAAAAAATTTAACATAAAGTTTTATCAAGGGCAAAATTTCCTCATACTCTTTTTCATATCGTTCGCAAGACTTATTTGGCAAAATATTTAATAAACTAGCTTTGCGGTTTCCAAAATATCTTAGGGATACTGTCGTCGTCTTCAGAGTCCATTATGCTTTGAAATCATATTTCTTGTTCGACCAAATAAAACTGTTTACTTATGCCACATTTATTATAAAAACAACGGTTAGCGCCTCAGCGATAACTCCTATGATGTTTTAAATGTTATATTTTGACTCGTGTTTAATTATTACGACATACAGGGGACCCGTGAATAGGGATGTTAAATCCCTAAGGCTAACAGCGACCACAAATTACCTCAAAATTACAGACCGATTACGTTGCTACCTGTTCTAGGAAAGTTATTTGAAAAAATTATAAAAAACAGATTACTTCAAGCCATACAGAATAGAATTCCGAGGTACCAGTTTGGTTTTTGTGAGGGCTGTTCTACTATTCATCCATTATCTATCCTCTGCTCCAACATACAAACAGCTAAACATCAAAACTTAAAATCTGCAGCGCTTTTTCTAGACATTAAAAAGCATTCGACAGTGTTTGGCATGAGGGACTTATATACAAACTACACAGACTTCAGGTGCCAGGGTATCTTATCAAATTAATCAAAGAATTTCTAAACACTAGAACACTAAGGATAAAAATAAACAATATTCTATCTGAAGACTTCGTCCCGAAACAAGGTGTACCCCAGGGTTCCCCACTCTCACCCATACTATATAATATTTATTGCTATGATATGACACTTGATGACATCAACAATGGAGGCAATTCCTATCTACTACAGTTCGCAGACGATACAGCTATAATTGCACATAACTCCACAACAAGCAGATCTGCAGAAACGCTGCAAACTTCTATAGTTTCAGTGGAAGAATGGTTTAAAAAATGGAGACTTGAGGTAAATCCAGCAAAATCTCAGTTACTTCTATTTAACCATAAAGTAACAGCTAACTCCCCTCAAATAACATTATGCAATCAGGGTATAAGACCTAAAGATACTGCCAAATACTTGGGTATCCAACTGGACTCCAAGTTAAATTTCAAAAGTCATACCTCCATCGTTAAGACCAAGATCAAAACTCGTGCAAAATATTTTCGATCTTTAACATTTAAAAATGAGGGAATTAACACAAAAACAGCAGCGAAAATATATAAATCGATCTGTAGACCAGTATTGGAATACGCTCACGTGTTATTATGTAATGCCAGACCATCAGTACTAAAAACATAAGTGTAGCCGAGAGATCAGCCTTAAGAACAATTTCAAAAATACGTCATCCTGAAAATCCCCTACACAATCCCAGCAACCAGCTCCTATATCAAAAAACAGAAATCCAGCCTATCGAACAAAGGTTAATAGACCTGACAAAAAAGTTTGCAGCAAAACCAAAAAATATGGAGATAATCGAACAGCTATGTTTAACCAGAGATAACAGAAACTCCAGATTTAGATTTCCAGAAAGAACCATACTTGAAGTTTTAATGGACTATAACTAAACATTCATTTTTCAAAAAAAAAAAACTATTTATATGTGTATATAAACTTTTTTTCACATATTTATGTCAATCGCAATATTACATGTATATTTTTTTTCTGTTAAGTATTTTTTATTATTTTTAATCTATAAATTACTATACATATATTGTTACCAAAATAAATTGTAAATTTACTGTGGCTGAAGGACTTCGGTCGAAGGCCATTTGGGAAACCAATAAAAAACATATAATAATAATAATAATAAAAATTTTAAAAACATCGATATATCGATATTTGAGAGAGAAAAAAATATCGATAAATAATCTTTTATTACAAGTCTTTTAAATTAATTAATTTAATTAATTTAAATACACCAAGAAACAAAAACGTACAAGGCTTGGTATAAAAAGCAAGCATACCTATACTGGTCTTTCCCACTCCGGGAGGTCCATGAAAGCATAATATTTTGCCCTGCGTACTTCCTTTAAGCTGGCTTACAGCAATAAATTCCAAAATTCTTCTTTTGATATCTTCCATGCCATAGTGATCCTGATCCAAAATTTCGGAAGCTCTTTGTATGTTTAGATTCTCTTCGCTCTGTACCCCCAAGGCAGAGAGGTGAGCCAGTCCAGATAATTTCGTGTTACACTGATAAAAAAATTAAGAAAGTTACAAAAATATAATAACACAAAAGTTAAAGGAAAATGCTTACTTGAACTCAGAACTGTGACTTTCCAAGAAATTAAGTTTATTTAGTTCTTCATCAATTACTGTGCTCACAGCCTGAGGTAGCACCTTATCCTTGATCCTCTCCCGAAATTTATCCCCTATTGCATCTTTGTCTTCCTTCTCCAATCCCAACTCCTTCTTTATAACTTTCAATTGCTCCTGAAGTATATATTTTCTATGGTGTTGCTTAACTTTTTCTTCCACTTCTCGACCGATTTTTTGTTGTAATTTGGACAATTCATATTCTTTTTAAGGAGGGAGAGTGATAACATTAATCGTTTTGGAATCTGAAAAGGAAATTAATGTGTTTTCACACATTATGAATTGTTTTAGGATAGTACTACTGGTGTAAGAATTAATGTTCAGAAAATTATGAAACTTAGCATACTGGTACTTTATAATAAGAATATCAAAATAGCAACCAGTTAAATTTTTAAAGGTCTACAGAGAACTGAAAAAAGTTATAAATATTATAAAATAATGACTTTTAACATTGATCCTTATGGGAAATCGCAGATTTTATTTTACTTCACAAAAACTGATGTTCAGATTTCAATGAAAGTTGTATCAATGGAAGAAAAATCAATTCTGAACATTTTGGCTAATTAAAATCCGACCATCAGAGCTTGTGATAGGAGTAATTAATAATTAATTGAAAAAACATGCTATGTGACTGACATGTGGCAACGCCGCCGAAAAGTTATGATGTACCCGAAAATGTTTATCGAAAACGGCATATGGAGACATAAAATTAATGCCAGTCCAATACGTTTTTCGGTTACAAGATGCAATGAGTGCTAATAAATATCCGCAATGTATGTTTTTTTTTTGTGTTTTTAGGTGAACAATTTGACGACCATAATCTGATGTATCAATATTTACGTTAATTAACAGGTTAAGTTACAGAAATTTTCCATGTTTATCCTAAAAATTATGTGCTACTTGACCGTGTGTTACAAATTTGTTATCATTTTTTCAGTGACTGTTTTGCCTTTTGATTGAAATATTTTGTTTGGTATATATGATAAGGGTGGTTTAGAGATCTTATTAGTAAAAAAACATAACAATTTAAAACCGATAATTTGTTTAAAGATGCTTGTGCAGTAGTTTTTGCATATGATTTCTATTGTTTTTACTTAGCGTTGCCAAATATAAATACCACCGTAGTCAAATTACCTTAAGCACACATTTAACTCTTGTGGTATTGGTAGAACTACCTTAAGAATATCAGAAACCTTCTATGTGTATAAAATCTTAACTTACATCCATTTCTTCTAACACTTCTTGTAACTCTTTACTTTCTGCAGCTGTTAAAGCGGCGCCTAGATCTGACAGATATACAGGGTTGTCCACAACTCTTTGACCTTGATGCATCATTTGTTGCAAACTATCTCTATAATACAGATTGTATAAGGTTATCCAAAGAATATAAAATGGTGCTTAAAATTCTGGTAATATAGGTTTTACAAAAAAAAAAAAATATCATTAATACAAAAATTGTATGGTTTATCAAGATTTGGAGTATCTAGAGGGTGTTTTACAACTTATCCAAGAAACTTTAAGGGCTAATGGTAGAATTAAAAATAAGAAAAAATTTTCCTATGAACATACATATAACCTAAACGTCTTAAGTTTTAAAACTACAAGGTGGTAAAAATTTCATTTTTTTTATAAGTTTTAGTATACCAATTCAGATATTTAAAAAAAAAAGATAAAATATTTTAATTAAAGAAAAATGCAGTGGCATACCATTTTTTCATAAAAAATATTTATCTTTTACCTTTCATGAATGACACTGGTAAAAATAATTTTTTTTCTGTATGCCAAAAAATGTCTTTTAATGCATAGGAGGCATTACCCAAATTTCAAAGAACATCTGAATTCGTATGAAAGTTATTAAAAAAAAACAATATTTTTAAAAATTTTAACACCCCATAGTTCAAAAACCAAGACATTTAGGACATATCTTCATATGAAGTTTTCTTCTTATCTTTTATTGTAAAATCAGCCCTTAAAGTTTGTCGGATAAGTTGTGAAACAACCTGTATATTTAAAAACAATTGAACATCTAAAAAGAAAGATACACCAAAAAATTAACATTTTTCATATGGTTTTAAAATTTCATCATGTTCCATACTGTCATAGTAATAATATAAATTGATCTGTAGATAATGTTCATGGTGACATTAGAATCAAAAAATCTTACCTGTACAGCGGGTTTAAGCTAATAATATCTCTTATAGTTTTAATAACTTCTTGAGTCAATGCCTTCACTTCTTCTGTCTGCCTAAACTTATTGTGCACGACATTTTCAACCTCTGCCATCAATAGAGGTTCGGCCCCAGCTTCTTTCGCCCCCTCTTTGGATGTCGCTCCAGCCTCAGCAGTTATTTTGTGGGTCTGTGGTTTTTCCTCTACATTTTTTATTTCCGGGAAGGATTTTTTATACGGTTGTTGCGAGTTTTCCGACGCCCTCTGGTGTCAGACTCTTCTGAAATTTTTGGGACTTTAATGGTTGTGTTGAATGCAGGGAAGTGCAGATTCAGTGTTTGGTTCACTTTTTCTACGAGGGGAAAACTGAAGAGAGTTCAGTTGGGACAAAAAAAACACAATTTTTTAGTTACTTTGAGCCATTAATTTTAAATTAACTTCAATATTAGGGAATGTAACCTATTAAAACTGTATATTTAATCTTACCCTTGGGCTCATCTTCAACAGTATCAAAAATTTGTCCTGTGATTTTAATTCTCCTGTGTGCCATCACAACTAGCCTTAATCTATCCCCTAAGTCCTGCATTTCGTGAATCTGGGCAAATACTCCTATATTGAAAACCTCATCGACTTTGTTAACAACCTACATAACACATAATATAAACAAATAGGTAGTTATAGAAAATACCAAGTATGTTTATACAAACCTCAGATTCATTTTCTTCATTTCTTTTTAAAAAATACCACAATAAGGTTGATTTAACTTTACTTTTCTTCTAATTAATTCAATAAGCTGAGGATTTGTTAGCTCGATAAGTTTTATGAAACGGGGGAACACTATATTTCGGGATATGGCAATAACAGGAACATGTGGCCAAACCTATGAATTAAAAAATTGATTATTGTTGCCCTAGAGAAGATCACAATCTAAGAAGTTTATAATAAGAGTTATACCTCGGGTACCGCTACAGTAGCTGGCAGTTGTGGGTTGTACGGTTCTTCTTCGGGAGGCACATCATCAGTTCCATCGCTTTTAGAAGAAAAATAACGTACTGCAGCGAGTGACCTGCTTTCTGAAGCTATTCTTTTAAAGAGTTTATTTTTGGTTGCCCCCAAAACGAGGCTTTTCCCTCGGTTCAAAGGTAATACATCCAGACGTCCATTTTTTAAGGTTAGATTTGCGAAATCACCTCTACCTTCACTGGAAAATCGAACTAAGTTTTTGGTGGTGTTAGCTAGTCTCGAGTTACGTGCAAGCTTGAGAAAACTCATTATAGATTTTCCGATTTTTTTATTCTAGTATCATTTCAAAATCGCCGAAACGTCAAGTTCTTGTCATGTCAAGGTTAAAGATAGCCTTAGCACGTGACGTCATTTTACGAGTTTGATACCGTACATTTATTTGCCTTAATTGTCAGAACTCTCTAATTCGTAATCTCTTTCAAAGTTTTTAGTATGGATGGTGGAGATGTTTTAATTTAATAATGCCTTTCTTGAATCATTCTTAAAAATATATATATATATATATATATATATATATATATATATATATATATATATATATATATATATATCTATTGTGGTGCCACCTTTTATTTAATAGCTTAAACATTTTATTTTCGACAATTTAGATTTTTAGATGCAGATTACCGATGTACCCTGTTTTGTCGATAATTAGTGTATTCCTTTTACCTCGTAGAACCGTTCTCTGAACTGTCAATAGTGTCAAGAACGGTTCTATAACATGAAAAAATGTCAAAAAATGGTAAAAGGAACACTCATGGAGTCGTTCCGGGAGGTTCTGGAGCATAAAAGGAATACACCAAATTCAGCTTTTGAATTCCTCGAGATTACACCGACTAGAGACAGGTTTGCTGCTAAATTGTGTCATTACAGTACAAACAGCGTAAGCGAGGTAAAGAAGTTAAGTGTAGTACCTTTCTTTCTCGCTCGCCTTGCTTGCCAATTAGTCAAAGAAACGGTTTAACATGGCTCGATTTTTAACTTTTTGCCGAACATTTTGAATGTATTCACTAGACTGGGGTCGATTGCATCATTTCTTAACGGCACGACTTATCTGTGGTTAACGCATAAACGCATGCGCTGTTTCTTTTCCTCAGCCTCAGATGCCAAACGTCATTTCGTTTTGTCGGCAAAAGTGTGAGAGTGTCCTCAAAATGGCGTCATATTTAAGAAAAGCATTTTTTTAGCAGTGTTTTTGTAAGAACTATGGTTGTGTTTTAGTTTAAAGTGCATTGTTTTAGTGTAGTATATATAAAGCAATAACCCATCAAAAATGGAGGCTGTAAAGGCCTTTAATTCAGAGGTAAATAAAAGCTCTTTTTGGCACCAATGAGGTTGTAGATTTACATTTTTATAAAGTTTGTATTATCTTGGGTAGCTTTATACAAAAAAATAGTAATCAAACGCTGTTTTTATTACAACAACAAGATAAAAGTATTTTTATGGAAATGCTTAGGTCAAGTTTGTATTTAGGTTTAAGCATTTGCTATAAAATAAATTTGTCCTCCTAATGGGCCCGGTAATATTTTATCATATTGAGCTCATTTCACATTTTTTCGGGCTGAAACTAAAGTCAGTTTTTAAGTTATAATGCCCCACTTGGACCTAACCTTAAAACTGCACACACTCTTTTAAAAGTCTTCCTTGAAATTACTTACACTCAAAGTAAACAATTTATGGTAATTATTTACAAACCGGACACATTGCTGATTTGATTGAAATTTGTTTTTTTCAGGTGCTAATATATAACTACATTTTTTTTAGAAATCTTTTGTTTTTACGATATCCATCATCAAACTTAAAAATTAAACTAATCTTATATTCACTATATTTTCCTTTTTTACACGAAATTCTTGGTATAACACTAAATAGGCAGATAACTCGGCACACAATATTTTACAAACAAATGTGTGTTAAATTTGCCTTAGTCTTCTGGTACCTAGTTATTCACAAATCAGATGCATTGCAAATTTTAAATAAATTTGGTTTGTGGGGTTTTTGGCCCCGGATCATAAATCTAAAAGAATTTTTATTTAGACAAGTTTCATTTTCTTGATATTCATTATCAAAGTTGAAAATCAAATTAACCCTATTTTCCCTATATTCCCCCTTCTTTTGAAAGCAATTCTTGATTTAAAGCTAAATTGGCACTCATTTTTTAAAATTTATTCTGCCCTTTTTTTCATCCTTTTTTTTTAAATCTCGGTAGCCATGGCTACTGAAATTTAAATGATTAAAAGTGAAGTTTTGCAATATTATGAAAGAAATTGATAAAATTAATTTAAAAAATGGGTTTTTAGGAGGTAAAAGTCAAATAAGAAGTGCTAATTTATCGGAAAACTCAAGCATTGCGTGCAAAAAGAAGGAGGAATTTAGTGAATTTAAGTTAGTTTTCTGTTCAAGTTTAATGATGAAAATCTTGAGATTAAAATGTGTCCAACTAAAACTTCTTTGAGATTTCTAATTAGTGCCCAAAAAACCCACTTATACCCAATATCATTAAAATCGGCGATGCGTCCGGTTTGTAAATAATTACTGTCATTTGTTGTGTTTATTATATTTAATACTAGCTTCCCGTGGCTTCACACGCGTTAAATTCGGAGTAAAACAATTCTCCGTTCCCTATACCGTAAAGATTTTAGGTATTAGTATATATATTTACTCCTTCCTCTTAAATCACTCTATCTATTAAAAAAAAACGCATCAAAATACAGGCAGGAAAAGGGACTTTATTTTATACTATTTAATGATGTATTTTTTTTTAACTTAGACCTACTTAGTGTGTTTTTGTATAACAAATTTAATAAGCCATTTCTATTTTTGGAATGGCTTGAGTTATGAATAAAGATTACTTCTTTACTTTACTTTTGCTAACAGTTGTTTAAAATTTATAGATCACTGCTGAAGCCTTTAAAAGAGGTAAAAAGAAAAAAAGTAGGATGAAACCCACTAAACAATGTTGAGAATATATCAAAAATTAAAGGAAAAATAAAGTATGGGTTATTTAAGGTCGGGAGGGGTGACAGGGGGTTTAAGTGTAAAATATGGTTTTTCTCAATTCCAAATTGTAGGCAATAAAAAGATCTGCACCTTTTGTACAGCGTGTTCGAAAGTTCTTAGCAAATGGAAAACATTTTTATTATTAACTTTTTGAAAAAATGTGTGTTTGCATAAAAAGTCCTGCTTGATAAAAAATACATTTTTACAAAAATATTTAAAGGTTGGATGTACAGGGTGGCTTAAAAATGACTTGTTTTTAAATTTAAATAAGGGTTATTTCCTAACTACGGTACCAAACTTTTAAGGGTGATTTCTTATATCATTTTATGAAGAAAGTTCCTATAAACATATGTTCGGAAGTGCTTTGTTTCTAAGATACAGGGTGTTAATTCTTTTTAAGTCTGTTTAATATTCAAATATCTTAAATATGAAGCCAGATACAAAAAAATGTACTACACTAAAAAGTTGTACTACATAGAAAGCCATTACATTTTTCTCTTAATAATATTGGCGTACATTTTTCTCTCAATAATATTGGCTGTTGTGCCCACTGTTCGCCACTAGCTTTTTATGTTTTTTTCTATAAAGCAACTTAAAATATAACTTTATAGTAAAATATATATTTTTTTGTATTGGGCTTCGCATTTAAAATATTAAAACAAAAAAACAAAAAAATTTAACATATGTTTATAATTCATAAAATAACATAAGAAATCACTCTTTAAAGTTTGGTACCGTAAATAGGAAATAGCCCTTATTTTAATTTGGAAACAAGGCATTTTTAAGCCACCCTGTACATCAACCTTTAAATGGTTTTGTGGAAATGTATTTTCTCATTAAGCTTTTTATAAAGAGACACATTTTTTCGTAATGTTAATAATTAAAAAGTTTCCCATTTGGTAAGAACTTCCGAAAACACGCTGTATTTACATTTTCTTTACATAACCTAAAAATTTATGTAAACAATTTAAATAACCAAGTTTATGGTTTTTTATTTTTATTTTTACAGAAAATATTTTTTTTACAAATTTTAGTGAACAGCTTACCTTTGCAGGTCATTTTTGGGTTTAAAATATTTATTTTTTCACATTATTTTGACTTAATGTCGAAAAAGTACCCTTATTTACAATCGAAAATATATGTATCAAAATATCGGCTTTTTCAGAAAAGTATGTGGTCTCTTTGTTCGTAAAAATCTCCACTTTCTGATGGTGTAAAAAAATATACATTACAGTGGGAAATGTTTTCAGAAAATGTAAAAAAACTAGGATCCGATTTTTTTAAATCATTATTAGGCCAGGATCGATAATTTTTGAAACTAAAAAATGTATAGTGGGATAAAACCCATTGGAAAATGTAGAGAAAATAACAAGAATAAAAGGAAAAATAAATTACGGGCGATCTGAGATCAGGAAGTGGAAGGGAGTACCTAAATGTTTAAGGGTAAAAAACGGTTTTAACCGATTTCTGGCAAAACTGCAAGTCCTATGGAGATGCATTTTGCGAGAAAATTTACCATGGTAATGTATATTTTTACACCATCAAAAAGTAGAGATTCAGCCAAGAAAAAGCCCACCTAATTTTTTAAAAATGTCGATATTTTGACATGTGAATTTTCAATTGAAAATAAGGGTACTTTTTCAATATTAAGTGAAAATAATGTGTAAAAATAAATATTTAAATCCAAAAAATTAAAGTATATGTGGGACATAAGTATAAAGGTAATTTTTACCAAATTTCGAGATTTTTTTTTTTTGTAAAATATAAAAATAAAAAAACAAAAACTTGGTGTTTTGAATTTTTACATAAATTTTGATAGAACCTTTTTCCATAAACTTGGTAGTTTTCCGAAAATCGGAAAAAATCTTTTTACCTTCAACCCCTCCCCTTTTCCCTTCTCGACCTTAGATCGCCCGTAATTTATTTTTTCTTTAATTTTTGTTATATGTTTTACCTATTACAATGGATTTTGTCATACTATATTTTTTTAGGTCTCAAAAATTATTGATCGCGATATTTTAGGTTAAATCTGTATATTTAGTGTGGTTTTTAAAAGTCTCCTTTTTAACTTTCAAATAGCACTAAATATTGATATAGGGTAAAATCTTGGGTAAAAGATTATGCATTTTGGCATAAAAATTATGGTGGTTATGTGGTCTAGTGTCAAGAGAGCACTATTAACTTTTTCTACTCAAAACCACTTTGTTTTTGAAAATCGGCCTAGCTAGCAAAAACCATACTGTTTGTACAATATTTAAGCCAAAGTTTAAACACTTGTAGGTAAGTCTGGAATGGATAGATTTTTATAAATAAATCTTTGTTAAATAGAGATAAAAAGGCCTTTTAAAAGATGTGCCATGTCCTTTCCATTTCAAAAAGAATAGTTAATAGTGTCCCCTTGGCTCTAGCGCAAGTCTCTATCTCTAACAATAACCCAGATACCCTGCAATTGCAACGAAATCGGGACACCCTGTACAGGGTGGCTCGAATTCGACGCTCATCATTGGGATTTCGGAAACCGTAAGAGATACAGGATCGGTTAAATGGAGGCAAAGTTGCGCAATTTGATGCTCATTAAAATGCCGTTTTGCGTTTTAAAAATTCCGAGTACTTCCGAAGATATTCGGAAAAAACCGGAATTTTCAATTTTGGTTTCTATTGTTTCCTGGCTATATTTGTTAAGATAACTAAAAATAAAAAACACGTTTTCATGGCCACTTTTTCTGCTCTATAATTCAGTGTGATTAAATATTGAGTCTGACGTTTCGGCTTCTGGCGACCATCATCAACTTAAGTTTTTAAATACGGACCTGATATTTTTTCAATTTAATTAAATCCTTTTATTACTCTTAAAACACTATATATCGCCACTTTGATATTTTCCGACGTTTCGTACAGACAATTCCATCACCAGAATATTGCATATTAATTTAACCATAATACGGCCCTGAACTACATTTTTAGGTAAAAAGGTAAAAAAAGAATAAACTTATTACATATTCATAATGTTTTATTGCAACTTATTGATACGAATTCAAGGGAGAACTTCATTTAATGTATGGATTGGTATGTGGAGGAACAAAATTATTGGACCTTTCGTTTACGAAGCGACCTTAACTTCCGAACGATATTTAAATTTGATTAGGAATGATGTCTTAGACGCCCTAGATAATCAACGTTTGGCATTATTTCAAGAAATATGGTGGCAGCAAGACGGAGCTCCAGCCCACAATGGAAGGAAAGTAGCGCAATTCCTTTACCATATATTTCCTAATAAATGGTTTCGCAAGAGGGCCCGCTAGAAGCCCAGATCTTAGTCCCTTAGATTATTTCCTTTGGGAATATCTAAAGAACCGTTTATTTAAAAATGCACCTCAGGACCTTTAAGTAATACAACAAAATTTGATAAGGGAGTCGCTGCCATTCCTGCGAGAACAATTAATCGAGCTGTATTAATTATTCAAGCAAGAAAATGTATCGAGGCGGAAGGTTATCTCTTTGAACACCTATAATAGTGATTAAATTATGTATATTTTTAATATGGGCATCAAGATAGTATTACCAATTTTTTATGTAAGCTGATTTGTTGTCTACCTTTTTGTATCTTATGTCTAATATTCATGAAATTTTCGGTTAATAAAGTAATTTCCGCTGTTAGATATCAATGAGTTGCAATAAAAGATTACGAATATGTAATAAGTTTATTCTTTTTTTTACCTTCTTACCCAAAAATGTAGTTCAGGGCCATATTATGGTTAAATAAATATGCAATACTCTGGTGATGGAATTTTTATCCGAAACGTCGGCAAATATCAAAGTGGCGATATATAGTGTTTTAAGAGTGATGAAAGGTTTTAATTAAATTGAAAAAATATCAGGTCCGTATTTAAAAAAATTAAGTTGATGATGGTCGCCAGAAGCCGAAACGTCAGATTCAATATTTAATCACACTGAATTATAGAGCAGAAAAAGTTGCCATGAAAACGTGTTTTTCATTTTTAGTTATCTTAACAAATATAGCCAGGAAACAATAGAATCCAAAATTGAAAATTCCGGTTTTTTTGGAATATCTTCGGAAGTACTCGGAATTTTTAAAAAGCAAAACGGCATTTTAGTGAGCATCAAATTGCGCAACTTTGCCTCCATTTAACTGATCCTGTATCTCTTACGGTTTCCGAAATCCCAATGATGAGCGTCGAATTCGGGCCACCCTGTACAGGGGCGAAGTTATTTCGTGTATAAATAGATTTGGGATATAACTAATATGACTTTGGTTGCCACACCCTGTATATAAAATTTTTCAAGGTGTAAAAACACCAATAAAAATGACATTATTAACAAAAAGTTTTTATAATTGTCTATATCATCCATTTTATAAGTGTATAACAAACATTTTTTAAATAAAATATACTGTATATTATTACACCATAAAAAAAAGTTTAAGAAAATACCACATTTGATATGCCTATCTCCTCTAGTTTTGGAAATATGTTCAATTTGTATCTATATTGTACGTGTTGGTAATTATTCATAATTATTTCAACAGAGTGTCCACAGATGGGGTTAACAAGAGGACAAATGGACCAAAAATTTCATTTTTCGAAAAAAATCATTTATTATAAAAAAAAATCTTCTAAAAAGAATAAGACATACGAAAAAAAATGTTGATTTGTATACAGGTTTCGGAAAAACTTACAAAATATAATTTTACTCCAAGAGTAAACTACTTGTTTTTTTCATTTTTAGTCAAAACGTCATAAGAAAAATTTATTTAGATTATTGTTTGTAATCAATAACCACAATAATACAAAATTTTATGGAGCTCCATAATTTGGCGAAAAAGCCTTGATCACATTCGTTTGGAGCAGCATTTGGAAAAAGCAGGTGTTTTTTAAAGCCTCTGTAAAGTCATTCCAAATGCTATTTTAGAGACATTTTCTAAATAATATTTTGCCTATAAATAAAAATACAAGGTAGTTTATTCTTGGAGAAAAACATGTTTCTGAAGTTTTTGCGAATCCTGTATAAAAACTCAACATTTTCTCTGCGTGAATTCTATTTTTTTACAAGCAAAAATTTTTGGTTCATTTGTTCTATTGTTAACCCCATCCGTGGACAGTCTGTCTATTATTAGTCCCATTATCATTGGTCCAATTACAAAATTTTTGCAAAAATTCCACATAAAAATTATTGTACAAAAACTATTGTTTTTAAGAAAATGTGGCATGCTGTTACATCACAGTATGAAGTTTTTTTACCATCCAAAAAACAGTTTTTATTTGACATTTTCTGTTTATTGCTATTTTGTAAAGCATTCATGGTACTTGTTATACAGTGTGTCCTCCAAAGATGTCTTGTATGGGAAACTTTTATTATTAATTTTACAAAAAAGTTTTTCTTTACAAAAGTTCTGCATGGTCTAAAACCTAAAATGCGATCATCAAATATTAATTTTCTTCAGTGGTATACAAGGTGTCTCAAAGAATATGAATTTTGTTCAATTGAAAAGTACAGGTATTTTTGGCGATACTGAAAATTATTATAAAAAAAAATGTTTACAATAATAATAATAATAATAATTAGAATAATAATTTTTATTTCATCAATATAAAAGTACAAACAGCACAATAATTGACGAAAAGGTCAAAAAGTCCTTAAAATAAATACTACAAATAAACAAAACAAAATTATTAAAAAACAGACAAAATATTTTATACTAAAAATTAGCTACATAAAAGTAAAATGAAAACAAAATTAACGAAGTAGATTATACCTTAAAAAAAATCGTCAAAACAGTAATAAGTTCTATCTAGTAGAAACTTTTTTCATTTACTTTTAAAAACATTGATATTCTTAAAGTTTTTTATATTACTATCAAGATAATTATACCATTTACAATAATTAAAATAAACATTTTTAATGTCTTAAAATCGTCGCCACATGTTTCTCTACGCGTTAAGTCACTGATTATTCGAACTGCGTACTTTAAAAAAATAATAATAATAACTTTTAATTATGCAAACCCATTCATTTACAAGAATAACTTTTTTTTAATTTTTTTGTTATGCGTTAAAAGTAAAAATTTAAATTTGTACATTGGTGAATACTTATTTTAAAATATAGTATCTAAAGAAAGCTTAAAAACTGTCAAAACAGCAAAAGGTCACAGAAACGCTCGTTATCCCATAAAAAATTTTAGAATGTTTTCTAGTAAATTAACGTGTTTACATATTTAAGAGTTATTTTCAATTTTGTCAAAAATAATGGTACTTTTCTCTTGAACAAAATTCATATTGTTTTGATACCTCGTATACCACTGAAAAAATATTATCTATTTATTTGTTTATTTATTTACAGTATTTACAGCTTTGCCATTTAATTAATATCTAATGATTGCATGTTAGGTTTTAGAGCATGCAATACTCTTTATAAACAATAACTTTTTTAAAATTGAAATAAAAAAGTTTCCCTATGTAGACAACTTTAGCGGACACACTGTATACAGGGTGTTACAGAATGTTTTTAATAAAATTTAAGGGCAGATTTTACCATTAAAAATATAAAAAGTTTATAAACACATGGGTTTGCAAATTCCTCAATCTCAAGATACAGTGTGTTAAAGTTAATTAAAAAATAAAGACGATTTTTTTTTAATTCCTAAATATCCTTTCTCCAATTTTGTTTTAAGGTGGGAATGTTTGTCAACTAAATGTAATGACCCTTACAAATTTTTTAACCTTTTTGTGGGGGGAGGGGGTAATTGTTATGGTATTAGAATACTCTCTAAAGAATTAGAAGATTTTTCAATTTTAAAATCTATTTATTTTTCTTTAATTGATTCTATCATAAGATATGGAATTTGTTTTTGGGGAAACTCGTATCAATATTTATTAAATTCAGTATTTGTATTACAAAAAGAGCAGTTAGATATATCTGCAAAGCAAAGACAAAAGATTCGTGTAAACCGTTGTTTAAGTCAAAGAAAATTTTAACTCTTACCTCTATTTATATTTTAGAAACAGTATGTTTAATTTTAAAAAAATTGTTTAAAAAGTCCTAATAATTCTTTATATGATACTAGAAAAAATCTCAACTTCAACTTCCGAATCCAAATTCATCATTAACAAAAAAATCTTTAATTTATGACTCAAAAAAATTTATAATCATGATATTAAAAAAATTAAAATTTTTAAAAAATTTAAACTATCTGTTCAAAACTTGTTATTAAGTAAAGCGTATTATGTATTAAGAGAGTACTTTGATGATAATTTTAATTAGTCGTACCATTACATAAAGCATGTATCTTATTATTATTAATATTATTATTATTGTTAATATTTTAATTTTATTCTGCTTTGTCAAAAGATTATTCTTGGACAATAAAGCAATATATTATTATTATTATTATTATTATTATTAAAGGAATATTTCTAACATAAAAATGGCATGCCACTGACTGTGTAATTGTGTGTAAAATTTTTATTCTTTCTCTAGATTAAACAAATAGAAATATAGCTTTTATGTTTTTTTTCATGTCTTGTTCAGTTTAAGAGAAAAATATAAAATCCACCCAATCGCATATGTTTAGTTCATAAAAGCACACTGGCGTAGATAGGGGGGTACAGGAGGAAATTACCCCCTCCCCCACAAAAGGTTAAAAAATTTGTAAGGGTCATTACAAATAAAAATATCGTAAGTTGGAAAATGTTTTAATTGGCAAGCAGTAATTTTAATTTTTTTAAGGTGAGGACCTTTTTTTTGCTCTTCAAAATTTTGTCGGACGATTAGGATTTTCTTATGCCAAACGATGTTAAAACATTGCATTACCCCCTTCTTCCCGCCCTCCTCCCCAGAAAATGATATTATCTACGCCACTGTAATAGCATTGGCACAACTTTTTATTTAATTAGGTTTTGTGTTTTTTTATGAGTAACTATGTAACAACAGCAATAATTACTTACCTATTTAATTAGGGTTTATATCCAGTGTAACAATTTTTACTAAAATAAGTATTTTCGAAATTTTTCTGTTTTTTGAGATGTTTAACACCTCTATCTTGAGAAAGTAAATATTGCATACTCATGCTTATATTGTTTAAATAACTTTTCTTTATATTTTCTAATGTAGATTTTTTTTTTAATTTCTAGAGTTGTAATAGTAGATTTTTCAGATGAGTTTTTAAAGCGTTTAAAAGGGTATTATGATTTGAAATATATATATATATATATATATATATATATATATATATATATATATATATATATATATATATATATATAAAAGGGTATTATGATTTGAAATATATATATATATATATATATATATATATATATATATATATATATATATATATATATATTCATTTTTTTATTATTCATACTCTAATGTGAATGGTCTTTAATGTTTGTTCAACTAAATTTTAAAATAAAGGTCATTCTTCTACTGTTCTAAAGAAAGAAAAATCCTAATGGATTTTTAACTATTGTTCAAGAATCTGGTTTGATCGAGGTTTTGATGCTACAGTAGGGTGTGCCAATAGTTATTTTTGTACCAAGGGCGTAAAATAGCACTTTTACGCCCGCGGCTGAAAGTTGTTGCCCGCTTTTAATGTTTCAAATAGTAATCAGTATACTTTTAACATATGTTTAATTAAATAAATTGTTGTTTTACCCAAAAAATTTGGGCATTATTTAATTTTATTATTGTTTTACAAAATTATAAATGCGGGCGTTTTTAATACTTTTTGTCCTAGGGTGTAAAGGTGCTATTTTACGCCTTTATTTATTAATGCGGCGTTTTTGATACTTTTTGCCCTAGGGCGTAAAAGTGCAATTTTACGCCCTCAAATGGGAGCGTAACATTGTATTTTACGCCCGGTCGTACAAAAAGATTTTTTTTTGCTTTCACCCAAAAATATCTCAGAGGATGCTCAAGCAAAGCTTTTATTAAAAGCGCATCTCGAAATTTTAATTTTAAGAGGTTCTTCATGGTTCTTTTAAGTTTGTCTTGTCCGTTTTTACCATTTTTTTGCCCTGCAAGCTGTGAAAAAAAATTTAAACAGAAATTAAATAAATAAATCTTGTTAAGCAATAAATTTGGTACAAAAGTTTTGATAAGTCAAATTTTTATCTTCAATATTTAATTTTTACAGAGTCCTCATTTTTTACGAAACTATTAGTGTTAAGCCGCGTATAGACTTGCAACAATTCGCCGTGCCGCTCCACGCCGCATAGCCCCGCCACATAGCGCGGACGTGGCCGTGGACGGCATTCACGTCGTTTTAAGGGCTTGTCGGTTCTTTTGGCGTCAAAGGAGCGCGCAAACAAGTTGGTTAGTTTGGACGAATGTTTGGCGAGTTGTTGCAAGCCTGGACGCAACTTTAAAGAAAAAAATTAAAGGACAAATTTGTAGTACGTCTAAAATCCTAGAAAAAGTTCGTATCGACTTCTTCGTATTATTAATCACAACAAAGTTACAAGCTCTTAAGTACTTATCTTTTAAAAATTTTGCTTTCTTTTAACTAAAAATTGAATATTGATGATAAAAAATTGACAAAATTTTGATCAAAACTTTTGTACCAAATGTATTGCTTAATAAGATTCATTTAAAATATTCCTTTTGTTTTTCATAGCTTACAGGGCAAAAAGTGGTAAGAAATCGCGTTTTCATGTTATTTAGACGCAAAAGCTTATCGAACCATGAAGAACCACTTAAAATTAAAATTATGAGCTGGGATTTAACAGGAGCTTTGTTTGGAGATCCTTTGAGATATTTTGGGTGAAAGCGAAAGCTACTTTAAACAGCTCTATATATACGAATGAGTTAACAGATCTATATGAACCTTCACAGGAGGCACGAGGTCTAAAAAAGTACTAGCCTTTAAACGGTTTTACTTAACTGTTTATTTGTTATTTAATTATTTATTTATATGGGTCAACTCTAGTAATTGGAATTTGATCTGAAATTTGGCACACATTCTGATGACATTAAAATATAATAAATTTTGCATAATTGCACCAATCTTCTTATCAATCTGGGGTATTGATCGGACAACTTATAAAATCGTTGGGCACTTGAAATTTTCAGCATAATATTTACTCTGGATACGCTACGCCTAACGGTTTTCTTATTTGTCTAATCAATACCCCATATTGATGAGAAGATGGGTGCGATATGGTAGCTAGGACTTACCAAATTATTTTTTATCTTTTAGTACAATAAAACCGTTTAACATAAAATACATTACATCATTTATTTTGTAGTCGGGTAAAAATAAAACGACAATCCTAACAAAAACTATCTACTGAAAAAAATATATAAATAATGCTTTTTTGCATTTAATTATGCAATAACAATAACTTTTTTTTGTTACAGCTCTCGTCTTTGTACGAGGTTAAGCCACCCATCTCCAAGGCCAAGATGACGGCCTTGACGAGGGGCGCCATTAAGGCCATTAAGTTCTATAAGCACGTGGTGCAGAGTGTGGAAAAGTTTATTTTAAAATGCAAACCTGAATATAAAGTGCCTGGTCTGTACGTCATCGATTCAATTGTGAGACAATCGAGACATCAGTTTGGGCCTGAAAAAGACGTTTTTGCGCCCCGATTTGCGAAGAATTTGCAACAAACTTTTATAAACCTGTTTAAGTGTCCAAATGAAGATAAGGTAAGTTGAAGAATTATAGTAAACAGTTTTTAAAGCATGGCCTATGATTTAAACAATTTTGTTAGGAGGGAAGTTTCATCCAGCCAAAAATGTATACAGTGCGTGTCTAAAGTCGGGTACTTTTCCTAACTTTTGACTGGTTCAGTATTTTTCATGAAAATTTGAGGACTTTGGTAAGACGACATTAATTAAATTTTTAGGTAAAAAACTCGGTATAACACTTATAAATGTCAAACTGACAGTTGGGAGCCATTTTGAAAAAAAATGGAAAGGGGGATCTTGGGCACATCATTTTATAGCTCCTGACGAGTACTTTATAAACCTATAATATAAAATCAATACCTTTACCTACTATAAAATGGCGGTTCTGTTATTTTTGTGAGCTCTTTTAAAGATCTTTTTAATGATGATATTGAAGATAATATACAGAGTGTAACATTAAGTAATTTTTTACGCACCCTGTATATTATATTACCATTAAATAATTTTTAAAAGACCTGTAAGAAAAACCCAAGTAAGTATATTTAACTTTATTAGTTTCGGAAATATGGCCATTCAAATCAGGTATTTAGGTAATTTTTAAATTTACGCCATTTTAAAGTAAGTAAAGGTATTTACTTTATATTCTAGGATTATAAAATAGTCGTCAGGAGCTGTCAAATAATACGCCAGAAGACCCCGCTCTTAATTTTTTTCTTTAATGGCGCCCAAATCTCTGTTTGGCATTTTTATCTGTCATTTCTTTCTTACAATTTGGTTTATGTTGTCTTACCAAAGTCCTTAGATTTTCATGGAAAAATACCAATAAATTTAAAAGTTAGGAGGGGGATCCTGACTTTAGACACTCAATGTAACCTTTTACGGAAACTTTTTATTGTATTTTAACAATTTTTATCGGTAGAAATAATTATTTTTGAAGATGCTAATCACTGAAATACCTCTAAAAGGCGCCCTGCAATCAGCACCAGATCTTAATAGTGGGTCATGTATAATGGAAAAACCCAAAATATTTAGTTTATACAATACATTTGAATTAAAACCATCTACCCCATATAATTCTGTTATTTGTACACTTACAAAAAAATCCTGAATCGCGTCAAATGTTTTTTTCAGGGTGACACATTTTTATTTCAAAACTTACTATCTTAGGGTTATTTCGTCCCCTCACCAAACGTCAAAAAGTTAAGATGGAAAAGGGAGTCAGATGATCCTTATCTTATAGGCAAGGCGCAAATTGAGACACGTATAACGCGTGCGACGAGACGCAGCACAGCACGTACTTTTGTAACTTAGGAAATTAAATTATGCAACGCACTAGCACTAGCGACGCGTCTACTCGAAAAGACGTTGATTTCTGTGACAGTAACTCAGTTTCTCGCGTCGCACGTGTCGCAATTTGCGGCTTGCCTTAAAATAGTTTCAAATTTTCTCTTAATGGTGTTAAGTTTTTCATAACCGGTTCAGTAGTTTTCAAGAAACATCACCCAAAAATACAGGGATCCCTAGTCAGTGGTTTACTCCTATAACTTTTTTATTGTTTACAATAGCATATTGAAATGTGGTATATAGGTATATCGCAAGTGTGCATTGTTTCACGAATTCAGTTTATCACTTCCGGTTAAGCCGGAAACGACCTTTAACTTTTGCTGACTTGCTTTCATTTTACAGAGTAAAATCATCCGCGTTTTAAACTTGTGGCAAAAGAACCAAGTTTTCCCGGCAGAAGTGATTCAGCCGCTGTTTGATTTCGCCGATCCGAACAATCCTATCCACCAGCAGATCCAGCAACAGAGCACGCCGGTGCAGCAGACAAACGGATCGTCTGCGACGGCGCAGCAGCAGGTCGTCAAAGGTTGGTGACGTAGAGGTTATGTATACTAAAAAATATTTTGCAATGTGCCAATCAGGTGGATTATGAAGAAATTGAAAGATACAAAGGCATTACATGGATTTAGGGCCAGTTTTAAAAAGTTTAGGAAGAGTTAATCCGCGGTTTGTGTCTACTTAAATGCTCCTAAAAAACTATTGATTAAAAGATCAAAATTTTTAATATTTTTTTTTTTTAAGTTTTTTTAATAAACCATGATTTTATAAAATAATTTCTTTTAGTTGACAAGAATGAAATGATTTATAACTTATTTACATCGCAAGGATTAATTATTACACAAGTGTTTATACCAAATTAATGATTAATATACAGGGTGGGCCGAACAGGGACGTCCAAAATTTGAATTGTTATTAAGGACAAATAATGACTAATGGTAAAAAAAGGCATCAGTTACGAAGATGCCAAAATGCATGGAAAAAATCCATGTTAAACACGAAATAGGTGTTTTTTTCTCGAAAATAAAGCAACATACCAACAAGTATCAAGGGACAAAAAATTGTATAATTGACTGCTTAACCTAAAAAAATATAATAAACTTTTAAAAAGTCCGTCGGGTACATTTTTTTGTCATTATCAGTTTGATTGCCCCTAGCGCCGCCACTGGAATTTAAAATTATCATCTAGTTAGTGCTAAAGTAGCGTCTTATCCTATTAAACAACACTGCCAAATATATAAAAAAATCGACCAACGAATCTTTGAGATATTTAAAAATAACAATATAGTTTTTTAAAGTTTAACACCATGTATCCTCATAACTGAAAATAATTTACCTACTTTTTTACTCGCCATTAGTCATTATTTGTACTTAATAAAAAAAAAAAAAAATTTGCTAGTCTCCGTTTGGCCCACCCTGTATTTGAGGTTTAACTTTAAAAATCCAAATTTAATTTGGATAGTAAATTTCAATGTTGTATGTGTTTGAATAAGAAAAAAAGTTGTATGTGTTTGAATAAGAAAAAAGTACGCACGACGCCATTTACAAGTACATCTCGAACTAAAAATTTGATTCATACCTTTAAACAACACTTATATCGCGCGGTAGTCATTTAGCTATTATAATGAGTCATCGAATATACTATAAAATATATGAAACATGCTTGCGCTATCACTCACAATTATTTTATTAATTAATTATTAATTTTTAAAAATCTCTTTCTAAAATTCAACTCTACCATGTTATTAAACATATGTTTATTTTATTAATACTTTCTCACACTTTTCTTTTGAAATAAATAAATAAAAAAGGAATTTTTGTAAAGTGCTTGGAGCCAATAATATAAAAAGTTTTTAAAGTAATTTTTAGTATTTTGAAAAAAAACACAAAACGTGATACTTGAGTAAGAAGAAGTGATACATCTAATATGACTTTTTATAGTTTTGAAAAGGTGATTGCCTGTATTTTATTTTATTTTATTTAATTCCAAGTCTAAAACAACATAGGTACTTTCTTTGGAAAATAATGTTTAAGAGACATATTTATTTATAAACTTTATCAAATCGTGAGTTTTATTGCATTAGGGCAAGGAGATTTAATGTGTTTTGATTTAAAATAGTAATTTATAAAACCAGTGCTCGGGTAATGGTTTTTTTAATAATTGGGAGGTTTCACAATTTTTTAATCTTTTATAACTTTTTGGGTTTTTGACCGATTTTAATGATTTTTTTGTATATCCTTTGGGAATAGATATACTGATGTAAATAAAGAAAGAAAATGTTAATTTCAAATCCAATACACTGGTCAAAAATTAGGACGTTAAATAATTCCACAGGGTGCTCAAAAATTTGGGTCAAAATGCAACATTTTGCTCTTTCCTGTATTACACCTAATCCTATAAAACTTTTTGCAGTCCCCATATTAAATAATATTCTTGATGAAAGGATCTACAAGTGGACTAAAATATAATTAAAATTTGTCAAAAACCAAAAATTTATTAAAGATTAAATTTGATAAAAAAATTATCTTTGTCAGTTTTTTTGTCCAGAAGCGTATTTAAAGGTTAAAAATATTCTACTTATATTGGTTTTTATAAGTACAAGATCTGGTGTTGTTTTACGCTTGTGAATTTTAATTTCTATTTGAGTAAAATTCCATTAATCATTGGTATGGTGTATTATTTCATTATTCATAACCCTTTCAATAAAGGAAGACTCATTGTCGTCGTCGTGTAGTTAAAAAATAATTTTAAATTTTCGGCCGAGATGTGCTAAGAGCGTATTTAACTTAAATATTTATTCCCAAGAACTAGGTACTTACCAGAACTTTAAAATACATTATAAAAAAAATATAGAAAATAGTTTTGGGATAATATTTTTTTCTTTTGTGTAAACTTTTTTGAAAATTTGAAATATAAATATTATTGTTGCCGAAAAATAATTTTCTTTGTCTGTAGGTTAAACTTTTGGTATGGTACAAAACTTTTGTACCATAAAAAAATACATGTTTCTCTACATCTTAGAAAAAACGTTTTTAAAATCCTTGGATTTGTGTTTTTTTACTTTTCAACATAAAACGTTTTGTAACAAAAAATGAATATTAGTTTACATTTCGCCTTGGTTAAAACAAATACAGTTTTTAGCCATTATTACTCTCCATTGGGCAACATTGATGTATATTCGCGCTTCAAACGACGCTTCGATTCGGTCCGTTTAAAATAGTGATCTTAATATGACGCTGTTATTATCAAAATGTTGTAAGAAGTATCAACTAACATAATGATCTTGCGGATGGTACAGTTAATTTTTACGGTATAATACTTAAAAAAGTCTTCTACATATTGAAAGGGTTATCTAAACAAAATAAGCATACATTTAACGAAGAAAAAAATCTGCTCCAAAAGTAATGCTAAGAAAATTAAAAGTAAAGTCACATGTTGCTTATTTTGTTAATGTGTCACATCAGTCCTTCACTCCCCAGTCAAAATAAAAGGTAAGAGTAAACACGAACCATACTGCGGATGATCGGCTTTGACTGGGGATCGCCTGAAAGGTAAGTCTGTCGACTTAGGTTATAGCAAAGTTTACAGAATTACCGTGTTAGTTGCGTCACTTGACCGGTTGAGTTTTATAAAGATTATGCATTTCTTTGGAGCTAAAACCTTTTCTTTCAAGTAAAACTTGATAGCTCATAGCGTTTCTCAGTATGATTTCATATTTATATAAGATTTTTATTTAGAAAAAATTATGGACTTTTTAGTTGATACCAATTGACTCAACTTACATTTTATTTCTGTAAACTTTGCTTGCGGGATCGGACCATCGCTTAAAAAACACTGTGGTGATAAAAGTTTTTTTGGAAAGAAAAGTATTATAATTTAAAGTATTTATTTCTCGGAATGTTTTATTTCGCACGTGGTATATTTAGTCGAGAGTTTTTGAGTAGAAACTGAATTAAAGATTGAAACTAAATTTAACAGTTTCCTTTTGTAAACAAAGGCGGAGTGTTTTAAAAATCGGCAACAAAAACCTTTTTTTTGTTACAAACATTGCAATTCACATCTTTTTATTAAATCGTAAAAAGTAAGCTAATAAGCTGTTTAGCTCTCTAAATGTATTTTTTTTTATCTGGCACTACTCGTTCTTCTAGTTCAGATTAGTTTCCCAAGTATTTATCAGTATTGTTCAGAAAAAATATGGATGGCCGTTTTATTTTTTTTACTCTTTTTATATAGAGAAAATTCACAATATAGCTGATTAGTTTTTGTTAAATAATATTGGAAATTTTTACGCTATTGCCTTGGTGTTTAGCGGTGTCCTTTTCCTCTAGAAAACGTAACCTCAAAATTGTTAAGACTTATTTCTCTTACACTGTCATAAGTAAACAAACTATTTGGTGCTTAATTAATATCATATACTTTTAAGAATTTACAATTTGAGGTTAGGTTTTGTTACTTTTAGTTTAGTATAAAACATACTCCGGTATCTAAAAAGTACCGATGACGAAACAAAGCGCACACTTGGCACATTGCGATGCGCTTGCCACTGTCTAAATAAGTTGTTCATGATAGGTTCGCCGGCTCTACAAAGAACACCGACCAAGGCCAACCAGCCGACAGCATCCGATCCGGCCGCATCTAATTTGGTTAGTTTCCATTTAGTGTGTCTACCTACTGTCTACTACACTGAAATTTTGGGACACGCAGCATTAATACCATCATCGGGAAAAGTAATGCGACGCCTTGCAGACGTTTCCTTCAATAGAGAAAGAGATAGGTAGACTAGGCATTGTTTTGTGGGCGGATCTACGAAAACCGGTGCGATCCTTAGGCTCTTTCTATGTCCAGCTACAACTAATCGTTTGGAACAGGATGTGGCTCGAGCAGGTTATTAGCTCCGCCTACAAAACAACGCCTATCTACCTGTAAGTATCAAATCACGCATAGGAAGACATCTGGGGGTGTGGTTGAATGTATTTACCCACGGTTGTCAACTAATACTATTATAAATTGCAGATTACATAGCTGTACCCTTGAGGTAAACAGTTGTATGTCCATAAACCAAAATTTTAGGAGATTGTGTTTAAAAATATTATAAACTTCATTTTGATATCTATAATGTAGAGCTACCCTACCAGTATTTACCTCTATGGTACAGACATATATTTTTGTCTCTGGTCAGGTTTTTAGTGATTTTTTTACCATTATTTATTTCATACTGCTGTTTTCGCATTACTTTTGTTGATGATGGTGCAAAAAGTGAAATGGAAAGCACAATACTAATACTTACTACTTTCATATTAAATAATTTAACTAGCAGCCATGGTTTTAAGCAAATTGAAACCATTTCATTTGACCGTTTTATCTTAATCGAGATGTATTGCTTTTAACGTTTCATTGGCGCGAGATGTGGGCATCAGGAATCCGTCCGAAGATGTTGGTCACTCGTGTGTTGGAAGCAACGCATTATTATTGAAATAAATTGTTTTGATTTCCTTAAATTTAGTATTGTATATCAGAAACCAAATATTGTTCTTTCATTTTCACTCTTTGAATTTTAGTTGATATTTATCCTAAAAGAACTAATTTCTTTGTTAAGTAATGTAAAGTGTATTAAATTTAAACAAAATATTATTTGGCTTTTCTCAGAATAAAATTAAAAAGTTTATTTAACATTTTAAGAAAATTAAAATTTTTATACATTATGAAGAACTATTCTGCTCCTACACAATATAATATAAGTCATGATTACCTTAAAAGAAATAAAATAATGAAATATTTAATATTAAGTTACTTACAATACAAAGGTTGTAATCTATAAACAAAGGTTCATTAGCAATCGGTTGATATTATTTTAATCCAATAAAATAAAATCTTAACAAGACGCCAGAATGGAACTGGGCCAATGGTTGCGTCTTAAAAATGTGGTAAATAGTTTACCAAAAATGTGGTAAAGATTTTATTTTATTGGATTAAAATAATTTCAACCGAGTGCTAATGAACCTTTGTTTATAGATTAAAACCTTTGTATTGTAAGTAACTTAATATTAAATATTTCCTTATTTTATTTCTTTGAAGTTAATTATGACTTTTATTATATTGTGTAAGAGCAGAATAGATCTTCATAATTTATAAAAGTTTTAATTTTCTTAAAATGTTAAATAAACTTTTTAATTTTATTTTGGAGAAAAGCCTAATAATATTTTGTTTAAATTTAATCTTCCAGATAGTAAATTGTATTGTTATTTTTAATTTAATATCTTGCACTCATTTGATAATTTGAGAGTCTGAAACATGTTTTTATCATTTCTATATGACTAAATCGTATTACTTATAAAAATGTAGCTTTTGTGACTTAAAAAATGTTTGATGGCTTAAAATAGACAAAAAAAACCACAAAGCCTAAATTAAGAATATCTTTTCAATATTTATTAGTGGTTTTTCATTTATGAATACATTTGATGCAGTGATATAGAAATGTGAACATTGTTGGGTAATAATTTTATTTAGATTATTTGCTATTGTGAAAATGTATGTATAATGTTTTAATGCATACTTTCTTAAAAGAAGGCCTTAAGTCTTATATAGGCTTCATAACAAGATAGAGGGTGATTCAAAAATCCGTCACAAAATTTAAGCTTGTTATCCTACATGATAAAATAATGGTGAATTTTGATAAAGCTGTATCTGTTTTTTTATGATATGTTGAATTAACGCCTTAAGTTTTGTGTTGGCTTTTGAATCGCTCTGTAAATATAGGCAAATAGCTGTGCCCAGTTTTACGAAGTCAACTTAGTTTAACAGATAGTCTATGATCCGAATGGAAAGCAATCTGCACCCATTTGTTTACCAGATAAAAAAGTATTTTATATTAATTATAGTATTATATTTAAACAAAATTATTGCCATATGTTTGCCAAAAAGTTATTGTCAAAGCTAGATTTAAATTTAAAAAACTTACTAATTTATTGACACACCTTTTATAATGGCATTTTTATTTTTATACACTGAACCACAATATTAACGCACAACCTAAAATTTGCCTTATTTTTGTTGTTCTATATTTTTTGAATCTATCGTGTAATTAAAGTAAGACTTTTTTGAATGGATGGTTTACTCTCTAAGAATTTCATCATAATCCCAAGTCTTGTTTAAAGTTAAAATTTTATATTATACTGGGTGTTTTAAAAACTATATGTTTTTCTTCGAAAATTTAAAACACCCCGTGTGCATTACTAGCAATTGTAACAACATATAGCATTTGACATCAAACTTTAGTCTCATGGTTCCTTTACGATTGCGTTTTTCATTTATTGTTCTATCTTTTTATTTTTATTAAGATATGCCGTTTTATAACTTTACATGTTTTTATAAACTTTATTCAATTTATATTTTTATAAAGATAGAAAATATATTAAGTAAACATAATAAGAAAAAATTAATACCGCCTGTTACCACCTCTACTTCTTACTACAGCTTCACATCGACGGGGCATACTGAAAATTAAATTTACAATTTGTTGCTAATCAATCTGATTCCAAAGGTCAACAACCATTGTTTTTATCTCACTAAGAGAGACTGGAGGGAGCTGCTGTTGTCTTAGTTTTCTACCCATGATATCCGACAGATGCTTCATCTGGTTGGATATCTGGGCTATGGGGAGGCCAATTCGTGGTTTCAATATTTACCTCGTAAATATTCGTTGACAATATGTGCTACGTGAGCTCTTACATTATCGTGCATTAGCAAAAAATTATTCCAATGTAAGGAGCGTAGTGGTTCCATTTTCAAGGACAAAATTAAATGATATAGTCTTCACAAAACAAGTCTACACTCTGGTAGTTGACATTTACCTACAATTGACACTTAGCTATAATTTCTGACATTCCAAAGACTACCCTGTTTTTATTCTTGAAAGTGTAGATAAATAAAGTAATTTGTTAATAAAAACATGGTAACTTATAAAACGGTATATCTAATTAAGTAACAAAGATAGAACAATAAATAAAAAACGCAAATATAGAGGAGATAAAAGGCTAAAGTCTGATGTAAATTGAAATATGTAACAATTGCTAGTAATACCTAAAGGGTGTTCCGAATTTTCGGCATAAAACATATAGTTCTTAATGTACCCTGTATAATACAAAAATGTAACTTTAAACAAAAATTGGGCCATGATGAAATTCTTAGAAAGTAAGTATTTAATTCAAAAAAGTCTTACCTTAATCGGACCATAGGATCGAAAAATATAGAACAACAAAAATAGGGCAAATTTTAGGTTTCTCGATAATATTGTGGTTCAGTGTACTTTACATGACAGTATTAATAAATCACTATTTTTTTCTCTCCAATTTAAAAAAAATAAAGTCATGGAGAATTGTTTAAATTACATATTTTGAAAAATTATTACAAATTTTGGTACATTCTGTAATATTTAAACATACTACATATTTTATTTACTAGCCCTAAAATCTATTTAAAAATATAGGGGTGGGACAAAAATTTTTAGGTTATTTTTTAAATTTTAATAAAGACTTGACTATAATTTTTTAGGCAACCCAGTCGCAATACTTCTGTTTAAATACTATATTTAACATAAAATAGTTTTTAGCCGTTGAACAGGTGGGTGCAGTTAGCTTCCTATTTGTATCTTAAACCATGTAGATCTAATAATGTTAAGCCTTCGTAAACCGTACATAAAAACAAAAAAATCCCGTACTGGGAAAATGGTCGGTGTATGGATCCTCCGAAAATACACTCCTCACAAGAATGATCGCATAATATGCTTACTAAGCTTTAATACAAAACGCTTTAATCTAATTGGGCTTATTTTTTTAAATAATTAAGTTTACAAGACAATAAAAAAATGTTAAAAAAAAGGTCAAGCTGTAACTTCGGCGTACCGTTTTTATTTCCTTTCAACAAAACATTCTACACGGTGACTAAAAGTTTAAAAAAAATCTTTTTGAATCGCCTGTTTGATATTTTTTTACTTAATTGTGTAGATGCGTTAATTATTAAAAGAAAAAAATTATTTTTGTGGGGAGTATATTTAGTTTTAGTCAAATTAAATCACAGGGTAAAATAATTTCGGAGTTTAAATTGTGGTGTTTTTAGGCGAATCCATTTTCAGGATACTCGTAAATAAAAACAACATATTGCGTTTTTCATTTTTTACATTTTGATAAGTAACTAATTTATTGATTTATCAAATCAAAAATATTTGTTGCGAGCTCTCATCACCCTGCTTCTGATAAGCGTTCACCTGAGTTCTTGTTGCATTTTTGTAAAGCGTCCCAAAAACAAAATTGCTAATAAAAGAATAAAAATATTGGCAATTATTGACAAACTAGACACATCGCCAAATTTAATGAATCAAACTAACCTTAATTATCACTATTATCTCCCAAACTTTTTGCACAAAATTCTAGATATAACACTAAATTGGTACACAATGAGTAGAGGTATATCGTTAAGCTAAATCCGATTTAACCGATCTGGATCAAACTTTGAAACATGTTCTAATTGGTCGATTTGAAGGTTTTGTTCGAAATTGACCAATCAGAACACGTTTCTAAGTTTGATCCGATCGGTTGAATCGCATTCAGTTTTACAATGTACCTCTACTCAATATTTTATAATCACTATTAAATCCCTGTTTTTTTATTTGTTTTAAACTCTTTTTCCATTAAATTCTATCGTGCAAAGGCAAAATATTCTAACCGCAAAATTGGTCATTTCCGGTTTTTACATTGTTTTAATGTACAAAAAGTTTTTAACATTTTGATATTTAAACAGTGTTTCTAGGGACGTGGGGGTTAAAGTTAGGTCGTTGACAAAACAGTCTATTATTAAAATAGATAAAACAGATAATATCGATTTTCTCAAAACTGTATTTTTGTGAATAGACTTTTTTGCCTTTGCACGGTAGAATTGCAAATGTTTTACTCATAAGCGCCCCATCCATACTCCTACATAATTATTTATTCCTTTAAGCTACCATAGCTGTCTTAATTTAGAGTGATGCTTTTAAATTAATATAAAAAAGCATCAGATATGAATAAAAAACATGTTTTAAAAAGGTTTTTAACGATGTTAAATTAAATATTGTGTTCTAACTTAGTGTTATATTAAGAATTGTGTAAAAAAGGGGAAATATAGTGAAAATAAGGTCTAGTTTGATTTTAAAGCTAATGATGGATATTTCGAAAACGAAACGTGCCCGAGAAAAACTCTTAAGATTCTTGATCAGCGGCCCATATACCCCAGTATATCAAATTTAAATAAAATCGGCGATGTTTCCGGTTTGTAACTAATTACCAAAATATTTTTTCTAATAAACAGTAAATAAATAAAACGAAAATACGAATATTAATTTATTTACGAATATATTTTGGTCACCCTATTTGTAGTTCCAATGCTTAGTTTGGGGCCCGATGCAGTATAAAATTCTGAAAAATTTAAAAAGGTAATAGTTCGGATCCTTTCTTTTTATAAGTGATGCCGAGTTTTTAGATGTTATAAAAAATTACAAGCTCCGAATGTTATTTTACCTTAGATCCTGTATGTTGTGGTTTTAAAATGTTATTACACATATTTGGCATGTCCTAAATGTACGATAAGACGTTTTAAATCTATTTAAAAATTGAGGGGTCTAGTTTTAAAAAATTCCCAATGTTAGAATATTATATTAAATTTTATTACAAAAAAACAAAGAACCTTTACATGGAATGTAATGTATTCTTTCTTAAGTTTGAACACTCTGTTATGGATGTAGTCATGGTCTAAAAACTGAATTATTTAAATTTAGCGACGAAATATTTAACTATTTAATTTTTTTACTGTTGTGTTAAAAACAAGAAGATTGTGCACTTTAAAACTAGACCCCTCAATTGTAATACTTTATATTTTATATCAATATTTTTTATATTTTTAAAATCCATTTTTGGTTTTGCGAGTTGAAATCGATCCAAGAAAAATGAATTTGATAGTTACAAATTTAGAACATTAATATTTCAATTAATATTTTAGCGTATGTTTATAATATACAGGGTGTCTCTAAAAGCTCAACATAATGCTACCATAGACTTCTAGGCCAGGATACAACGAACTAATGCAATTTACCTTAGTCGAAAAGTTAATTGTTTGTAAGATACAGAGTGTCAAAGTTTTATTTTAGTGATATGTAAATACTTGATTTAATATTAGAACTTTTTTCAATATTCGGTATACATAGTTTTTTAGGGTAAGGAATCGAAAGCTACTCATTTTTTGCTATTAAATAAAGAGGGCGCCTCCTGCAGTACTTTGATTTTGTTCAAGGTGTCATTTTTTTGCTTCGGTATATTATAATTCTAGTAGATAATTGTAATTCTTCCATAGTTTTTGCACAAGAAAGGCATACTTGATAAATCTCGTTACGAGCAACCGTTAGATATTTTAAATTAAACCTTTATTTCACATAAAAACAATCATTCGCATTCCTTTACTGCCTTTTCACATTAGCGAAAGTCGGGAATGCGGGCGACAGATCAACGTTATCGCAGTGTATAGAGTCTTGTGAGACCTTTCACACGTAGAGAACGCCGAAAGGTGCCCAACTCAAAGGCTTCGTATAATTTTTTTATCACTTTGTCCGGCGAAACCGGCTTAGTGTAAAACGAGGGTTACGCTTTATTTAGAACACTCGAAGTTCTCTAAAAGGTCTGTACAAATTGGTACTACAATTTCCTTACGCCAAAATACAGCGATTCAACCCAATTTACTTTTGTTGAGTTGTGAGAGTTTGCAAGATACAGGATATCCAATTTAAAAAAATAATAGAAAATTTGACACCCTGTATCTCGCAAACCAGCCACCTTTTGACTAAGATAAATTGTATTAAATCGTTGTATTTTGGCCCAAAGAATGTGTGGTCACATTTTTTACGGATATTTTGGACACTATTAGGTGGCCTAGATGAAGCGTGAATGAATGCAATGGCAAACTTTTGTATGTAATAAAGTGTTTAATCTGAAATATCTCAAAAACGGTTGCTCGTAGCGATATTTATCAAGTGCACGTTTTTTTGGCAAGAAATATGGAATAATAAAAATTCTATACTTAAATTATAATATACCAGGACAACAAAAGGCAATGACACTTTCAACCTAAGCAAAGAACTGTAGGTGGTTTCCTCTACAGTTTAAGACAAAAACTTTGGCACCGATGCCAACGTTCAACTTTCTAAGGTAAATTTGCGTTAGATCGTCGTATTTTGGTTCAAGGAATTTGTGGGAGAATTTTGTACAGACCTTTTAGGGACACCCAGTATAGCGTTTTAAGGAAGTAACATAGCGGTCAAATATCTCATATCCTATAAGGCGGTTTGGATAAAAAGTTTAAAATTAAAGTTGCATTATACTTCCAGTGCTATCGTTTCGCAAAAAATAACTACTGATATAAAGGGTGCTTAATTTAGTCGTGGTAGACCAAAGTTATTTTTTGTCAACTGAAACACCATGCAGAGTTGGGTCAAATACTGAGATCCTGTTATCGAATACGAATTATAAATACAGTATTCTAAAAACTATTTGAATACCAAAGAAAAAAATTATCCTCACCTCAAAACACAAAAACTCCACAAATTTGTCTCTTAATTAAACTTATCTTTAAAAAATTTACCTTTATTCCATGATTAATTGAGATTAAGTATTTATAAATACTATAATATATAAGAAAATAGGTCCTTTCTGATATTTCTTTGCTTTTGCTCTTTTTATTATTAAAAAACAGCATTCAAATACCTGTATATTGAAATACAACAAAATATAAATACAATATATATAAGTACCCTTCACTCCAGTTTTTAGGTTCCTAAACCCATCACTAAACCTGACTTGGAAAACAAACGCAGAGCGATGCAGATATCTCTTTCGCAGGATCTTAATTTAATATTGGATTGGGGCGCCAAAAATCTCGTCCATTTTAATGCATTCAAAACACAATCATGTTCCTTGTCGCGAAAAGAGTCATCAAATACTCATCCTCTATTTATGAGCTGCCAAGTTTTACAGAGCAAAAACACCTTCAATCTTGTGGGCGTCACATTTGAAAGTAACCTTAACTGGCATAAACACATTGTATCTATAGCCACGGCAGCTTCAAAAAGGTTGGATTTCTCTTTCGAGCCAAAAAGTATTTTTCCGCTTCTAATTTATACACTTTATATGTGTCCCAAATCCCATTGGAATATTGTTCCCATATCTGGGGCATGGCGTCCCCCACAACCCTAAGCATTCTTGATTCTATTCAAAGAAGAGCTATTCGTCTCATTAATGATCCTTCACTTACAGAAAGGCTTCCCTCTCTAGCCCATCGTCGGGCTGTGAGGGATTTATCGCTTTTTTATAGGTACTTCCACGGCTTCTGCTCTAAAGAATTGTCCAGTATAGTTCCTCCACTAACGTTTCCCAACAGAGAAACTCGTGGTTCCGCGCGTATGCATCCCTATACGGTCCAACTGGACAGGCCCCGAACTTCTCACTTTGTTCGTTCTTTTATCCCTAGAGTTTTTAGATTGTGGAACCTGCTGCCCTCGGAGGTCTTTCCTTCCCCCCAAATCTTCAAGTATTCTTCAAGTAGTCCCGTGTCAACAAACTCCCTCTTACCTCGCTTAAGACACCCACGGTACGTTAGTATTTAGGCTTTAAGCCTTCGTGGTTTGTCCAAAGATTAAAAAAAAAACAAAACAAGTATTTGAATACTATGATTTAAAAACGGAATTTATAATCCAGAATCCCGACCAAAAAAGTATTCAGTCGAATACCACACACACAGATGTATTCCAATATCAACCAAATGTGTTCAGAATACCGAGTATTCGAATACTACCCAGATTAGATTAGGTTAGTTTGAAGGTAGATTGTAATCCTTTAACACTGCAACCTGCTTAGGTTTATTGTGTATCCTCAATCCCTATGTTAGAGCACACTATCCAAGCCGGTCTTTTTAATCAAACCCTACAAACTTGAAACGGGCTCGTTAGTAGATGTTGCTGCTTTAGGTTTTTCTCAACCAGTCTTGCAAACCGCAGACGACAAAGGGCTTTACAGTAGCACCATATGTGTTCAGCGGCTTCTTCATCCTGGCAGAACCTGCATAGGTTTCTTCTGCCAGGCCTATTGTTTCCAGGTGTTTATTCAGTCTGCAATGACTTGTTAGTTGACCCACTATAATTCTTACTGCCTTCCGGTTGTAATTTAGAAGGTCTTTCGTAAATTCCGGCGAGTATGTCTTTATGAATTTTTTCGCCTGACGCTGTCCTGGTGTTCTTGGGATTCCCTCATGATCCATGATTTAATAGATGACCTTACTTGGCGTGACGGAATACCACAGTAGGGCTTGGGGCCTACCATTGCCCTGCCAGCACCCTCCTTTGCCAGTTTATCGGCTTCCTCATTGCCCTGGTGGCCCTCATGACCTGGTACCCAGGCAATAGTTAGCTTGTTGGACGCACCCACCTCTTCCAGGGCGGTTACGCAGTCCTGCACCAGCTTAGAGCTGATCTTGCATGAACTGACCGCCCTGATGGCTGCTTGGCTCCAAATAAATTACTATGGTTTTACCTATGTAACTTTTTCTGGTGATTTCCCTAACACATTATTTCATGGCTACAATTTTCACCTGGAACACTGTAGGGTGTTTGTCAGAGACCGATGTTTATTTTCGTCCTCGGTTTGTCTCCATATATACCTGCTCCAACTCCTTGGTCTGTTTAGGAGCCATCTGTATACCAGATTAGGTCAGCTTTAACGGGACGGCCTGCCTCCCAGTCCTTTATATCTGGTATAATTGTTTGAAAACCTTTGTTTAGCCAATAGCTTGGTACCATTTTGTCCGAGGGCATCTTCATCGAGTTAACTTCTTGGCCCTCCTTGAATCTTCATTGTATGGCCCTTTCCTGTCTTATAGTAGGACTCTGGCCTTGTTTAAGACGGTATTGTACCGCTTTCACTTCATCCTGTATGAATATGTGAAGTGGCGGTAGGTTAAGCAGCACTTCCAGAGCTGCAGTACGGGTCGTTTTCATGGCCCGTGTTATACATAGACAAGCAAGTCTTTGTATACTTTGTAATTGCCTTGTAGCGTCTTTGCACCCCAGGCAATTAAACCGTAGGTTATCATTGGTCTAACAACTATTTTGTACATCCAAACCTTCATCTTAGGGCTGAGTCCCCATTTTGCCGCAGTCTTCGGCATCTACCCAGGGTAATTTTTGCCTTCTGAATGACTTTGCTTAGGTGTGGTCCCCAGGTCAATTTTTGGTCAAAGATAACTCCTAAATATTTGACCTCTACGGTACATTATAAAAACATTTTGTATAGGGTGAAATGCATTTTGCATCAGTTTTCCAAATGATTTATTTAAAAATTCATAGTTTTTGATACTGGTACACTATTTAAAAAATAATAATAAAAACATCCTTTTCATTTTGGAAAACTGAGAAAATTCAATTATATTAATGACATACCGGGTGGTGCGTCGCCGAGCGGCACATTGGAAGTCCCATGTAAATTTTAAGGGGTTAGTTATTGGCTTCCTTTACATTTTACAAAAAAATTGAAGAGACCAATTTGACAAATCATCGTGCCAAGTTTTAAAATATTTTAATATGTAAATCTTGAATAATTGAGTTAAATGTAATTGCAAAATTACCAAATTTTCGGTTCAGGTAAAACCGAACAGACATAAGTCACCAGCAAACAAACATAATTTTCTTTTAAATACTGACTGTCGCTGATTTATGGATACTTTTCCTCATGTCAGTGACAACATTCATTTTACAGGTGTCTGTTTGGTTTTACCTGAACCGAAAATTTGGTAATTTTGCAATTACATTTAATTGAATAATTCAAGATTCGCTTATAAACATGTTTGAAACTTGGCACGAGGGTTTGTCAGATTGGTCTTTTCGTGAAGTTATTTTCGATTTTTTTTGTAAAATGTACAGGGAGCCAATAATTAACCCACTAAAAATTTGCCTGGAATTTCCTATATTCCGCTTGTCGACGCACCACCCGGTATGTAAGGGGCTCATTACCTTAAAATTGTCAGAATATGTTAAATTAGCTAAGTAAACTAGTATACTAATACTAGTATCAAAAATTATTACTTTTTAAATCTTCACACATCATTATTCTAAAAACTGTTGCTTGAAGATGCATTTCACCGTATACAAAATGATTTTAAAAAATATATTGTAAAATCCAAATTTTTAAAAATATGCAAGTAGTTCTATTTAAAAAAAACTTTTGTCTACCACGACTAAATAAAACAGTCTGCATAATAGACTGGACCAAAAACTTACTTTTTTAATTTATCAAAATATTGTTCCAATTGACAAAAAATATATCGTGAAGGTTTGATCCCTTAATATTGATATTAAAAGGTCTATATTCGAGACTAACAGTTTTTGACAATAATCTTTTTCTATCGCAAAATTCACAAATTGTTGATCTGAACAATTTTACTAAGCTCTCTTCGCAATTTGTCGTCAAATAGGCCGTTTCTATGTAATCAGGCTTTGAAACAATGAATAATTTGTCGATTTTGTTTTTTGAGTTTGATTTTTGTTACTACTACAAACATCAATACTTAAATAAATCCGATACATATTTTTAAAGGAAATTTAAGGCGCTACAGAAAAGGTCTCTTAACATTTTTCAATAAACCCACTCCTTTAAAAGTCATTCGACGTCTAAATTACTTTTGGTTTCACTCATGAAACAAAATTGAAAAAAATAGTTCGATGTTTAAAGCCCGATTACATGGAAACGACTTATTTGACAATTTACGAAGAGAACTTTTTTGTGGGGAATTTAATTTTCTTTAGTGGTTGGTAAAATTTTTTAGAAAAAAAAGATTTATGTTAAAAAACTGTTACTTGCGGAGATAGACCTCTTAATATTAATCTAAATGGCTCAAACCTTCACGATGTATTTTTTGTCACCTTGAAGAATATTTTCGATATACATATTTTTTAAAACAAAAGTCGATTTTTTGTGGCCCAATCTATTATATAATCACCTATTAGTTCCTGAGTCAGTAATGAAATTGACTTTCTAATAAAAACACTTTTAAACCCTTTTAGGAGAGTGTCTTTTGACAAGTCTATCACGAATATTAATACCGCCATATATGGAAGCGGCGCTTTAACCCAGCTCGTCATTGTCAAATGTTTCGGTTGTCGGACCATATATATCCGTATATAGCGGTATGAATATTCGTGGTAGAATTGACGAGTCTGCCGACGAAGAACCACCCTCAAAAGGTTTTTTAAAAGTGTTCTTATCATGAAGTCTATTTTATTACTGGCCTGGGGAATGTATATTCTTCGCGAAACGATAGCGCTGGAGGTGTTATGTAACTTTTTTAACTTTTTTTTCAAAAGCGTCTAGATCATAACTGATTTAACCGTTACATTACTTTCTTAAAACGCTGTATTTTTATTTGAAATGACAAATGGAACTGTGTCTCCCATTACACTTAGCATTCTCGATTTCACTTAAAGAAAAGCTGTTGGACTTATTAATGATCCCATGCTTACAGAAAAGCTTCCTTTCCTTGCTAACCATTGGGTTGTAGGGAATCTCACTCTTATAGGTTTTTTTCGCTACAAAGAATTAGGCATTATAAATCGTCCTTTAGCAGCTCTCAAGAAAGCAACGCGTAGTGCTAAACTTACGGAACCCTATACGATCCAACTTTAGCGACTTCCGACGCGATTCGTTTCTTTACCCGTAGAGAATTTGGACTGGAACCTACTCTTCGCATAGTATTCTCTTCTAATTCAAATATCCAAATAATTGTCCTGTGTTAATAAAACTTCTTGCTTTACGCCTTCGTGGACTAATAAGAGTGCGTTTGATCACAAAAAAGTTGCCCCTATTTGGTACTTATTTTATTAGTTTTTCTTCTTTTTTTTTATTTGGATGTTTATTTACCACTACTATTTTACACAGATCCCATTAATAGGAAGAATACTTTTAAGGCGTTTTCACACATACCAGCATATCGGTGCCGTTATCAATTTATTGTGTATTTAGTAGTACTAAAGAAAATATTTACGCTAGTGCTAACAAACGTCTTACGCATATTATACCTTAGAGAAAAACACCGAAAAAGACAAAGAACAAAAACATCACTGGAAACTTTCCCTGTCGACAGTGAGATACATAGAAGCTAGCTTCTACACAATATTTAAAAAGCTTAGAGAAGATAACTCCAAACTATTTTATTACTTTAGAATGATTAAGCTACTTTCTACGGCATCTAATTCATAACTCTATTTTCTTGTGCACCCTAAAAATGTGCTCCTGAACTTGCACCTATTTTAACCTGGCTCTTTGGAATTTATTATGACACAGGTATTTTTCCAGACAGCTGGCAGGCTACACGTGTTCAACCTTTTCCCAAGACATAATCTAAATCTCTTCCATTCAACTATAGACCTATTTCACTTCTGTAAGTGCTTTGTAAAGAAATGGAGAAAATCATTAACTCGCAAATTCTTAAGTATTTAAAAACACACAAAATTTTGCATGATAGGCAGTACGGATTTCGCCACAAGAGATCTACAGCAGATCTTTTTACTTCGTATCACACAATTGAAACAGGTCTCTTGAGTTTCTGGGTGAATCCCAGATCTTGATCTGCTTTGATATATTCAAAGCTTTTGACCAGGTCTGACACTGACGCGCTTCTCAATAAACTTCTCCTTTCTACGGTCTTCCAAGTAAACTCTGTTCTTGGCTTTCCAGTTATCTTTCTAATCGTCGTAGATAAGTTATTGTGGATGGTCACTCTTCAAACCTTCACGAAATTAATGCTGGAGTGCTTCAGGCTTCAGTACTGGCACAAACTGGGTTCTTTCTTCTTCACATCAACGACCTTCTCTCTTCCACAACCAATTTCATTCATAGTTTTGCTGACGATGATACCCTTCACTCAAGTTTTCAGGTTCTAAAACCAATCTCTAAGCCCGACTTGGTAAGCAAAGTCAGGGCGATGCAGATCTCTTTTCCACAGGACCTCAATTTAATATTGGATTGGGGCGTCCAAAATCTCGTTCAATTAAATGCATCCAAAACACAATCATGTTCCTTGTCGCGTAAAAAGTCATTAAACACTCATTCTTTGCTTATGAGGGGCCAGGTTTTGCAAAGCAAGGACATATTCAACCTTGTGGGCGTTACATTTGAGAATAACCCTGACTGGCCCAATCACATTGTATCTATAGCCACGGCGGCTTCAAAAAGCTTGGTTTTCTCTTTCGAGCCAAAAAGTATTTTTCGTTTTCTAATTTATGCACATTGTTTGTATACTAAATTCAACCCTCTTCGGAATATTGTTTTCATGTCTGGGGAATGGCGTCCCCCACAACACTCAGCATTGTTGATTTTATTTAAATAAGAGCTATTCGTCTTATAATGTTTCTTTCTTTACTAAACGACTTCCTTTTCTTGCTCATCGCCAGGCTGTAGTGTTCTTTTATAGGTACTTGCACGACTCCTCCAAAAATTATCCAGTGTATACCCCCACTTGCAACATCCAACAGAGAAACTCGTGATGCCGCATGTATGCATCCCCATCTGGTTCAACTGCACAGGTCTCGAGCTTCCCACTTTGTTTGCTTCTTTATCCCCAGAGTTTCTGGAATGTGGAACCTGTTGCCAGAAGAGGTATTTTCTTCTCTCCAGATCTTGTAAGATTTTAAGTTCCGTGTTAACACATTAAATTTCCTCTTACCTCGCTGAAGACACCCACGGTACATTAGTATTTAGGCTTTTAGCCTTCGTGGATTGTCCAAAGATAAAAATAAATAGGGGGTTGCTCGTTTTTATTGGAATACATTGTATAATTCAATAATCTCTAACTTTTCTTTGGGCTTCTCATCAACAGATAGAAACAGAACCCTTTTGTGACATTCAAACCTTGTTTTTTTATTAACATAGTCAAGTCCCGTCATAATTCTACCGATTCTACCCTTATAAGTATTAAGTATTTTATTTAAAAAACAAAATTCTGAAAAAGGCCAATATTGTATCATTGTTGAAAAGGAATTTGATGAATGATATGGAATATTTATCCTTTAACTAATATAATTGATGTCTGCTTTTGCAAAAGATAGTTGGCACTGCTTAGACACTTCCATGCTACTAGAGTAACAAATCTATTCCCAGACCTTGGTACCAAGTTTCTTAATTAAACCAAATTTTTCTCAGCATTAGTCAACACCGAAGTTTCCTACGTATTAGCTAACACCAAAATTTTTACGTTTCACCTTCGATTATGTTTTGTATCTTCGGGATGCTGCAATAAGGCGAGTCAAAAAAAATCTACTTTTTTTCAGTTTGCACTCTGAAAAACTGGTTGGTAGACACTTTAAAAAAATTCTCTCAAAATATGAGCCCTTAATTTTAACAGGAACCTTCTCCGCCTTCAGTATTTTTTTCTTATTATTATATACAAAAACGCATCTCGGTCTCTACCATATGAAAAAGAATATCTTGTCTCGTATATTTGTAGAACATTTAATTCTTTACAGTTATAATTTTTTGATAAATCTACCATTAAAAGATATTCAAGGTAAATATTGAAAATTTTTAAGATAAATAACTTTTTTGTTTTGAATTTTTTAACTCTCTTATACATTTTTGATATATTTAACTATTAAAAAGATATTCTAGGCCAAAGATTAAAGCCTTTTAAGAAAAATAACTTTTTGTTTTGGATTTTGTTACCTACCTAAAAAGTACAGGAGATCTTTTTGTAAATCAGTTAATTTCAGATAGAAATAGTGGAAACTCAACTGTCAATAATTAGTTATAAGTAAGTTACAAGTATATATATTTCTTAACATTCATCTTCTCTTTGACCTTGAATATCCATTTAATGGTTAGATTTATCAAAATAGAAAAATAATAGAAGAGACCTTTTTGTAGAGAATTCAAATTTCTAGAAACATATGACAAGATAGTTATTTCATATAGTAGAGACCGAGATATATATTTTTCATTTTAATAATAAGCAAAAAATATAAAACTGGAAGGCACAGGACGTTTCTATTAAAATAAAGAGCTCCTATTTGGAGATTTTTTTAGGTGTCTACGTCAGCTTTTCAGAGTACAAAGTGAAAAATAAATGTTCGATTATTTTGATTCACCCATATGCTGAATATATTTATAACAAGATTTCCTAGAGAAATCGCAATTGAAAAATAGGCTCACAATTAAACTCAGGATTGCTCGGGCGGGCGAAACGTTAAAAAGTATTTAACATCTCATTGTCGCAGCCCTCTCCCTAACTACCACTACTTATCTTTTGTCCCTTACTCTCTCCAAATCTCCCCTTAACCCCTTTCTTCTGCCCCCTCTCACATTTTTTTAATTCTCCCTCTCTCTTATTTTTTCGTTTTCCCTCTCTAACTGTCTACCCCCTCTCTGGGCGCGTTTTGTCTGTAAGGTGGTACTTGACATTGACATCAAACTTGTACTTAGTTTTTTTTTTTTGATCTAGATATTACTGGCATGGGTTCTTATCTGCATGCACGTGCTAGTAAGTCTTTTGCCCTTCTCTCTTTCCCCTATCTTTCTTTTTTTTACTGAGTCTTTTTGTTTCAAGCCTGGAAGGTTACCTCCCTTTAACATCAAACGTATATTTTTATGATTTCAGTGGCGCAACTAGCCATTGTTTTTTGGGGGCTTAAGCTCTAGTTTATAGACTATATTTGCCGAAAAGCAATAAATTTTAAATGCCCAATAAATTTCAGGGCGGATAATCGCCATCTTGGGGGATAAGCCCCTTCTCCTAATTGCGCCCGATATGAAATTGAATTTTTTCTTATTTTATGATAACTAGAAAACCTCTATTATCTTTGGTAAATTCTTAAACTATAATTTTCAAGGAAAAATAAATATTCCTTTTGCAAATTTAAGAAATGTTATTTCGTTTTTAAGTTAAAATGTAGCTCTTACTATGCCCATTCTTATTCGAAAATGAACATCATAATTCACACTTCACGATTTTTTCTGAATTTAGATTCCCTTTTTCGTAGAATCTCTTTTCTACCCCGGCCATATCTAGTGTGGTTCTAAAGCGATACGCCAAAGATTAAACAAAAAAACGTTCGAGGAGCTAAGGTTATCGGAAACAAAGATAATGCATATCAGAGCAATAGCTTAAGGGACCTTTTCAGGACCTTGCAGCCTCCTGGGCTTGGGGAGGACTCAGCTGAGAACTATTAGAGCTGATATCCCGGCACTGGTATACTAAAAACACCTATTCAGATTGGGTTTGGTAGCAGATATCATCTGCAGATGATGTGTGAATGTGGATGAAACCTTTTACAATCAGTAAAGAATGTATGGGTGTAGGGGAATACGAGAGGACATCTTATGCTGCGTCCCGACTTGCAACAATAGCGCGGACGTGGACGGAATTCATGTCGTTTTAAGGGCTCGGCGAATGATTCCGCCGTGATTTAGAGCTTGTCGGTTTTTGCATCAAAGGAGCGCGGTTTATTTGTTTGGGCGAACTGTGCAAGTCTGGACACGGCTTTGGAACCTATAGACGCGATGTCCGCTAACCCGCAAAGATGAAGTTAAGGATAGTTTCCGCCATTACTTCTTTTCATGTGTCTTTTTACAAATGGGCGCTTTGACAGCAATTAGCAATGCCTCCAAAACACCATTATGTTCATAGCAACCGCATCCTCACAAACCCTCTTGGGAATATTGTTTGTTTGTCATGTCTGAGAAATGACTTTACCATCTGGGAATTTTTGTTTCCATTAGAGAAGAGCTGTTCGCCTTATTAATGTTCCCTTTCTTACAGCAAACCTTTTTTCTTTCCCCACCGATGATGTGTGGGGAATCTATTGCTTTTTCATAAGTTTCTAGAGGTTTCTGCTTTGAGGAAGTAGCCAATATAATTCCTTCGGTAATAGCTAATAGAGCAACGCGTAGTGCAACACTACGTCCATCTGGAAGGGCCTTGAATTTCTCACCTTTTTTCATCCCTGGAGTGTCGTGACTGGAATCGGCTCACCAGTCAAAATTTAAAACTCCTCTAAGTCTGGAACGGTTTGGTCGATTTTTAAAAACAAAGCGACGTTGAGTAGGTGCCCCCTTTCCAGTTGAAAAAAGTTGATAGTGTCTCCTTGGCACTAAGCTACGTTATTACAAACCTATTTATGCCAAAAAGTAGTTTCAGCGATACATTTTACCCACATTTTATCTCAATATGTTGTCCCTTTAAAAACATTTTTACAACTTCTCTGTATTAGGTATAGAGATTACGGGATAAATTGGAAATAGGGTATTTTTGCACACAAATTAACTTATTCAACGGTATAGTTATAATTCAAGTTTTGGGTGTCCCAACTCTATTTATATACGAAATATATTCGCCCCTGTAAAAGATACAAAAAATAACTTTAAAAAGAACAATAATACGTCAATTATGACTGGTTTTTAGGTTAAATAAGTAAATATGTACATATCTAAAACAAACTAAATTGCTGACCTACATATTAAAAGTTCTTACAATGAAAGGTTATTAGTTACATGTTATATTATTTGTCACTTTGACAGTGACAGAATTATTTGTAAAATAATTAAAACCAAAATAGTTTTTTTTTACTTTTTACCGTTGATGAGTATATCAACATGCTGTTGATACCTCAGAAAACAGCAACAATTGACGTATAGTGTATTATACATTTTTTATGTAGAATTCAATAAAAAATTTATACTTGACAACGAAAATTCTGTTTTTAAGATACTTTGTATATTAACTTATACTGCCACTAAAAGAAGTCTGTCCAAATAAACATTTTTTAATCTTAGTAAATTTTTGTATATTTTAGGGGATAAGATATTTCGCAAATAAATAAAGTTGGGACACCCTGTATATAATTTGTGTCAACAATATTACTAGAATTTTTTATAGTCGATTTTTCAAAAAAATTGCACTTACCATTAAAAAAGGAATAAAAATATTTTATCTTGCTTTTTTTCTTTGACTATCCACGAAGGCTAAATACTAAATACTAACGTATCATGGGTGTTATAAGCGAGGTAATAGGGAGTTTGTTAGTGGAAGGTAAGAACATCCGCGGGTAGCAGGTTCTACATTCTTGAAACTCTAGGGCATTCTAGAAATTCTAGCTTAAAAATTTGCTTTGCTTTTAATGCCCAAAAAATGAGTTTGAAAATATTTTACGCATACAACTGATCCGATATCAGATATGACGTCCTGCGTCTAAATAAACAAATCATTTATTTTAGGCGAAGAACCAATTCTAAAACTGTATTCACCAATCGGTTATGTTGACGTTTAAACAATGTATTATACGTCAAAGTTGTCACCAATTATTACCGCGGTTATAATTGGTTGAACGCCTAAAATTGCTGAGTGTGTCTACGACGCTTTTTGTTTCGGTTTCGAAAGTAAAAAAATTAAATTCCGGTAGGTCGTTGTTAACGATCTTGTTGACTAAAAACCTTCAAACGCTACTAAACTGGACATACAAAACGTCGCTGCATTATAAAATCGTATGTATATGTGGTACTTAACCGATTTTTTCTATCCAAATGTCGGACCAACCAATCGGAGCAAAAACTGATGTATGCGGCCGCCCTTATAGGTTATTATTATTTTTTTATATCGTCGGGGGAATCAAATTTTAAAATGCCGTTTTAAAGTTTATCTTCTAGAATTTTTTATGATTAAAAAAACATATTCGAATAAAAAAATATAATTAAAGTCAGTCTTTAATAACGAGAAATTATGAAAACCCCATTGTAAAGGGTGTTTAATAAAGAAAGTTTTAAATGCAACTTATAAAAAAACAGCAAAGTCATTCTTTTTAGATCAAAGTTTAGAATTGCTTCTCTATTAAACACCCTATGTATTTGTGACACATGTAGTTTTTATGTTTTCAGCTAAAAGTAGACAGAGAACTTTGCATCACCTTCATGAACAACTTATTTAGACAGTTAGAATATTGGCAGATTTATAATAGTGTACCGAGTATTATGTACAAGGTTTTTATTTATATTTTGCCACCCAGTTTAAACTATAACCAAGTAGATATAATTTCCACTATACCTACATACAGCACTAAGCTGAGACTTTAGATGTATAGGGAAATTATATCCAGATTTAAATGGCCATATTTCCGAAACTATGAAAGATAATATATCAAATGTGTTAGTTTAGGTTTACCTCTTCACTTTTCTTGAGTTTTTGATGTTCATTTGTTTCTTTTTTATGCTAAAAAGATAATACACTACTCAAAAGAATTATCGCATATGCTCAATTAATTTTTAATCGCCCTGTATGATGTGCTGTTGAAAGGAGTAGTCAAATTTGTGATTATAAAATATCAGAAATAGGTAAGGGCATAAATTATTCACAAATGAGATTTCTCCTTTTAACAGCACATTATATAGGGCGATTAAAAATTATTCATTTTTTCAATTTTTTTATCACCCCGTAGGATGTATTGCTAACAGTAAATAACAACGGTTACGCCAAAGTTATAGCTTCACTTTCTTTAACATTTTCTTTTTTCATTGTCTTAATAACTTAATCATTAAAAGAGTTATGGCCATTTAAATCAAAGCATTTTTGTATTAAAAGCTTATGAAAGAAATCGAGCATATGCGATAATTGTTTTGAGTAGTGTAGATGAAAAGAAGTATGAAATTTTTATACAAGACATTTTTTTATTCTTCTTGGTTATAGTTAAAAGTGGGTGGCAAAATATAAATGAACAGGGTTTTTGGTTACTTCAACTCTTCTGTTAACATGTTAAGTAAAATGTACAAGGATATTCGATTTTTGCCTAATATTTCTAAAAGTTTTCGCTATTTTTCTAATTTTAAAACCCTACAATAAGTCGGTTCGTAGTAACGTACCTTTGCGTGACACCCTGTACAAAGTAAGTAACCAACAACACCTCATATACGATTTTCTTCCATTTGTTTCCAGGGATTGACCGATCCAGCCGTTATCCAGCAACTTCAGCAGCTGCAACGTTTGCTGACCAAAAGCGCAGATGCTGCGGCTAGACCCGAGCAAGTCCACTTTGACAAGAAGCTTCTTGATTTCGATTATGACGAGGACGACGACGAGGTCAATCCGAGTCCTAGGCCCTCCCTCCAGTGCCGGCCACCGATTCAGTTGCCAGGTTAGTTTATTTGTAACTAAATTCAAGCAACATTTTGAACCCTATACTATACTATACTCATGACATGACCAGTAGGGTGTCCGTTATTTCCCAAATAGATTTTTTTTAGCGAACGCCTCCTGAACTATTCAGCTTATAGTCTAAAAAATATATTTAATGTAAAAATGCTCTAAATTTCTGATTTAAACAGTGCACAATTCCTGTTGCTTTTGCCATTAAAATAACATGGTATTTTTGCACTTTTCTTGTTCTCAGATAAAAATAGATTTAAAAATCTTCTCATTACATATTTTAATGGGAAATTTAACGCTCTAAAAAAGATCTCTTACGAATTTTCGATAATGTCACTTCTTTAAGAGTTATTTACCATCAAACGTTGAGTTAAAATTGAGTTGTGGTCATCCTCGGAAATTTAATAGTAAACCAGGCATTTTTAAATAAAACACTCGATATATTACATCACCATTAAATAGATATTTTAAAGAGCTTTAAGAGAATACCACATTTAATATGTCTTCCTCATATATTTTTGGAAATATGGCCATCCAAATCTAAAAGTGGTAGATATAGTGTCTGTTTTATCTTCGACACTAAACTTGTGTGCTTACAGCTTAGAGCTGAAGATATAATGGAAATTTAACATAATTTTCAGATTTGAATGGCCATATTTTTTAAGTACAAGAGATAGACATATCAAATGTAGTATTTTCTTAAAGCTCTTTAAAATACCTATTTAATGGTGATGTAATATACAGACAGAGTGTTTTTATTTAAAAATGCCGGTTTACTATTAAATTCCCGAGGATGGCCACAACCAATCTTAGCTCAACGTTTGACGGTAAATAACTCTTAAAGGAGTGACGTAATCGAAAATTCGTAAGAGAACTTTTTGTAGAGCGTTAAATTTACCATTAGAATATGCGATGAGTAGATTTTTCCATCTATTTTTGTCTGAGGAAAAAAATAGTCCAAAAATTCCATGGCATTTAAATGGGAAAGCAACATGATTGGGGCACGGTTTAAATCATGAATTAAGAGCATTTGTACATTAGATATTTTTTTAGGCTAAAAACTAAAAGTTTTGATAGCGTTCTCTAAAAAAAAATCGATTTGGGAAATAACGGACACCCTTATGACCAGGGACTTAACGTTTTATAGTTTTCCTAAATGTTCTACCGATCACTTTTTTCTAATATCTTACATCCAATAGGGTTTGGATTTAGTACCTTTTTATTTTTCCTTTAGTTATACTTCTATGGTGCATCCAAAGACAGAAATACCATATACAGGGAAAAAAAACAAAATAAAACTACAACTAAACAGAATTAACAGAAACCACAGTAAATCCTAACAAAATCACGGGGACGAAAATAAGCAAAAATGTTTTTATTTTTAAACAAACAAAACTGTTAGGTGGAACAAGCTTCGGGAAGCGTTTCTTTGAAAGTGGTATAAAATATTGTTTTTATTAATACTACTTTTTTGGACTTTCATTGTCTTCGTCCATTGTTTTCAACTGATACACGACGTTTCTGATGGTATCTATCTCCAACCGTTTTCAACTGACTTATAATATACTATCCGTTGTTCACCGGAGCTTGACCGATTTTTCACGGTTTCAACGGCTGTCAGATATTTGGTATGTCGATAATAGGCTTGTTAAAGACGTTCTTGTTGTTTATTGGAATTACAGCAGCTTCTTTACGGTTTGCTCTTTTTCCAGTTCTTCCTGTGCTTTCCTTATAGCTTCATGTTTGGGTAGTTTATTCCTAAAGTTTGAAGAGGGCTCGTCAAGCAGCTTATATTTTATAGATGTCTGAAGTTATAAGTTTTATGTTTTTCCAAGCATGGAAAAAAATAAGACGCGTTTAATTATGATAGTTTCAACTAGGAAATTTGACAAATCTGTTTTTTTTTCTCAGTCTCTTGACCAACCCGGAAGTGTTAAGACAGCTACAGACTCTACAAAACACTCTGGCCGGTGCCGTTCAGGCTCCTTCCACTCAACAGGACTTAGACAGCGAAAAAATGAAGAAGCTTCAGGAAATGAAGATGCAAGAAGATGAGTTCGATAAACATCTTGCTCAAACAGTTCCGGTAAGTGTTTTAAACGTCATATACACGTTGAGCTAAGTGATAAGGTATGTTGGCCAGTAAAGGAACAACAAAGTGGGGCCGATACACAGTACGTTAAAAGATAGGGTTAGGGAAATAGTTCTGTCATTAATAATTGAGTAGGGTACAATGCTCTGCCAATTACAGAAAGAAATACTCTAAATATTATTATACATTTTACACATTTTTACACGTATTATACATTTAATTTTTTTGAGAATATTAATGTTGGCAATACTTGTCTCCATATCGACTCTCTGTGCGATGTGTCACGTTATGGCCGGGTCATGCCGGAATTATTTATTTAATCTCTACCTGTTGGTATTCTACATGCGTTAGACTGTCTTTTTACCACGCATTGCCAGTGAACCCTATTGACTTATCTCATGCTGTCTAGCAGAGTTGGATCAAATAGGGAAAAAAGTATTTGAATACCGAATATTTGAATACTTAGAAGAAAAAAGGTATTCGAACACCCAGTATTTATGAATAAAAAAAGGTCCCACCTCAATTTAAATTAAAAAAGTACCTCATCAAATTTTTTAGTTCACCACTCCTTAAAAATTTTGAGAAGCAAAAAAAAATTATGGTACCCACTTAATATTTTTCTTTATCAATACTGACAATGACAATTTCGGTTACTTTCGGTATTCGAAAACTCGGTGCGCCGGTATTCAAATGTTCAAAAAATTATTCTTCGAATACTGAAGAAGTATTCCGAATAGTGACCGAAAAAGTATTCTGCCGAATATCGGATACCAAACACACAAATCTATTCGAATGCTATTCCAATACCGGCCCAATGTACTCTAAATACTGTTCAGAATACTGAGTATTCGAATACGACCCAACTCTGCTGTATAGCATGGATGGCCAACCGGTCCATCGCGACTATTAGTCCAGTCGATCGTGGCAAGCCAAAATATATAAATACGTAGAACACATTGCATAACGTTATTACCAGCTTCTGCACACGTTATTTAGTATTATTTTTCAATCGCCGAAGTATTTAATTGGTTGATAACACTGGTTGTTGTCAGTGGAAAGTCGATCTTGGTCTAAACAATTTAGCCACTCCTGTTGTATAGGGTATCAGAAGAGTCTTAAACATCAATTCTTCGCTTTAGACGATGTGTAGGTTTTTAAACTGTCTCGTATCAATCTTGGAGTGGTACTACCAATTCAAGATGGTCTTACTTACTGGGGGAGATACCTGTAAATGCTTAAATTTTCATGATTTTTTTTAAATGAAAGAGTTATTATATATTTTCAAAAATTAGTATGTAGTTTACTCAAATATTAAAATAATATAATATATTTTTCTCATTTTAATTATTCAAAATGGTGCCTGTACGCCAAATTTTTCTCGGAAGGTCGGAGTATGGATGGTAGAGGAAAGGATGACCATCATTTATGGCGGACAAGTTAAAAAAGTGGCCATCGGAAGGAAGCAAATTAAGATGGCGCCACAGTAGCCAGTGGAGGGATTTTAGTATTTCTTTCCTTTTTTTTATTTTGTATTTTTTTTTCAGTTTGTATCTTACTCTAATAATTCATGCTCGTTGGTTAAACCCTCTCCACTGGCTACTGTGGCGCCACCTTAAGTTACTTCTTTCGACGGACACTTTTTAATACATTCAGATGGTACTCTTCCCCTCTACCCTCCTTAGGGTCGGAGAGAGATTTCTTAATGGGCGGGCACAAAATCAAAAAATAATTTTTTGGGTTTAATAATGTCATAATTTGTCGGTGAACCAAAAAACAAAAGTAAAAAAATAAATCCGAGGAATACAATGCTTATGCTTAAAAAATAATATATATTTAAAAAAAAAACTCAAAATTTTGTAGGTTCACATAGAAAGTACTGTTAAAAATATATAGCTAAATTATCGTGCCCGCCAATTTTAAAATAAAATTTAAGGAAAAACGCGTTTAAAGTTTAAATAGGTACATAAGAATTCATTGATTATAGTGACTTACCGATTCTGTAATATAAGAAATAATGAAAATTATGTTCTAAAATTTTAGCGACGTCTTCTTAAGGAACTATAATAACACATTATGAAAAAACATTTTTTACATTTTACAGATATCTCCCCCTTAAGAAAAATTAGCACATAAAGTATTTTTATTTTCCAGAACCTTCCTTTTGCTGCCGAATGCGAATTTAAACCGTCACAAACGTCCTCGATGATTGGCGGTCTTCATTTCATTCCACCACAGAGTGAAAATAGTCAGCTGTCGCAAAATTACGACCAACACGACAATGTCTATGGCGGAAGTCAGAATAGTGCCGGCAATGATGTGGAGGTAAGGAACGTTAAGATTTAATTGAGAAAAACACCAAATAAATAACAATGGTTACCGATATTTTGAACCAATTAATGGAATACATTTTTTGGTCATGTCATTCTCAATCAGGTTTTTGAATATCACTATGATAATTTTTTAGGTTATCACTTTGGACCATGATGATTCACGTTCTCCATCCGGTGATCGATACAAGAGAAAAAGGAGTCGGTCAAGATCACGTGATAAGGGACGCGACAGGCGAAGGAGATCTAGGTCTAGATCAAGGTTAGTTTTTTTAATGGTAGTTTATGTTAGAAGTGTATAGAACTGATTTCTTTAAGAATGGAAAGTTTGACAGCACAAACCGTTAGGCGAGTGCGGCAATTCCATGAGTTAAAAAAAAGATACTTTATGCATGTGTTGCATACTGTACTACAATGTTGTAGGATAAAATATTTACCTCTGTACAACTTTCTTTTGTAGGAGTAGAAGGCATAGATCAAGATCTAAGGATAGAAAAGACAAAGATAAAAAGAAAAGGAAAAGGAAACCGAAAAAGATAGGGAAAGAAAGAAAAGAGGTTTGCCTTCAATTAAAAGAGATAATTTATCCGGTAAGTGCCACGGTTCGGCCAAATTAAATCATTTAATTTTAATATCTATTTAATTAAGTTTTTTTATATATATTTTTTAATACAATTTTTAATAAATATACCGGGTGTCAACGAATTTATTAGACAAGCCATAACTCCTAGAATATAAGACCTATCAAAATGAGACTTGGTATAAGTAAATGGGATATATGTGAAGAGGATAGTTTTAGTATATTTTTCACTTTCCAATCACTTCCGGTTTAACCGGAAGTGGCTTTAATTTTGAATTTTTAAATGGAACACCCTGTATACTTTATCTTATCATTTTTGGATTCCTGAGACCATTCTAAGTCAGAATGTCACATTTTAAAAAGTTTTAAGGCATACTTAGTTTTTTTAAAGCCATTTTTAATATTGAATCTTGGACGCCATGATTGCACGCAAATTAATCTAGTGACCATAGGTAATGTTAGAAAAATACAATCGCAAAGTTTTATTGGCTAATATGAACGACAGGAATAAAACAATTTGGCAAATTGACATTTTCGTGTCTAACTATTGTTTTTCAAAAAGCAACTCTGTTTAGACAAGCACTTTTCGAATAAAGAATTGTTTAAAGAATCACGATGCCAATTTATTTGCGATCAGATAAAACTTAAATCATAAATAAAGGCTCATACTCACCTAGATGTAATACTACAAATGGCTTTGAAAAAATTAAATACACGCTTAAGAACTTTTTAAAATGTTAAATTACTATTTGGAATTGTCCAACTGGAGTGATTTCCGGTTAAACTGGAAATAACTAAAAAGTAAAAAATATGCGAAAAATCTCCTTTTTCTTTCCATTTACTTATAACAAATCTCATTTTGTTATGTCTAATATTCTTGAAATCATGGCATGTCTAATGGATTCCTTGACACCCGGTATAATAATAATAATAATCTTTATTCTAATTATGTCCAACATATATTCTCTGTACAATGTACAAACAAACATAAAAAACACAAAAAGAAATGGCGTCATAAAAAGGAAAATTAAAACTTTCTATCAGCTCTCTATCTAACTAATTACTACTAAGCTGGTAAATTGTTAAAAAAAATTAAGACACATGTAGCTTAGTTTTTCTGGTACATTAATTTATGGACTGGATAGGTTACATTTAAAGTTTTAGTATTGTACTGATGAAATGTTTCCAGCTCGAACATACTTTTGTTATTGAAAAAAAACAGTAGACACTCATAAATGTAAACACCATACACTTTCAAAATTCCACATGCTTTAAAAACTCCTCTGCAACTTTCATTAAAACTCATTTTTTAAGTATTCTTAATGCACGTTTTTGCACAACAAATATTTTTTCTATTAATCTATTACTATGGTATAGAAGCGAATAGCGGAACTATAATGAAAACTATTTTCCAGTGTGCAGTACAACACTGTGGGTGGGCCACCTTTCCAAATTGGTGCACCAGGACGATTTGTCCAATACGTTCGGAGAATTCGGCGACATAGTCAGCATCGATCTGATCCCGCCCAGAGGATGCGCTTTCATAGTAATGCACAGGAGACAAGACGCGGCCAGATGTCTGTCCAAGCTTAAGAATCACAATCTGCATGGAAAAGCTATAACAGTAAGTAAAAAAAAATACTTTACTACGACTAACCCACACCACAGATTATCCAATCTCAGGTACTCAGTCTTATATGTGACATCAATATTGTAAACACCCTATATAGGATGGTATGTAAAATTTAACAATTTTAATATTTATTTTATCATATCAGTATGGGTTCATCCATTAATCACATGACGATTTTTTTAATAAAATTTTGACCCCCTTCACTATTAGTGATACTTTGTAAGGTTTTAAACTAACCCCCCTTCCCATTCCCTATCGTGTATTTTTTTGGTTCAAAATATATTATTCATATTATTTACAATATTATCTTTAAATAAAATCTATTAATAAATTAAATAAATAAATAAATAAATAACAGTAAGTTTAATCTAAGTTTATTCTAGAAAATAAAGAACCCTTATAAAAATATTCATATAGACATTAAAATTGCAAGCTCTTCAACAATCAAATAAATACACGTGATATCTTTCCTACACTCCCCTCCCCTAGTGATGTTAAGTGATTTTTTCCGAACCTTCCCGCCTGTTCAAGCCTTACGTGATCCTTATTGAAAAAAAATACATATTAAATTAAAACAAATACCACAATATAAAATAATTTTAAGGTTTCGAACTTTAAGGGCATATTCCAGAACCACTTTTATAAAAAAAAAGTTTATAGAAACATGGGTCCTTAAATTTTTTCTTCTCAAGATATAGGGTGTTATACTTTTCAAAAAAGTTAAAAACTTTTGTAAGTAAAAATTTTAAAGCTAGATTTAAACGTTATTTAAGTAAGTATGTGTTGTTGTTGTTGTTACATAATTGCTAATAAGAAGTTAAAGTGCTTAATTTTAAAAGAAAAAAATCTTAATGTTTCTTGTATGGTCCAGGAATATGCGGTTTAACAGATTTTTTTTCTGAAAAAAAACCAAGCAAACTACATATAAATATTAGGAACCAAAAAAGTTTTATTTTTAGGTGTTTTATTGGTAGATATTATTGAAAACCCTTATTTTTTGTTTAAAGTTTATCACCCTGTATCTTAGAAACAAAGCATTTCCAGACCTATGTTTTTTAAGAACTTTTTTTATAAAATTGGCTCGAGGAACACGCCCTTAAATTTTCTTACCGCAATTAGGAAACACTCCCTATATACAAATTGACTCAAAAAAGAAAAACTAAAAAACTGAAAAAAATCGGTTATCTGCAAAGTCGGTTTACTGACGATAGTTGAAAGTGACAACGTCGAAAGAATCATTACCTTTATCGCCGCAATTATCGAAGCTATAAACAATTGACATCACATTTACTTTTCACTGCACGCTCACTCAAGTAGGAGGAAACAGATGTCGAATGACGCGGAGATTGTGCCTCTTTGTCGCTCGTTCCGCGCTCTCGCTTGCCCTTTAAGCCTTTAATGCGCGAGGTAACGCCACATGAGTCATGTTTTTAGGTGCGTGCAGCCGGGTCCATCGAATTATAAGACATTGACCCGTCAAAAAAAAAAGAGAATTATTAGAAGTTTTGGGTGACACCTCTAGTGCGGGATATAATTGTACCAAGTTAGGTCAGATTCTGTATTTGATTTGCAAATACCGAAAGTGTTTCTGTGGTTGATCGTGAAAGCTTAAAATAATTTCTATAGTCCACTGGTTCCATGTTTGTGAAGAAATAGTTTCATATTATAATAGTCACATATTGTAATAGTCCCCGATGACGTAAAATGGTCCTGTATTAATATTTCCGTCACAACAAATTCCGACTTTAAAAACAGGACTTTTAGGCGACATTACTGTGATCACTCATGCGACACTGAAGTGAGATTAAAGCATTAGACTCGCAGCAGCATCAACTTTATAATTAAATGGCTAATTGGGTGTTTTAAATAATGGGGTTAATTAGTTGTTCCGAATTAAAAATCTTTGTTACCTAAATTTGGCTTATAAACAAAATACATCTTTTCTAACTAATCATTATTTAAAAAGTTCCTGTTTGTATTAGTTTCTATAAAAAATCAGGATTTAAAAAAAAACTTTCTTTTTAGCTTGCTTGGGCTCCTGGAAAGGGTGTTAAAGGAAAGGAATTGAAGGACTATTGGGAAGGCGATTTGGGAGTATCGTACATCCCATGGAGCAAACTCAAGGAAGACATGGACTTGGAAGCCCTGGAAGATGGAGGTAAGAAATGCTCTGGTGCAGATAAATTGCTAAAGATTCTTGTAAAAACTAAATCTATTAATCAAATCTACGTCATTTCTAATTGACGTAGTAAGAATTTTTATTTGAATTTGTTTATTTTGGGTTGAAAAAATAATTTTGCCTTTAGGTATGATAGACGAAGACACAATGCCTACATGGATGAAGGTGAAAATGGAAGAAATGAACAAGAAAAAAACAGTGAACCCACCTGAGCAACCACCATTTATGATGCCAGGTAACTTTTTCCATTATTTTATTAAAAATAGCTGGAAATAGAAAAAAAGTAAATACACTATACACTCGGACATGCATTTAACTTTTTGCCTTTTTTAATTTACAGTAACAGACGCTACAACCAACCAATCCACCATCGACACCAGCCAACCTCCGCCGCTACCGCCGTCCAACCTGATGCAACCATCGCTTCTGTCTATGGTCAACCCGTTCCAGTTAAACAACAGATTTTTGGGCATGATACCTAACATGCCGATCGGAGTGCCGCCGCCCAATATGCCGCCCTCGATGATGCCCAATATGGGATTGGGGATCGGGTCGCCGTTCCAAGGTAAGTTTCTGGATCGGTTTTTAGTATATTGAATGAAAATCTTGTTGATCTTTACTTAATTATTTTTAAAGTGGAAGAATAATACAATAGTTAGAAATATAATTATTTTCAAATTCACTTCTTTTGATGTTTTGTTTATTTTCCAGGTCCACCAGGTTTTATACCATCGCTGCCGCCTCCGCAGGATGCCAAACCGACTCCTCCCCCACCACCGATAATAAACTGCGCAACTTGAGCGAATCGCTGATGAATCTGGCCGGACAACCGTTGACTATGCCCCCGCAGCCGCCGTTGTCTCAGCAGCTGATGAGTCAGCCGCCTCCGCCGCTGCATTCGATGGAGGACAACATGGACGTTGAAATGGAAGATGCAGGTAAGATAATTATAGTCTCGCAAGAAGAAACTTTATATTTAATTAAACTTTATTTTTAGAGGGTCAACATGGAACGAACAAATCGAACATACCACTCAGTGAACAGCTACAGGCCGCCTTGAACTCGTCAAGTTTCGGTAGGGATAACAGACGCGATGATCCACGGTTCTCCCCAGGTAGGAGGGACGGTAGGGATGGTAGGGACAATAGGAGAGACGAGAGGAGTAGCGATAGAGACAGGGGTAGAAGAAGGAGTAGGAGTCGTGATAGAGACTTAAACAGGTAAGAATGGTGTCTTATTATGACGGTTCTTTGTACCCAAGTTATTTTGATGCTAAAACACTTAAAACGTAGAGAAAAAACCTTACCCCAATTATTTTGTTCTACAGGCCTATCAAGGAGCCATTTTCTCCTCGGTAAGAAAACAGATAGGAAATCTCTTTCTTATATCCAGACAAAGATCTCTTTAATATCTATGTGTATTTATGTTCTTTTTTTTCCTTTTACAGAGACAGAGATAGAAACGAGAGAGGCGGCGGTAGAATAAATAGCAGAGATCGCGACCGGCGCGATAGAGACCGTGACGGTAGAGATAACAGGGATCTAGGTCGAGGCCGCGATCGTGATAGAGATAGCCGGGATAGACGTGGAGGAGACAGAGAGCGCAGTAACAGATGGGGCCCGCCCGACCGCAAAGACGAACGCAGAGACGGCCCGTACGATCGTAGAGATGGTCCACCAGGACGTAGAGATGGACCTCCGGACCGTAGAGACGGTCCGCCGGGCCGTAGAGATGGACCTCCAGGGCGAAGAGACGGTCCTCCAGATCGTAGAGATCTACACGATCGCAGAGACTCGTCAGACTCGCGCGATAAGAACGATAGAGAAAAACGCTCAATGAGAGGCTTAAAGAAATGGCGGGTATGAAATTCGACGAATCTGGAAACAACAGGACACCTTCCAGGGATGAAAAGATAAGGGACAGCGACGCTGCTTCTCAGGGAGACAATCTCTTATTTGAGCCGCCACCCAATATGGGTGGAAGTAACGAATCGGGTCCGCCTGGAAGAGATGGAAAGAGTGACGAACTGTCTGCCGAGAAATCAAATATCGATGGCGTACACCCTCAAATCAAAGAAGGGCGAAATGCTAGTCCTCCGGAGTTGCGAACTCCTACCGAGACCGGACCGGCGCCGATGAATGAGAGTTCGGCTAGAGGCAACGAGGAGGAAGTTTCTCTGGATTTCGCTCCGCCAGAAGAAGAAACTTTTGGTCCCGACGGTCAATTTGAAGGTCCGGGACCGTTCGGACCGCCTGGCCCTTTTGGACCCGATGGTCCAGGTATGTTTGGACCTGGAGGTCCCGGTCCGTTTGACGGACCCGGACGATTTGGACCCGATGATAGATTCGGTCCTGATGGGCCTCCTTTCATGGATGAAGGTAATTATACAGGGTGTTTATTAAACATGGGGCAAAACTTAAGGGGATATCCTTTTTTGAAAAAAAGTTCCTATAAACATATGTGGGGACTTCTTTTCATTCTGAGATAAGGGCGGTAAAGTTTTCAAAAAAGTCGGTATCTTAGGGACCCTTTAACCGAGTTTATTACAATTTGGGACACCTATTAAATTTAATAAGGCGCTTGTAAAGCTTTGCCTAGACAAGTATTATTGGGTCCAGTGGCGTCTCAGTGGGCACCACAGCCAATATTATTGTGGAAAAAGGTACGCCACTGACGTTTTATGATGTTTTAGTATCATTTTCTGATTAGGCAATTAACAATTTAACTTTTAAGTTCCTTGTGTGTTCTTCGTATCTGCCTTCGTTTTCGAGAAAACAAAAATTGAAACCACTTTTAATCATTTGAAAAAGTAGGCCTAAACAGTATAAAGTAATATTCAAAATTAAAAAAATTTACTCTTTTGACCTTATTAAAAAAGGAAAATGACAATTTTTGATTAAATACACAACTGCTTATTTACTTTAAGGCAAAGAATTGTTTTATTTTTATTTTTGCTTTTTATATCACATTGTTTATGGGTACTTTTTAGAAGAAATTAAAGTACCTTTAATATTTTTCTTGAGAACGAAGGCAGACACAAAGGAAATACAAGGGACTAAAAAGTTAAATTGTTAATTGCTTAATCAGAAAAAATAAAACTTCATAAAAAGTCAGTGGCGTACTTTTATTTTACAATATTATTGGTTGTGGTGCCCTCTGAGACACAATAATATTAATCTAGGCAAAGCTTTACAAGCGCCTTATTACACTTATTAAGTGTTCCAAATTTTATTTAAATCGGTTAAAGGGTTCCTAAGATATTTAAAAGATACCGACATTTCAGAATGGAAGCAAGTCCGGATATTTGTTTATAGGAACTTTTTTAATAAGAGGATATAAGATAGCACCTCTTTAAGTTTTGCCCCATGTTTAATAAACACCATGTATACTTATAAATAGTTTAGTCTTGGAATAGACATAACGAAAACATCAAAAAATTACTAAATTTCGTTTGTATTATATAAAATAGGATTTATGGAATATAAAAATTAATTTACAATTTTTAGGTCCAATGTATGATGATTATCCGCCCGACATGATGGACGGACCACCGCCGCCAGGATTTGGTGGTCCGCCCGGTTTTGACGGGCCACCCGGTTTTGACGGACCACCCGGTTTTGACGGACCACCCGGTTTTGGCGGTCCACCTGGTTTCGACGGACCACCTGGTTTCGACGGACCACCTGGTTTCGACGGACCACCTGGTTTCGACGGACCACCTGGTTTTGACGGTCCACCCGGATTTATGAGAGGCCGTGGCCGTGGACGTGGACGAGGTATGTTTGTTATATGAACTAAGTATAAGGTTCCTAGTAGACTACTTGTTTACTACTGTCGTTTGTGTAAGTAGTCTACTAGAAACCTTCTGAGGATGCCAACCACTCGCGCTGGCGAAACGTAGAGGATATATAGACAAAATCTACAACGACGGCCGAATAGCCCAAAAAACCCTAAGTTAAGCAGAAGATGGCCGCGAAAACTTTACACAGTAAGTTTTTTATTATTTTGATTTTTATTAATTTATATTTTCAGGTAGAAGAGGAAGAGATGGCCCTCCGGACTTTTTCCCTCACGACGATTTTGGCCCTCCAATGATGAGACGCGATGATTTCGGACCGCCGATGAGAGGCGACGACTTTGGTCCACCTATGAGAGACGACGACTTCGGGCCACCGATGAGAGGGGACTTTGGTCCTAGGGGAAGAGGTAGAGGACGCGGATTCTTCGGACCCAGGAGACGGGGAGGTGAGTCTGGTGTGTAAACAGGGCGTATCGCCTGACTTTTTTAAATAATTTTCAGTTTAGGTTAAGCATGGATACATTTGATTTGTTTTTTTAATTTGTTGTGGTATTTCAGGTGGTCCACCATTCCGAGATGGCCCACCAGGTTTCGACGGTCCACCCGAATTCTTCCGAGGTGGCCCGCGTGGAGGTCCACGTATGCCTTTCGGCGATCCGTTCCTTAGAGGCCGAGGAGGGCGGTTCCGAGGTCGCGGAGGTCCGGTCTTCTTCGACGGACCGCCAGGTGGCCCTGAATTCTTTGACGGACCACCGGGAGGACCACCTTTCGATGGCGGTCCTCCATTTGATGGACCTCCAGAATTCGAAGGCGGTCCGCCGCCTTTTGACGACGGTCCCAGACGTGGAAGAGGAGGTAGAAGAGCTCGGTCATCAAGATGGGCCAGTAACGAGGGTGGAGAGGCGGAGGCAATCATGGACGGTCCATCAGGTGATGGAGGGATGGATCAAGGACCTTCAGGAATGGGAGGTGGTGAAGGTAAACAATTAATTTATTTTGGAAATAATTTAGCTTTATAGTAAGGTGTTCTCAAAGATAACAGGCTATAGAACTCTTTAATATACCAGGGTAACGTGGTGTTTTTTTTATTTTCAGGCGGAGGTACCCCGTTAAGAGATGAAATAAACGACAGCGGGCCACCAGGAATGATGGACGACTTTGAACCTGCGCAGGAAAATTTCTCTCAGGATGCAGGTCCTCCTGTGCAAGAGCAGGGACCTCCTGCAGGCGACAGCCAGGGCGGAGAGCAAGGGGGCGATGCGCCTCCTGCAGAGTAACGAACAATAGTGTAATTATTGACTAAAGGAAAAAGATGTGTAGGTTAGTTGATATAGAAAATTATCAAAGAAAAAAAAACATTTTTTTAATATAAAATTTATTATAGAGTTTTTTTTTAAGGTGATCGAACAAGTTCACCTTTGTGGTTTTTAACAACAGGACCGTTTGTTTGTCTACATTTGTTTAATTATGATGACACTCCCTTTGTATTTACCTAAGGGATTTTTTGATACCAAAAATTTAACAGCAAACCACTAGTGCTATATTTTGAAAAGGGATGTCTTAAAGACAAAAATTATTTTTTTATAGCTTTTTTTATAATTCTTTACACAGTTTAATGCCATTTTTTAAACATAAACTGACATATTTCAGATACAAGTTTCCACGCTTTTTTATACTGGGTGTTTCTCATGTTAAGTCATTCATTTTAACAGCTTTCAAAACCTATAAATGGGAGGTAGTTTACCAAAAAATAAATACATTATAAAAGTTGCTAATAAATTAGCTATTTAAAGTAATAAATTTTTAAAAACTTCATACATGAAGTAACAGAAGTATTAGCGAAATTTATGGTAATTTGACCTTTGGTTTAGTTGATGTGGCTGTTACTGTTTCATTTCATAAATTCATATTAAAATAAATTCTAGTGGGTGGTGTAGAGCAATGTAGATAAACAAACATAATTTGTTGACTCGGGCCCGGACAATTAATGTTTAAGTTTGGTGATTATTAACGTGGTTATTACGCATGGTAAAGCACTCTGTGGATGGAAAAACTCCTTCGAGGCACACAACATCGTTTTATTAAACTTTTTGTTTTAGTGTATTTCCAGGAAATTTAAACAGATTCTAAATGAATTAAAAATCTTAAGAACTATTCATTTGTTTAGCATACAAGTACAGCCATGTTAAATATTTTTAAAATTTAGAGTATAAGAAATGTACAATTTATTTTGGTTCCGACTGTACGTGGCGGCCATACACGTACAAATATGATGGTCGAGCCGTTTTAACGACATGATTGATCGTTATTTAACGTTTTGTTGAGATTTATAACTATATCAAACAAATAGCTATAAAAAAGTTAAACTTTATTTTGACTTTGTAAAAATATTGTGTGTATTTTAATTATTGATTTAATTATTTTTAATTAACTTTTGAAGGGTACCGAGTAAGCACTTTGTTTTTGTACAGTTTTTATAGTGTAAAAAATTAATTAAGCAGGAAAAATGTGGACATTTGTAGACGATATTAGTAATTGGGGGTAATGCTGCTGTATTTTCGATTGTTCAAAGCAAATAGACATTTATTTATTAGATAAAGTTGTTTTATTTTATGGTTAATTTAACTCGTATCTAGGGAGGCATTAGGTATTTACATCGTTAAAAATCTTAAAAAATGTCGTAGCCAACTGCATTTCTACTACCAAAAAAAATATACATCGGATTATATATTTTCATAACGGCAACGCGTGCCGCGCCGTCTAACTTAACTCCTTATAATAATACTAATGGTAATAACAATATTATATACAACTTTTCTATTTTAACTTTTTTGTTAATTTCCCGTTTTAATTCAGCTTCTAGAAGAAACCCTTTTTAATATTTAGTAATCCGTGATTTTTTCGGAAGAAACAACAAGTGATTTTAAACTATGCACTAAAAACTACATTTCTTTTTCCATTTAACCATCTTTGTAACTGCAGCGGTTTCTGAGATCCCTGTACTAAACATCAAATAACACAAAACCTATATTGTCGCGTAAAGAGTCATCAAATACTCACCCTTTACTTATGAGCGAGCTTTGCAGAGCAAAGACACCTTCAGTCTTGTGGGCGTCACATTTGAGAGTAACCTTAACTGGCATAAATACATTGTATCTAGCCACGGCAGCTTCAAAAAACTTGGATTTCTCTTTCGAGCCAAAAAGTATTTTTCCCCTTCTAATTTATACACTTTATTATATGTGTCCCAAATCCGACCTCCCTTGGAATATTGTTCTCATATCTGGGGCATGGCGTCCCCCACAACCCTAAGCATTGTTGATTCCATTCAAAGCAGAGCTATTCGTCTCACTAATGATCCTTCACTTACAGAAAGGCTTGCCTCTTTGCCCATCGTCGGGCTGTGGGTGATTTATCGCTTTTTATAAGTACTTCCATGGCTTCTGCTCTGAAGAATTGTCCAGTATAGTTCCTCCACTGACGGTGGAACAGAGAAACACGTGGTGCCGCGCGTATGCATCCCTATACGGTCCAACTAGACAGGCCCCGAACTTCTCACTTTGTTCGTTCTTTTATCCCTAGAGTTTCTTAGAATGTGGAACCTGCTGCCTGCGGAGGTCTTTCCTTCCCCCAAATCTTCAAGTATTTAAGTCCCGTGTCCACAAACTCCCTCTTACGTTGCTTTTACGTTAGTATTTAGGCTTTTAGCCTTAGTGGGTTGTCCAAAGATAAAAAAAAATTACACATTAAGCAAAGCAGTGAGTGCACGGGGGCCAATGCACCCAAAGAGGTGAAATGTATGGGTGCCACGCACCTATATGAGAAAAGAACATTTTTGTGTATTATTGTCCTTCAAAACTTTCTGCTACCAGGCAAGAAGTTGTTTTTGTTCAGCTTTTTATTAGGTAAGAATAGAATACGTAGGTGTGTAAAAACGTTTTCTTTTTGCAAGAACTAATTGAGCTAGTTGGTATTGTTGGTGTTATTTTTGTTTCATAAGAAAGTAGCATACTTTGCAAAAACCGCAAGTCTTTATCTTTAATAATACACAAGATATTCTGCAACGAAATCCAGACATTCAATACATTGCAAGAAAACAAATAGCGTATGTCTTCACATACGTTTCTTATGGGTAGTATTCTTTAGATGTAAATGCAATACGCCGACCCGTAGATCTATGACAATATACATAGGGCGTTTATGATATGTAATGAAAAATATTTTCGATAGTAATTTAAAGCGTGTGGGTCTAAAATTACCGTTTTTGGTAAATGTTTATATTTTTCTTAGATATAATTAACTAGGTTTCATCAGATCATCATAATACTACTTTCTGCATATACAGGGTGTCCGAAAAGGTGAGGTCAAACATGATAGGGGTGATAGAGTGAGCCAAAATATTGCTAGTACTTTATATAAAAAAAGTTCTATCGCTCTTTCTTAGTGACTTATTGACCTTCAAAACTAGATTTAAAAAGTGTATTTCATTTATAACTTTAAAACGGTTCACACAATGTTAATATTATTTGGGCAATTAAATTGACTTATACCAATGCTTTTTTCCATAGGCAAATGATTGCGCAGTAGGTCATAATAATATAGGGTAAGATTTTTTTTGTTTTCGTTTTTTGTATGTATTTTTTTCATAAGTGAAAAATTTGACATTTTGCTTTTACCGTTTGATTCCTTAATCTTTTTTTTACAATAAAGGTATACTTCCTTTGAATCGATATCCGTTTTTCGTAAAATCACATTTTAAATCCAGAGAACCAGCATGGAAAACAATATTTTGTGAGTTGTCCTCGAAAAATACAGCATTCTCGTTATTTGAGATCTATCAAACTTGGCATTTGACGAAAAAGCTAACCACTTACGCGCTGTCTCTCAGTTCGTAGAGTAGTCGTAGAAAAACTATAACAAAAGAATTTTGTTAGTTTTTTAAAATGCTACAATTTTGGTTTTCACGATTTTTTGGTAAAATGTATAATTTTCAACTTATACACGAAAAACCCATTAAAAACGTCGATTTTTGCATCGAAAAATAGTTAATTTTAATTGCGAATAACTTCAAAAATATTACTTCGATGAAAAAAATTTATAGAAATCTTTTGCTTAGAATTACCTTTGAAATCGATTCATGTGGTTAAAATAATATTAAAAAATTTCACCCCCTAGGGGGCGTAGTAACCACCCCCAGGCTTTTGGCGCCCTTCGGTTCGATATAGGTTTTGATCCTTGGGACTATTCTCTACATTCTGTTAAAATTTTAAGTCAATTCATGCAGGACCAAAGAATTGCCAGGTAAAATGCTTCATTTCCTGTACTAACGCATTGCCAGTAAAACTTTCGACTTAGGTAGCTCATGCTGTATAAAAAAAATCAAAAAAGGATTATCGACAATAAGCAATTTCAGACATATTTTTTTTTTTTTTTGATAAGATTAAGTAAATTTATATATAGGACTTGCAATTTATTTACATCCTCTTGTCTTATTAAAAGTGATAATGCATAAGATGCAAAATTAATTGATAACATTTATTAAGTGAGTCTAATTTAATTTAAAAAATAATAATATAGTGTTGTCAAAAGGTAAGTGATTTTAATAAGTAAAACCATAATAAATTAAAAAACCTTTTTAGAGTTCCTCAGTTTATTTAGGGTAAAATATTTGCTTTAACATATTTTTTGGTCTTATCAAAAATTAGTAAGTTTTGGTAATACATATATGTATACCAAGGATTGGTTTGTTACATGACCTAGAAACTTTTTGTGTCTGTACGTACATACAGCATGTCGTCGAAAGTTCTTACTAAATGGGAAATTTTTTAATTACTTTTACGAAAAAAAAGCGCCTCTTTATAATAAGTCCAGCTTGATGAGAAAATACATTTTTACAAAAATATTTGTATTTTGGATGTACAGGGTGGCCTAAAAAAGTATCTTTTCCAAATTAAAATACAGGGCATTTCCCAACTACGATACGAAACTTTAAAGGGTGAATTTTGTCATTTTATTAAAAATGGTTCCTTCGTTTCTGAGATACAGTTTTTTAAGTTGGTATTTTAGTAAATAGTATCTTAAATAGAAAGTCAGATGCGACACTAGACCCATTCTTTCGAAACTTGATCGGTGATCAAACTGATTACTGAACTGATAGAAGTGAAACTGATCATGTTTCGAAAGAATAAAGTCTACTAAAAAGTTGTATTTTAGTTGCTTTATAGAAAAAACTACATAAAAGCCAGTGGCGTACATTGTTAATATTGGCTGTAGCCCACTGAGACTCTACTGACCCAATAAAAATGAATTTAGTTAAGCGCTTTATTAAATCAAACAAAAGTTACGCATTGTAGTTGAAATACCCGTATAATAATTCTGAAAACAAGTCAGTCCAATGGTGTCTCGAGCGACAATAACTGAAGAAATATTTCTAACAAAAAAACGGTCCACCGTCTGTGTAATGTGTGTAAAGTGTTTGTGCTTTAGATAGAGTAAATAAAACTGCAGCTTTTATATTTAATTTTATATCGAAACTTGCTTAGTTTAAAGAAAATATCCATCAGATGCATATTTTTACTTATTAATTTATTTTTATTTAAACCTACATTACAGGCCGTGCCCACATGGTACATAGTTTATAATGCAAATATATTGCTAAATCCATTGGTAATCTATTTAACGATCTCATAATTCGTCTAATTGGGTCACTACTTACCTGTGTCTGTTCTGATAGGGTTCAAAAAGAACAAGTCCGTCTGCCTGGTAGAACGAAGAGGGACTCTAAGGTTGAACAAACTCAAAAGTTCAGAACAATTATCGAAATTATTAATAACTTTATGACCAAATGTTAAACCTAGATGCACTAGTCAATCCTGCAGACTCTGTAGGCTGTTTAACCGTAGTCGTTCCGGATATGGAAGATCGGAAGTATTGGTAACCTCTGGTCCTATGTAATAAAATTTCGTAACTTCAATTGGTAATCAATTGAATTCTATTGATATTCAGGTGACTAGACAACACAACAGTACTCTCTAAGTGGCTCTTCACAAGGGCATAATATACAGGGTGTTGTGTTGTAATGCGTTGTGAAAATTTTAAGAGGTCATTCTGCAAATGTGAAATAATGTTAGTAAGTCCTTTGACAAAATGTTGAAATCTCCTGGTTACCAAGTTACAGGGGTTAAAAGTTCAATTCTTATTTTTGGTTTTTCACATATTGCATTTTATTTTCTAATCAATCTAGTTGACATATTTTAAAATAATGAACTGCTTTGCAGATTCAAAATTTTAAGATAAAAGTACTTATCTTTATACAGCCAGAGGGCACTTTACCTGAAACTTAAAAATGATTTACATCATAACGTTTTTATTTTGGCAGATATCAATAGTTAGCGCTACTTTGATATTGAAAACTTAAAACTAACGTACCCTTTATTAAAGTCGATAAACCCCAATGTTTAGGCACCAATTGAAATCAATAATCGAATTACCTACATATACAGGGTGTCCAGTAACTTAGCCGACAAATTTTAAGGGGTGATTGTACAATTCTAAAAATAAAAAATTTATGAACCATTGAGTATTAAATATTAAATATATATATATATATATATATATATATATATATATATATATATATATATATATATATATATATATATATATATACATATATATATATATATATATATAGAGTTGTCATTCCGGGAGCAGCGTCCGTTGGTCATTTGTACTTTGTTTTAGACGTTTGCTATGTCAGACTTGGCATTTTCAATGCCATCTAATATAGCATTGAAAATGCCATGATCTTGGCGAAACGTCTGCAAAATTCCGCAAGGAAACACAAATGACTAACGGATATACTCCCGGAATGACAACTCTACACATTCATCTATCCGTGAAACACTACGAACTAACATATATATATATATATATTTAATATATTTTTAACACCCCATAGATCAAAATTCAAGACGCTTAAGACTGTAAAGTTTGTCGGTTGAGTTACTTTTAAAAATTGATGCAAACTTTAATGTCAATTGGTACCTAAACGGTAGACTTTAATAAAGAGTACGTTATTTTTAAGTTTTTGATTGTCTATGCCCTCTGGCGGTATTAAAAAAAGTACTATTATCTTAAAATTTTAAAATCTTCAAAAGCTGATTGGTGTTCCTAATGTCAACTAGATTGGTTAAAAAATAAATGCAATATGGCGAAAACAAAAATAAAAATTGAACTTTTAACCCTGTAACTGGTAATGAGGGAGATTTTTGACGTTTTGTCAAAAGACTCACTAATATTATTTTTCATTGCAGAATCACCTCTTAAAATGTCCTAACGTATTTTCCCGAACACCCTGTATTGTTTTGAGTGTCTCACGACCTAAAACTATAAAAGAAGCATTGCGGAAACATTTTTTAAATTTGGTTTTAATTTTTAACAAATAATAAATACTTATTTAAATAAGGTTTATATCCACTTTAACAATTTTTACTAAAATCAGGGTTTTCGAAATTTTTCAATTTTTGTAAACTTTAACACCCTGTATCTTGAGAACAGAAAAATTTGCGGAGCCATATTTATATGAACTTCTTATATTTTCTGATGTAGAATCTGCCCTTAATTTTTTGGAACATTTTGTAATACCCTTTATATTTATATGACGTTTTTTTATTTTTAATTGGAGATTCACCCCTTTAAGTTTGTTGGTAATTACTGGACACCCTGTATATAGGTTCTTTTTTAAAATATTTAACCCTTCAATATATTTCACAAAAATTCACTTGTCTCCCTGGTGGTGCAGTGAACAGAGCTTTGATCTGAAGTCAGAAGTCGCCGATTCGATTCCCAGCTAGGGGAGACATATTTAGGTAGTAGTTATTTAAAAATAACGTCCGTGGTGGCACTACCAGCGTTGTCTAAAAGGTGCTGTGAAATGCAAAACTGCATCTTTCAGTGCTTGGACAACATTGACGAAACGGAGGAAACGATGGGTTAAACATCTAATAACCCGACACCCACGGTATTCTGGTATTTAGGCATAGGCCTTCGTAGAAGGACAAAAAAGTAGTTACAAAATAAAGAAAATAACCTTAGACAATTTTAATTTCCGAGCCTAGTTTCGATTTTGCATTCTCTAATTATTTATCAGTAAATAGCAGATAAACAACGAGTTTTTTTCAAAAACTTGTGTAAGCGATACAAGTTTTTAAGATAATACTGGTTAAATCAGAAAATATGTTGATCCTACATACTTCAACTACCTACTTAAGATATTTCTTATTATTAAAAAAAAGATATATTTATTTATCAGTGTCTGGATCCTGAATAGACAAACACAGCTTTAATTGCAGTAATTTTAAAGGTTTAAAAATATTTTGAAAAGTAAAAAATAAGATATAGATTAGATTTAAATTCTAGACTATTTTGAGACATTTGCTGAAAAACAAAAAATGGATTATTTCTATGCAAAACCCCATTTGTTACTTCTATTGTTATATTCGAGAAAAGTAAAAAAAAGCTATTTATTTAAACAATACTTGGCTTATAAAAATTTTTACATTCTATTTTTTTTTATTAGGACACAGTTTACGATACAAATACGATTTTCTTTTCTTTTTGGTTTAAAAAAAAAAATAATTTTCTTAATTTGACATTTGGGGTTTTCGCTGAATGTTTTAATTCTATTTTTTTGAAAATAATGGTTTTTATATAATAAACACAATTGTTTTTTTTTATCTTTGGACAATCCACGAAGGCTGAAAGCCTAAATACTAACGTACCGTGGGTGGTCTTAAGAGCAGGGTAAGAGGAAGTTTGTTAACACGGGACTTAAAAACTTGAAGATTTGGGGGGAAGGAAAGACCTCCGCTGGCAGTAGGTTCCACAGTCTAGAAACTCTAGGGATAAAAGAACGAACGAAATGGGAAGTTCGGGGCCTGTCCAATTGGACCGTATAAGGATGCATACGCGCGGCACCACGAGTCTCTCTGTTAGGAGCCGCAAGAGGAGGGACTATACCGGACAATTCGTCGGAGCAGAAGCCGTAAAAGTATCTATAGAAGAGCGATAGATCTCCCACAGCTCGACGATGGGCAAGAGAAGGAAGTCTTTGAGTAAGTAAAGGATCATTAATAAGACGAACAGCCCTTCTTTGAATGGCATCAAGAATGCTGAGGGTTGTAGGGAATGCCATTCCCCAGACATGAGAACAATATTCCAGAGAGGGTCGAATTTGGGACACATACAAAGTGTATAAATTGGAAGGAGAAAAATACTTTTGGCTCGGAAAAGAAATCCAAGCTTTTTTGAAGCCGCGGTGGCTATAGATACAATGTGTTTATGCCAGTTAAGGTTATTCTCAAATGTGACGCCCACAAGGTTAAATGTGTCCCCGCTCTGCAAAACCTGGCCACTCATAAGCAAAGGGTGAGTGTTTGATGATTTTTTCGCGACAAGGAACATGATTGTGTTTTGGATGCATTAAATTGAACCAGATTTTTGGCGCCCCAATCCAATATCAAATTGAGATCCTGTGAAAGAGATATCTGCATCGCCCTGCGTTTGCTTTCCAAGTCGGGTTGAGAGATTGGTTTGGGAACCTGGAAAGTGGAGTGAAGGGTACTATCGTCAGCAAAACTATGAATGGGATTGGTTGTGGAAGAAAGAAGGTCGTTGATGTGAAGAAGAAACAAAGTTGGTGCTAGTACTGAACCCTGAGGCACTCCAGCATTAATTTCGTGAAAGCTTGAAGAGTGGCCATCAACAATAACTGATATACGTCGATTAGTAAGATAACTGGAGAGCCAAGAGCAGAGTTTAGTTGGAAGACCGTAGGAGGGAAGTTTATTAAGAAGTGCGTCATGTTACCAGACTTGGTCGAAAGCTTTAGATATATCAAGAGCAACGATCTGGGACTCACCTAGAAACTCGAGAGAGAGACTTGTTCCAGTTGTGTGAAACGAAGGAAAGAAGATCTGCTGTAGATCTCTTGTGACGAAATCCGTATTGCCTGTCATGTAAAATTTTATGTTTTTCTAAATACCTAAGAATTTGCGAGTTAATGGATTTCTCCATTACTTTACAAAGCATTGAGAGAAGTGAAATGGGTCTATAGTTGGATGGAAGAGATTTAGATCCTTTCTTGGGAATAGGCTGGACACGTGCAGCTCTCCAGCTGTCTGGAAAAATACCAGTGTCATAAGAAATTCGAAAGAGCCTGGTTAAAATAGGTGCAAGTTCAGGAGCACATTTTTTTAAAACGATTGCTGGTATTCCATCTAACCTAGACGATTTTTGTGTTAGAGAAGAAAGGATACGCTTAATGTGTTTTACCTTAAAAATAATATTGGGCATTTTAAGAGGAACTGGGGAAATAGTTGGAATTGGATGATTGACAGGTGGATGAACGATTGAATTGGCAGCAAATTGTTTAGCAAATAGTTCGGCCTTTCCTTTAGATGTAGAAATAATTTCATCTTCCGTAGTTAATGGTGGAAAAGAACTGGTACAGTCACTAACATTTGGGATTTTTGCTAAAAACATCTCTTAGCTTAAGATTTGGGCGCTTATATCTTTGGCTACTTGTTTTAATGTCATTTTTTCGTGCATTGGTCGAAGATATTTGTTTAGTGCGTTAACCCACAGCTTGCATAAGTCCATTTTTGAAAATCTTGTCAAGTAGAGTTTTTGCATCGAATACTATGCGAAAAATCACATTTAAAATGTTTACGATACCTTTAGCGGTTTTGCCATGTTTTAAATTAAACTTTTACCACCATGTTTATCGCGAATTTCTTAAGATAAGTTATTTTAGTTTCAGGAACAATGCTTTGGGATTTTCTTTTAATTTTTTTAACCATATTTACATCCCTAAAATGCAACAGGCTGGAAAAAGGTATAATGCTTTATAAGTACAACCTACATCTAAATTTTACTGAAGATTCATTTACACGCCCTCCATACGAGTTCCAAGGATATTTGGAGTTAAGATTTTCGCTTCAAAGAAGCTACCCTGGAGATGTAAAAATGTATGCTGATTACGATTTCATTAAGGTGAATTCGGCTTACTTGGAAATTAATTCCACCGCAACCGATATAACATCATTTGAGATTGATAACTCTACGAATCTGTTGACATTGGGTGGTTCTAGTAATGCTAGCAACACTGTTTACGATTCGTATTTGAATATTTATTTTAGTAGTAGGTAAGTTGACCATAAATCTTATTATTATATATTAGAGGGTCAATCTCGGAATCTCACGGAATAAGCTGAATATCTGTACATACCTTTATTTTGGTACAAAAAATATTCTTCTAAAAATCCCCTATGATATCGTGTAAGGAACTCAAAATATGACAGGTCAAATGTCAAAAAAATCAGTATTTTGCGAATATCTCGTTTCCTTTACTTTTAATTGCATTTATATTTATTATAAAAGTTGTAGAACACAATTTTTTTACAAATTTGGTTCTAAACATTTTTTGTCAGACCAACGGAGCCGATAATATAGAGCGCAGAGTGTAAAGCACTTACGTACAGGATATTCCATTTAAGAGGAAAATGGCATATTTTCGACTTTCCCTATTTTTAAGGCTTTTGGCTCTTGCAATTTGAAAATCGTATTAAAAAACAATTGCATGAAAAACAAAAAAATGACGCCAACAATGTTGCATTTTTAAATGAAACACCATATTTATTATTATATTTTTGAATTATTTGCTCAATTCTAAGTATTTTTATTAAAGATACTATTTGTCTGTCTTTTACTGATTTTGGTTTATCGACGCATAACGAGTCATATTTTCGGCTAATATTTAATTAAATATGTCAATACCCAATAAAGGTAATACAGGTCATTACCTAATACTTTAAAGTCGTTAAATTGTTTGAAGCAAACAGAAGAGAGATTCATAATTTTTAAAGAAATAAAAAATGACTTTTAAATATCAGGTAATCACCTGCATCACCCGTATTTCATATTGAGTTATTTATTTAAATAAGCCAAAAATTTGACCTTTTGAGCGTCAATAACTCAAAAAACACTTAGAATTGACAATATAATTTAAAAATATAAAAATAAATATGGTGTTCCATTTAAAAATACAATATATATGGCGTAAGTCTTTTTGTTTTTATGCAATTGTTTTTTAATACGATTTTTAAATTCTCCGTGTTAAAATACATCGTTTGGCTATCTCCAATTTCTTTAAAAATATGGGAAAAGACAAAAATACCATTTTCCTCTTAAATGGAATACCCTGTGTATACCTTAGCACGCAATCAATCCTGATTTTTAGTCTAATATGTCATCTTTTCACTTAAATATTTGCTAAATATCACGATTGATTGCGTGCTAAATAGTACTGTACATACACTAAAGTGTTTTACACTCTGCACACTTTATATTATATCGGATCCGTTGGTTTGACAAAAAATGCTTAGAATAAAATTTGTAAAGAATTTTGTGTTCTACAACTTTTATAATAAATATTACTGCAATTAAAAGTAAACGAAACGAGATATTCGCAAAATACTATTTTTTTTTTGTAATTTGACCTGTCATATTTCGAGTTCTTTACACGATATCATAGGGGATTTTTAGGAGAGTATTTTTGTACCAAAATAAAGGTATGTCCAAATATTAAGCTTTTTTCGTGAGATTTCGAGGTGAAAGTCTAAGTTAATTGGGCTAATAACAGATTGAGGCATTCAATTTCGAGGACTCTTGTAGCAGTTGAACATTAACGCATTCACCATCTTGTGAAGACATTTTTATTGCCAAAAAACATTTCATTTTTATAGAAACAAATAGGTAGCAAAACGATAGAAAAGTAGCTTTAAAAGATCTTAGTGACGAGAAGATTTTTAAAAAGTTTACGTAAATTGGTTTAGTAGAACTTTCAAATATACCAGGTGATGCATCGCCAAGCGGAACACAGGAAATCCCATGTAAATTTTAAGAGGGTTAATTATTGGCTTCCCTGTACCTTTTACAAATTAAAAGCAAGATAACTTTTTGAAGTGACCAATCTGACACACTTTCGTGCTAATTTAAAAAAAAACTCATTAGCGAATCTTAAATTATTCAATTAGCGGTAATTTCAAAAATACCAAATTTTCGGTTCAGGTAAAACCAAACAGACAGCAGCCACCAAAAAACAATCAATTAAATAATACATAATTTTCTTTTAAATAGTGACTGTTACTGATTTATTGACACTTTTTCCTTTTGTCAGTGACAACATTCATTTTATAGGTACCTGTTTGGTTTTACATAAACCGAAAATTTAAAAATTTTGCAATTTTAAACATTTAATTGAATAATTCAATCAAAAAATCAATTTTACTTTTTAAATTACTAGAATTCTTATAATTTGTTGTTTGTTTATATTTTTTTAACAAACACGCGTTTTTCATAAAAACCCACAAGAAAAAGTCAAGGGAACCGTCATGGCCATTTAACACACTCTCATGGCCGAGTCCAATATAATATCCCCAACTTATTTTAACAATTTTTAGGATCACAACTTAAAAGGTGTGGATTATAATATTAGGTAGAATATACATACATTATAAGGTTTTCATCTTTGAAATGGTTACAATAAATTGGGGTAAAGACTTCCCGTGTAAAACCTGCTTTAGATTTTATTAATTTTGTGGAATATTAATGTACAGTCAGAAAGGTATACTCATAAACAGTGTATACAGGGTGCTACAAATTCGATGCATTAGCATTGCCATCTCGGATATTATAAGAAATAGAGAGTTGGTTAAATAAGGGCAAGGTTGCGCTTTTTTATGCTTAACAATATTCCGTTTCAAAATTTTTCAGCCGTTCCGGAATTATCCGGAAAAACACGACATTTCGCGAAACAGTTTTTTATTGCTTTATTTGAAAAGATATTTTAAAACAAACCACACATTAACATTGCCACATTTTGTGTTCTATAAAATGATGTCACAAAATTTAAGGTCCGACGTTTCGTTTTTGAGCCACCATCATCAATTTTGTTTTTTAAATGGAGAGGAATATTTGGTTTTGGGCTTAATAAACTCGTATTTTAATTTTAAATGTAACGATTTATTACACTTTACATTAATGCGACGTTTTGAACCGAAAAACCATTATCATTCACTATTTCGTCGGTTTTTCCTGATAATTCCGGAACGGCTGCAAATTATTAAATTTTTAAAACGGAATATTGTTCAGCATAAAAAAGCTATTTACCCAACTCTCTATCCCTTATAATTACCGAGATAGCAATGCTTATGCATCGAATTTGTAAAACCCTGTATATATTTTAATACTGTCAAAATATACAGGGTTACAAAATAACAATGTGGTTTTGGACTATATATATATTTTTTTATTATAAACTAAATAATTTCTTAGGTTAAGTATAGACGACATGTATGGCCTGTACCGACTTCCCTACACCGATGCCAATGGCGTAACAAAGTACATGATAGCAACTCAATTTGAACCGACTTTCGCCCGAAGAGTGTTTCCGTGTTTTGACGAGCCGTCATATAAGACATCTTTTAGGTTAAATGTCACAACTCCACCTGGTTGGGATGTTTACTTTAATACTCCTGTTGATGAGTCCATAAATGTAACTGATACGGATGAAACGTAAGTTTGTTATACAAAGTCATTTTCATTAAAATCAGTGTATACAGGGTGTCTACTAACACACAGAGGAACCATAGAATGATTATGCCAAAATATAAGAATTTTACCAAACATATGTACCTATGTTTAAAAGTTGAGAATAAGAAGTACAGGGTGGCGCGTTTTGTTGACGTGGCAGGGTAAAGCGAAAACTAAAGTGATAAAACAAATCTGATTTCGCCATCTCGATTTCAATTTTTAAACAAATTCAATGATGAAAGTAAATCGTGGCTAAATTGATTCGTTTTGAAGCTACAGAGTGTCTTTTAGATTTTGTCAATTTGGCTCGGCACTTGTAACTCGCTTGATATAAAAAAATGTAAATGGAAACATTTTTGGAATTTTTACGTAAAATTCAGTGACGTTCCTAATTTTTTCCATTAACTTATTTTGAAGTTATAACAAATAGTTGTGTTTTTTTTCAAATAGAACAACCTGATTAGACACCCGGTATACGCGTTATTTTTAGTACTCTTATTATATAACATTTTTTAAACAAAGTTTTGTATATTTGTAGGTCAGTAACAACCTACTTTGAAACTACAAGTAATGGAATGGAAACGTACATGGCAGGATTGATTTTAGTACCAAAAACTGATTTTACTTGTACCACCGGCGAAAACTTTACCTCTACTGTATATTACTACAGGGTTTGTTCCAGGGCTGGGACTGAATCAACTAGAAATTGGGCGTTGGAAATTGGACCTCTTATAATGAATGAGCTTAACAATTTTACAAATTATCCGTAAGTGTTTAAGTCTGTTGACAACACTCCCACAAAAATTATCGCATGTGTCTCGATTTTTTCCACAAGCTTAATACAGAAAAGCTTTAATTTCAATGGCCATAATCAGTAGCGTAGCTACTATGGGGTTCAGGAGGCCCTCGGAACCTGACTTACTAAATATAAAATGAGGTACTGAAAGTTTTAGCCATATTTCAAATATGAGTACACCAAACTTGTAAGAAGGTGAAGCCCATTTTTATGCCGTAATTTTAAATACTTTACTTGGGACCTACTTTTTTTTCCTCTTGCCTTTACTTACGTTGCTACGCCACTGGCCATATCTCTTTTATTAATTAGGTTATCAAGGCAATTTAAAAAATTATATAAAGCAACGGTAAAGCTATAAGATTGGCGTAACTTCAGGCATGTACTGCTAACAATACAACCTACAGCGTGATTAAAAGTTTAAAAAAATAATAATAATTTTTAATCGCCCCGTATGATGTGCTGTTAAAAGAAAGTAATCTCATTTGTAAATAAGCATATCCGCCTACTCAATTCTAATATTTTATAATAACAAATTTAATTACTCCCTTCAACAGCACATTATGAAGGATCTTTCTATAAGAGTGATCTCAACTAACAATTGTTAGACTGTATTAATAAAAATTGGTACTTTTTGTCTACTAAAATATAATTTTGGCAACTTCTAGTAAATTTATAAGTCGCCGTACAATTATACTTTAACTATCATGGCAGAGTAGTAAAAAGTTGTTTATAATTAATATTTTGTCATGAACTGGATAATTCAATCTCCCAGATTTATTCGCATTTCATACAAATTTTAAAACAAACTGCACTTTACTGACAAATATATGGCGAAAATGTAAGAAAAAACGAGAGCGCCATTAAAATAAGTGATTTTACATAAGACAATATAGTTTTTTCAATTTTTGAAAATAATTATAAGTATTAAAAAACCAAATAAATTATGTTTTAAAATAATAGCTATATCTATAATAATACTCTTTTCTTACAACAGAATTATGAAAATATCGATAAATTATTAGAATTATGTTTTTCTATGGTGACCTAGTTTTTCTTTTTGTTCCACATTAAAAAGTCAAAATGGCTCTTTGATTTTGTTTCTAGTATGGATGGTGGAGGGGAGGATAACCATCTGAATGTTTTAAAAAGTGTCCGTCGAAAGGAGCAACTTAAGGTGGCGCCGCAGTAGCCTAGAGGAGATTTTTTAACCAATGAGCATGAATTATTAGAGTGAGATACAAAATGCAAAAGGACAGATAGATACAAAATAAAAAAGGAAAGAAATAGCAAAATCCCTTCACTGGCGCCTGTGGCGCCATCCCAACTTGCTACATTCCGATGGCCACTTTTTCAACTTGTACTCCATAAAAGATGGTTATCCTCCCCTCCACCATCCATGGTTTCTAGTTTCACATTTTTTAATGGCGGGCGGTAGTTGCGATCGCAACCATATTTTTTACTAAGATTAGACCAATTTTAACGCCATCTATCAGGTAAAGGTTACTCCTTCGATCAAAATGGCCCGTAACCGTTGCTAGGTTGCTACAACCAATCGCCAACGTTGTGAAATGCAACTATGGAAGTAGCTTTCAGGCAACGTTAAAGCGTCGTTAGCTTCTCTCCCAAAATAAGTACCCTAAAGACCATAGTTTAGAAAACGACGTGTAGACGTTAATAGGACAACCGTTTCCGGTGCAACGTTAGTTTTTCAATCATTACGACGTTAATTTAATTGGTCGGAAGAACAGCTTACTTTTCTACTAACGGCAACTTTAAATTTGGTGTGATTCTTAGTTAAGACGACTAAAGGCGTCTAAAGTTGTTAGTTGGGATAGTTTTTCAAATAATGGTTTTTCGGTTTCTATTTTTTTTAAATATTCTTGTTGTTACCATATTGAGTATAGTGTGCAGTTTTATGATGCAGCGTCTAACTCCTCTCGGTCGGTTGGAAGTAATAAAAAATATTACTAAAGTGGTAGCTCAGTTGTAGCTACTCAACGTTTATTCACTTGAGAATTGGGTCACCATCATTCGTACTCTGCACGGGACATACGTCGCACTGGGTTAAAGTTATAAAAGTGAGTTTGAAGGTAAAGTTAACTCACGTTTACACTTTTCCACAGTGCGGCATATAAACTGCGCATGGATATTAATGATGGCGACCTGATTCTCGAGCAAATAAACGTTAAGTGGCCACAACTGAGCTACCACTTTGGTAATATCAATCGAGAGGAGTGAGACGCTGCATTATAAAAATGCACACACTATACCAATTATAGTACAAAGTAACACCAAGAAACTAAAAAAATGTATTTGAAACCGAAAAATGTCTATTTAAAAAACTATCATTCCTATAAAAGACCCTTTACTAGACGATTAAAAATTATTCTTCATTCTTTAAAAAACTTGTAATTACCCTGGTTGTATTGTTTACAGCAAATAACAAAGGTAACTCCAAAGTTATTGCTATATGGCCATTATTTAAATTGAAGCATTTTTGTGGTGCAGCTTATGTAAAAATTCAAGCATATGGAATAATTTTTGTGAAGCGTGTATTATTTCAAACTAATTTTTCCCATTATAATTTTTGCATTCGCAGGTATGGTTTATACATGGGATTCCCCAAAATGGATCTAATGGCTTTGCAAGACACTGTAGTTGAATCAGCTGAAAACTGGGGTCTTATTTTCTATCGGTTTGTATTACTATTTCTTTTTTTTTTGCATAAAAATTGGTTGCTCAACATCGAAAATTTAAATTTTCTTTTTTTCATGAAATTTTCACAAATCTTAAATACCCTTTAAAACTTACATTTTGGTATAGATTGTTAAAGAAATTTACCTTATTTTTTATTTTTATTTCTCAAATTTAAAAATAAAGCAATATACAGGGTGCTCCATTTAAAATAAGAGAGTAGTGTATATTTTAGCAATATATCATAACTAGAGATGAGCAAATATGCACAAAAAAGTAAGTAAATATGCGCATATATATGCCAGCATTTTTACCTAGATATGTATAAAATATAATAGTAGTTGTAATATATTAAGAAAAGATTAACAATATAATACCAAAATGGTATTTATAGAAAGATTAAACCAAATATTAATATTATTAATTATTATTATTAAAAAACTAATAAACAATTAAATGCTTTTTAAAATTTTCCACTAAATATTTATGTCTTCGGTCTGAGTACATATATTTGTAAATATAAAAGCTTCGTTTTAAATCAGCAAACGTGATTGGGGCATATTTTTTAATACTATCTAGTGAACTTGTTTACACAATAAATTTTTTTATAAAGTAACTAAAGATAATCTTAGGCACATAAAAATAAATATCCTTACTACTTCAAATTAAAATTCTTTACCGACGTTTTTGCATCGAGGCATCTTCAGGGATTTGTAGTCTGCGAGATTAAAACACGTGCAATCGATGACGTAACGTCGGTAAAGGATTTCAATTTAATCCGAACTCAAGAACCAAAATTCCTCAATATACAGTGTCTACGTAAGTTGCCGTCATATGAAAAACTTTTTATTATTAATTTTACGAAAAAACGTTATTCTTTATAAAAAGTTCTGCATGATCCAAAACCTAAAATACAATCGTCAGATATCAAATTGGGTCAGTCATCTACAAGGTTTAGCTAAAAATGTAATTTTTGCTCAGGAGTAAAGTACCTGTATTTTTGCTAATATCAAAAATTTTTATAAAGAAAAAAGCTTTAGCATTAAAAATTATTTTATAAATATGCAATTTTGTACATTTCTAAAAAAATGATTTTTTTCTGCGAAAATTGAGATAATTTAAGTTCGTACATTAGTGTATTGTACATTCTTTTTGTTTTGATAACAGTAAATTTAAAAGGTTATTTAAAACTGTCCTATGTACACTAATGTACAAACAGGGTCATTTCTAGGGTGACTGGCACCGCGGTGCAAAAAATTATTGGCCGCCCCTATTTTTAAAGAGCAAAAAAAAGAAAAAATAAGGTCCCCACTTTTAAAGAACAGTACTCTTTTCCATTTCGCAATGTTTCTTTCCTAAATACCGCTTTTCAGCGGCCAGCACGACCCTTTGTACAAACCTAAATTTTCACCATTATCTCAGAAAAAAAAACGTTTTTTTGTAAATAAATAAAATTGCATATTTAGATGCGATTTTTAATTCTGAACGTCTTTTATTTATAACAATTTTTGATATTATCAAATATACAGGTACTTGATTCTTAAACAAAAATTATATTTATCAGCCAAACCTCGTAGATGACTGATACAATTTGATATCTGATGATTAATTTTTAGGTTTTGGACCATACAGAACTTTTTATAAAGAATACCTTTTTTATAAAATCAATAATAAACAAGTTTTCCATATGACGTCAACTTACGTAGACACACTGTAGAACCGTTTTGTGCTAGTGATCAAGGCATTTCTGGTGCTCCACCCTGTATAAAAACTCTCGAAAATATAACAGTTTTTAAAATGTCAATTCGGATTTTAAAATAAATGATATTCTAAATAGTTGCTTTATGACACTTAGTTGTTTATTACAGTTTGATATCGCAGCATGAAGTTATTTAATTATCAATAATTTCTAACGAATATTTGAAATTGTTTTAAAAAAGCTTGTTTAGAAGAGCTAATGAGGTTAATTCTAAATAGAAAGTAAAGCTTTATTTTCATTATTTTTAGCGAACAAAATTTGTTATTTGATGAAGATAATTCAAGTAACTTCGATAAGCAAAATATAGCACAAATGATCACATTTGAGTTTGTCCAGATGTGGTATGGTAATGTAGCGAGCCCTGAATGGTGGCATTACACCTATTTTACAAAAGGTCTTGCTTATTATATGCAATACTTCATAACTGATCGAGTAAGTATAGAAAATAAAAAAAAACACTAAATTGTGGGCAGTTCAAATCTTTGATAACATAAATTTTAACCGTTTATACAGGGTGTCCAGAAATATGTGGGCAATTTCTCGAATTTTTCACATTAAAATAATATCGTCACCTTAATTGTAAAACAACCTAACATCCAGTTCTAATAAACATCCATTGCCATCTTTAGCCATATAAATTAAGGCAAATGATAGCATCAAAATCACATTTTTTTATAGATCTTTTTTTCCTAAGGCCCCTCTACAGAGATATGTGCCCTTAAAGGACGCCGATGAAAATCAGTTTTTCCTGAATAACTTTTATGGTATTCAGTATAATAAAATATAATGTTCTAATTTCATAAATTATAACTCCTTAAAATGGTGTTTACCTCCATTAGTTCGCCACTAACCCGCGGACTAACCCTTACACAATAGTGCTAAATATTTTACACCCTATATAATAAAGGAGCGAAACAGGTAACTAAGGTAGCTTGAACCCTAAGCTAAAAAAGATGTTAATGGTCGATGTAGATAAATTGTAGCATTTTTGTTAAAAAGAGCTTTTTGCTTAAATAGGTTGTATTTAAAAATTTTGTTTGTCGTTTCGACATGGACCTCTTTTATTTTATGCATTCTCTAGCTCTGATAACCGAAGAATATGAACCCCTCCACAATCGTGCAATCGTATTAAAGTACCACCATTTTTTAATAGGTAAATGTATTGACTTTATATTCTGGGGTTATAAAGTATTTGTCAGGAGCTGAAAAAGGGCGCCCAGCTGTCAGTTTGACATTTATGTCTGTCATTTCCTTCTAAAATTTGGTTTATGTTGTCCCACTAAAGTCCTTAAATTTGTATTAAAAAAAACTAAATAACTCAAAAGTTAGAAGGGGGTTCTGAATTTAGACAAGCACTGTATACCAAGTATTATGAAAATTATCCAAGAAAAAGTGATTTTTAGCCCACAAATTCTGTGGAACCCTGTATCAAGTGTGAATCATGTATTAAAAACTTTATTTTAGGTTATGAAAAACTGGGAATTAGATAACCAATTTATTTTTCGAGTATTTCAACCAGTACTTGAATTAGATTCATTGAAGACTACACCAAATCTTCGAGTAGGTGTTAATAGTACCATAGAAATTATGAGTAAACTAGATACCCTTACTTATTTTAAAGGTAAATTTAAATATAACAATACCTTGGCACTTGATGAAAATGTTGGGTAACATGACTTTTTCTTATTTTTAGGTGCGAGCCTATTTCGTATGTTAAAAGAAGTAATTACATACTATGAGTATTTTCAAAAAGGACTTGAATATTTCCTAACTTCGTTGTAAGTATTATCAGTAATATGTACTGTTTTTTAAACATATTTTAAATTTTATAATACGTCTATGTTTATTCGCATTAACAAAAAAAAATTGGGGTAAGCCTCTTATTCACCAAAAACATTTTTTGGCATACAATAAAAAAAATCAGTATCGTTCATGAGAGGTTTAAGATAAAAGAAATTTAAGAAAAAATGGTACGCCACTGCATTATTTAAAACTTCCTTTTTTGAAACAAATTTGAACTCTTGACTTTTTTATTAAATGGACGGTATTCGCGTAAATAAATAAAAACCACTTCTTGGCATGGTCAAATTCCTATCAAATTGAAGAATAAGTAATAAAGGTCATTTTCTACTGTAGAATTTGACTCTATCCATACGAAATGACTATGGCCAGAAATGGTTTTTATTTATTAACACGAAAACCGTGCATCGAATAAAAAAGTCAAGAGATCAAATTTGTTTCAAACTTAATGGAAATTTAAAAATTATTTGTATTTTAGAAAAATGCAGTGGCACCATTTTTTTTAAAATATTTTACTTAAACATCTCATGGACGATCACTGGTAAAAATTATGTTTTTTCTTGTATGCCAAAAAATGTCTTTTGTTCATAGAAGGCGTCCCCCAATTTTTTAAAAATATCTAAATTGGTATAAAAGTTATTATAAAATAAATATATATTTTTTAAAGTTTTTAACACTAGTTCAAAAACTAAGACGTTTAGAACATTATTTATATGAAGTTTTTTCTTATTTTTTATTGTAGAATCAGCCCTTAAAGTTTGTCGGATAAGTTGTGAAACACCCTGTATGTTTAGGAATGTTTTTAATAATTTTTTCATCTCTGAAATTTTTCGCAACGTTAAAAAAATACCCTGAATAATGTAAAGAAAATAATTATGTGCTGTGAATGTGGTGGGTTATATATTTGTCACATTTTTCGTTTTTCATTAGCAGAATCTATTGCTTTCTTTTAGGATAAACTGGTAGTACAACCACAAAATATCTTGCTCAAGATAGTAATAAAACAATAGGATTTTTTTCTATTTTTTTTTATTGTAGCTCTAAAAGAAATACAGAACCCCAGGGTATGTGGAACCTCATAAGTGCTCAAATTAATGTCAATAATAGAGACCTATTACCCGGTAGAGAAGTACTTAAAGACGTTTTAATTGATTGGGAAATTAATCCTGGATTTCCATTGTTAGAGATTACTAGACAAGGGCCGGATAAGCTTAAAGTGGAACAAAAGGTATACATAAGTCCAAGTGAGCGGCAGATACTTATATATTATTTTGTAAAATCTGACAGTTGCTCAGCGCATGCTTCCAACATAGGTAGAAGTAAAGGTAGACTATGAAGTTTGACTCATAGTGGCTTTGGCAGGTATCAGGTATCAAAGGTTGATGAATTAAAACTTAACTTTAGTCATTTTAAATAAGCTTAATTTTATATATGTTACTTGGGTACCTATTAGAAGACATTTCCTCAGTCGTCAGACCTTTTTAACAGTTCCAACCCCTTGGCAGACAAACATGTTGAGTGGCTGAATGGACCGAAGAAGTCCAATATTTCTGTTATTTAACAAGATATGACAAAAAGTCTTAAATAAGAGCTGTATGATTTTCAAATAGGGATATCCTAAAAATATTTTGATGTATACAGAGTGTCCAAAAAAAGTTATTGCTTTGAGGTTAGTTTTTTAAAACTATTTTTGGGACAATCTGTATACATTAAAATATCTTTGGGACTCGAAACAGTCAAAACTATCTGGTGACTAAGGAAATATCTTTTAATAGGTACCCAAGCACTATATCTAAAATTCAGCTTTTACAAAATGACAAAAGTTAAGTTTGAATTTATTAACCTTTGGTACCTGGTATCTGCCAAAGGCACTATAAGTCAAACTTTATAGTCTACCATTGCTTCTACCTATGTTGAAAGCATGCACTGACAAATTATCAACTTTAACAAAATAACGAAGGTCTGCCACTCACAGGCTCTTACTCTATAATGGTTTTAAAATTAAATCCAATTTACGCAAACGTAATGTTTAATCCTAAATCCATATTGTTAAAAAACAATTATGGTTTTTCCAAGAGGAAACGTCGCATACAAAATCTAAAAAGCACCGTAAAAATTGATTTAAAAGCTTTTATTTTGTAGGGAAGATTTTTGTATACAGGGCTAGACACAAGATATGAATGGTACGTCCCCGTCGCCTATTACTTTTCATCGAAAACAGAGGAATTTTCTAACACTACCCTGAATCAGTGGTTACTGCCAAATAATACTTTGGAAATTCAATTGCCTTCTTCAGAAGAAAAATGGATCTTACTAAATACAGGATCTGCAGGTATTACAAATTTCAAACCATTTTTTTTTAATAAATTACCCTGTTTATTATTTCAATATTTAATGCCTAATTTAAATACAAATCAATTACTTTTTACAAATATATTGAAATTTTCTACCCTAATCGAGATATTTACCGATAAAGTAAAGGTAATTTTATGCTGGCTTACTTTTTCGGATATATGAAAAAATATTAACCCAAAATACAGTTTATGTAAGGTACACTTCATTAAAAATTTATTCAATTATCTGCAAATCTACCGAAGTTGAAAAAAAAACAGAAGATGACTTCAAATATTTTTTCTCTCATAACATATGTACCTCCTAGAGTATTAGACATATCAAAACGAGACTTGGTATAGGTAAATGGTATAGGAAGAGGAGAGTTTTTGAATATTTTACAAATTCCAGTCACTTCCGGTTTGACCAGAAATGGGTATAATTTTTAAATAGAACCCCTGTATATTTTGAAATTTTTGATTCCTAAGACAATTCTAAGTCGGCATTTGATATTTAAAAAGTTTTAGGTCTACTTGATTTCTTTAGAGCCATTTTTAATATTGCATCTAGGTGGCCATGACTGGGCGTAACTAATCTAGTGACCCTAGGTAATGTTAAAAAAATAAAATCGCAACTTTCTACTAACTAATATATAAGATAGGAATAAAACAATTTGCCAAATAAAAATTTTCGTGTCTAGCTATTATTTTTTAAATAGCAACCTTTTTAGACAAGCAGTTATTAAATAAAGGATAAAGGAACGAATCTAAAGATACCAATTTATTTGCGATAGTTTGAAAAATAAAGTCATGAAAAAGGATCATAGCCATCTAGAGATAATAAGAAAAATGGCTCTAAAAAATCAAGTAGGCGTAAAAACTTTTTAAAATGTCAAATTACTATTAGAAATTTAAAAATGTTAATACATACAGGGTGTTTCATTTAAAAATTAAAAATTAAACTTATTTTCGGTTGAACCGGAATTAACCTTACCAAAAAGTAAGAAATATGCGAAAACTCTCCTCTTTTTATACCATTTACTTATACCAAGCCTTATTTTGATGTCTGATACTCTAGAAGCTATGGCTTGTTTCATAGATTAGTTGATACCCGGTATAACTCTTAAAAATTCTACTTTTAAATAGAAATATAAAATAAGAAACACAAAATTGTTCTTAAAGTATGCACAGCCAAATACAAATGCTCGTAATTTAACATTTAACAAAGTTACAACTAAAAGAACTACCTACTTGAAATCAATATTCCAGCACAATCGAGATTTGTGTCTGAAACAAACCCCGAGTTTTACCTAGTACTTCGGACGAACCGGAAGTAACAAAAAACAATTTAAATAAGTTCATTTCATTTCACTATAATTATATATTTAGGTTACTACAGATGTCACTACGGTGACATGTGGCAAAACATCTCCTTAGCTCTCAACCAATCAGATTTTTCTGGTATCGCAGAGCTGAATAGAGCGCAGCTCCTTGATGACATATTAGCCCTTGCAAGAGCAAATATTGTGAAATATTCTGTAGCATTTGAGCTGGTCAGTTATTTGGGTGAAGAAGAGGATTTAGTTCCCTGGATGACTGCTTTAAATGGAGCAAACTATATTTTAAGAAGGGTTGGGTACAGTACAACCTTGGGAATAAAAATAACAGTGAGTTTAGTGTAAACGTATGTAAAAGGTTTTCCATTTTTACCGCTCGATGTTTGACAACCGCGCATGACCAAGGCAAGAATGATACAACGGTTAAATTTCGGCGGAGTACTCAGTCAGTAGTCACATTTTACTATGAAACGCTACCCACGATTGAACAACGCGTAGAAATCTTAAAAAGCTATTATTAAAATCAGTGTTCGGTTTGCCAAACGTTCCGTGTACTGCGTTTAATTAATGGTATTCTCCACCTAGCCCCTGCGATTTAACTCCGTTGAATTTCTTCTTGTGGGGCTACATCAAATCCTAAGCATAGACAAGGGACGGGTCAGTTATTGTTATCTTAAGTACATGAGGACAAACCACAAACGATTGTCGCCTTAAAGGCCAACATCGCATAATTGATGAGATTGGGCAAATTTGTGTCAAAATGTCATCAAAAATTGGATTTCTAGGATTAAAATATATAATTTTTAAAACCCAATGTCATCAAATATGCTTTAAAATAAAAATACAGCCACTGCAATTTTTATAATTTGTTTTATTTTTGTTCAAAGATAGAGCGCTGAAAATGGAAAACCATTTGGTTGTATTGTTAAAAAGATACTTAATTTAATACATTAATAAAAACACCGACAAAAACTGATGGGCAAGTATTTTTAGAGTCCCAAGCTGTCACCTCGTAGTGCATTTTTAAAAGTTTTATTGTCATATAAATTTTATCTGTTTTAGGAATATTTCTGAATCTCATGTCGAAAGTCTACAACACCGTGCCCTGGTCTAGCCTGGATGAAAACGACCATGTGTACACAATAAAACAAACCGAAATTTTATCAGGAGCCTGTAAATTGGGTTATATATATTGCGTGCGAAATGCTCTGAGCATGTTCCTAAATTTCAAAACTACGGAAAACAGGTAATAACAAAAGAGTCAATTTTCGTCAAATCTCAGAAGAACCGCACTGTGCTTGCAAAGTTTCGATATAGCATCGTATGAAGAACAAAAAATATTGTATTATTCCAAAATACCTCATATATAAACACGTGTCTTCATTTTTATACCTTTTATTGACAATGAAACGTAACTATGGTTATAACAATGACAAAATGTTTAGTTGTCAATGTCTCGAAATGAACACCACAAAAGTCGAATCTATACTAACTACTCCAAGGTTATTTAAATTTGGCCATAATATGACTGCACTACTATATCAAAAATGTGCGCAGAATATTCGGTTCTTGTAATAGTACAAGAAATGAAGCTCAAAAAAATGAAACCTGGCAATTCTTTGGTCCTGCATGAATAGACATGAAATTTTAAAATGTAGGAAGCAATCCAAGGGTCAAACCTATATCAAACCGGGGGCCTTGAACCCCAGATTTTTAACCACAGAAATGATTAAAAAGTTATTCAAAGCAAAGTCAGGTCTATATAAGGTCACGACATTCAGCCATATTGCTTTGACGTGTTATGACGTCTCATCTTCCATTTTCGGCCATGTTGTTCAGTGCCGGAAAATACGGTTTATTGTATTGTTCTAGGACAACCAGTTTGTGGTTTTAAATTATTAAGTTGCCAAATTCTTTTACTTTAAATAAAAGTATTTAGTGTACATCTTCAACAAATATCTCTTCCAAAAAATGAAAATGCAAAATGAAATGCCATACGCAAATTGAACGCCACTGGATTGATTATCAGCTTGATTTTACCCAGTCTTGCAACTTTTCTATTAGGTGTCCTTCCTTACATCTACGACCTCAGACCGCCTAAAGTTGAGGATTTGTCGTAACCTTATTAATATAAACTAACACTGATTCTAAGCAAAAAATGTTCTTTAAACGTTATTTGTAAAGCTATATTCTTCAAGTTGTTCGCGAACAAGTAACAATTTTCGACAAAGGAACAACGGACCTTCCCAGGATGACTATACTAATATAAATTGAAGATATTCTCTATATTGGTTAGGCGGATTCATTATTGGATTAGTCTTTTTGTTGGTACACGCCTGGAAAGAGTGGACCCTTCCGGTCTGGTCCAGGGTTTTCTGAGCTGACTGCTCCAGCCCTATTGACCCCTATGAACTTCACTGGTCATCTGAAACAAATAAAGAAAACCCCAAAAAACCCATAAAATTCGAATTATAAAACGACGTTTCGGTGGCAGTCTGCCACCGTTGTCAAGATTAAAAATGAACCACAAAAAATAAAAGAAAACTAACTAATGTTGAGTAAAATGGTTAAATTTTGTGCTTTTAGAGTGTTGAGGCAAAGGCAGCTAAGTGTTATTTAAATTAACTGAAGTGATGCTACACAATTATCTTTATTTAATAATATATATACACTTTCTTTGATTTTTCCAAAAACGCTAAATCAAAGAAAGTGCGTATATATTATTAAATAAAGATAGTGTCTATTTGATTAATTAAATAACATGATTTTCTTATCGATACTGAGTATCTCAGGAAAGCTAAAGAATAATTACCTCATTACCTTTTTGTCGCCTGAAATAATAAATACACCAGTTACTTGTAATATCACTGGCCATATATGAATATTTTCAGTTTGAGGTTCTAAAAGCTAAAGACCCAGCATTTCTAATTAATGTAGTTAGTTTTTATTTCTTTTTAGTTCATTTTAACTTGACAACGGTAGACTTTTTCGAAATCGTTTTAATTCAATTTTTGGGTTTTGGAGTTTCTTTTATTTTGTTTCAGGCGACAAAAACAGTTCATAGGGATAAACTAGGGCTGAACAGGAAGGATCAGCTCGTATACCCAGGACCAGGATCAAGCAGTCCCATTCTTTCAGACGTGTGCCTAACAAAGACCATCCAACCTATATATATATATATTGTTTTCAATTCAAATAGCTCACTAGAGAGCAAAATATTCATATTATTTTCAAAGTTGACATTTTGAATGGTTTAACTTCTTGGACAATATGTGGCCCTTGTACAAAGACACTTTTGGAAGAGTGAAGGTCACCTTTAATTTAGGGGGCAGTTAAGGGGTTATTTGTAACAATTTTTCGAAGAAAGAATTTTAGGTTCTGACTTTATTCTGCTCATAACTCACTTAATTGTTATGCTAAAGACTTTTTTAAATCGCGAATAACTTGAGGAATATTAGTTTTACAAAAAACGTTTAGAGAATATTTTTGCTTAGAATCACTTTTTAATCGATTTCTGTGGTTAAAATGTAGAAACATTTTTCATCCCCTAGGAGGGGGTGGCAACCACCCTCAAGGTTTTGACGCCCTTCGGTTTGATATAGGTTTTGGATTATTTTCCTATCTTCTGTTAAAATTTTAAGTCTATCCATGCAGGACCAAAGAATTGCCAGGTTTCATATTTTTTTGAGCTTTATTTCTTGTACTATTACAAGAACCGGACATTCTGCGCACATTTTTGATATAGTAGTACAGTCATATTATGGCCAAATTTAAATAACCTATACTGGCCTCAAATGTGTAAATCCGACACTGTTTTAATGCTTAAATTTAATACTTTGTTAATTTTACTATTTGATTTTATTTTAGACCTCATAAAAATTTGAGGGAGCATAGTGTACTGCACAGGACTATTGTATGACTCTAATACTGCAAATTGGGATGCATTGTGGAATGCGTATCAAACTACAGATTTGGCTGCAGAAAAAGTAAAAATTTTGTCAGCTTTGGGATGTACTGAAAATAAAGAATTGATAAATAAGTAGGTATACGACGATATATATATATATATATATATATATATATATATATATATATATATATATATATATATATATATAAACAATTTTTAATGTAGGTTAAGAGCCCTCTAGTGGCACACAATCAATGTGAATTATTACTAAAATGATGGAGCGTAATAGACTTAGTCTTTATGAGACATATCGGTTTTTGCTTAAGCAAACAAATTTAAAAACAAGCAATAAAAAATTAAACTTTGAGGGGTTGTTACTTAGAAACCAATTATATTTTTGAAGCTGTATCATTATTTTATTAACCGACTATAAAAACGAGGTAGTTCTCAAGTCGCCTGTACGTTGTTTTTTTCTTTTTGCTTTTGAAATCCCACGAAGGCATATGCCTAAATACCAGAGAACCGTGGGTGTCGGGTTATTAGATGTTTAACCCATTGTTCCCCTGTTCCGTCAACGTTGTCCAAGCACTGAAACATGCAGTTATGCATTTCACAGCATCTTTTAGACAACGCGGTAGTGCCACCACGGTTGTTATTTTTAAATAACTACTACCTAAATATGTCTCCCCCGCTGGGAATCGAACCGGCGACCTCAGGCTTCGAAGATCAAAGATCTGTCCACTGCGCCAGGGAGGAGTATATTACGCAAATACTCCGGCGTTTGTGGACTGATTCCCGACTTCTTTTTTATTGATATTTTTTACTTTTTAGTGAGTTTTATTATTGTTTTGAAGTCGGTTTCATTTTTTTATTATTTGTTTATCATGTAGAATTACCGCCAAAAGTCTAGTGATCGACTCCTGAATCACACTGTATTGTTAAAATACTTGAAGTTTGACATGTATGATAGCAATATTTTTATTTTTATAGATCTTTGGGATTAACATTAAGTGAGGTATCCCGAATAAGAAATCAAGATGCATCCATTATTTTTACTTCAGTCTACAGCCACAGTCAAGTTGGTGCCAATGCAGCTCTTAATTTCTTGATAGAAAACCACCAGGCCATTGCTAAAAGGTGAGCAATCATCACAAAAAAAATATATTTAAATTAAATATAAAGACAATTAAATGCCAAGAAAAAAACTTTCTTCGCAAATTGTCGTCAATTAAGCTGTTTCATGTAATCGATCTTTGAACATTAAACTATTTTTTAAATTTTGTTTTTTGAGTTTAAAATTTGTTGCTACTACAAATATCAATATTTCAATAAATTCAATACATATTTTTTAAATGAAATTGAATTCGCTACAAAAAGGTCTCCTAACATTTTTCAAAAAAATTACTTCTTGCAGAGTTGTTCGACGTTGAAATTACTCTAGCGTTTCACTTTTACGTCCCTCTTTTTGTATACAAGGTGCGTTTTTAAAAACTTACAATGGCTATATTTTCTAAACCAAGACAAATATTAAAAAATACCGTTTCTATAAAACCTGGAGGGAATATAAATGACGTACTTTTCAAAACACCTTTATCAATCCCGTAAGCTGCGCCCCTAGTCACTTAAAAATCCTAAATGGCAACACCTCTTGTGTGGCACCTTTCTGAAAGTTTCTGAACAATGCTTTCGCTGGTCATAAAAGTTTGGGTAAAATCAAATACTACCCATAAGTTTTAGAAAAATCATACCTTATTATAAATAAAGAGACCAAAATCTTCAATTAAATTACTGCAAAATTAAATAAAATAGAACTCAATGTACCCGCCCCATGCCAAGCTCTGATAAGTTTTGGTAGTTCTCTTTCTGAATTTTGTCGAGAAAAAAGTAATGCAACTGGTCTTTGTTATTAAGCGCTTGTGCAATAAAACTAACCAGAACTTCTTATGGGGGCGGGTTAGCCCTTCAGGGAGTATTATTTTAATGTATTATTAGTTTTTAATTAATTTTACAATAATTTAATTGGATATTTTTCTGGTAGTGTTTATAAATAATAAAGTATAATTTTTCTAAAATTTAAGGGAGTAATTGATTTTACCCCAACTTTTTATTTCCAACGAAAAGCATTTTTCATAAGCTTTTCAGAGAGGTGTCACAAAGAGTTATTTCCATTTTTTTTAAATCTTTTGACATCCCACGAAGGCATATGCCTAAATACCAGAGTACCGTGGGTGTCGGGTTATTAGATGTTTAACCCATCGTTCCCCTGTTCCGTCAACGTTGTCCCAGCACTGAAACATGCAGTTATGCATTTCACAGCACCTTTTAGACAACGCGGTAGTACCACCACGGTCGTTATTTTTAAATAACTACTACCTAAATATGTCTCCCCTACTGGGAATCGAACCGGCGACCTCTGGCTTCGAAGATCAAAGCTCTGTTGGCTGCGCCACGGGGAGACATTTAAGATTTTAAAGTCATTGGGGGTACAGTGGTACAGCTTAAGAGGTTTATAGAGGTATGTCGAAAAAAACGTCATTTTTATATTCCCCCAGCTTTATGGAATGGTACTTTAATTTTTGATATTTGTCATTAGAAAATATAGCCATTAGTAAATTTTAAAAACGCACCCTGTATATATTTTTGTAAGTGCAATCGAATTTTATTAACTTTCACATTTTGTAAAATTATCTATATTTTTTAAAACATATAGCCAGCAAACATTTTTTACTATACAATTTTGGATATGCAAGACTTTAAGATGCCTCTAATTATCTTTAAAACAGGCAGATATTTTTGCAAAATTTGTAATTTGACAATAAAATTTGAATAAATTTACAAAAAAATGGCGATTAAAGATTGCTTTTTAAAATTTTCTCTGGGGGTACAAATTAAAAAATTAAACCTTTTTTTACCTTTTCCTGTTACAGCCAATAGTATTCAGTGTATATTTGGTGTCAATCCCATGTCTCAGTGTTTAGATAAAATAATTTAAAAATTCTACCTACGCCTTTGGGTTTTAATATGGTTTTAATGCCCTAGATTTAACTATTATTGTACTTGTAGGTACCAAGATATGAATTGCTTAAGAAACATGATTCTTGGATTAGCTGAACACCTTTCTGAACCAAGTCAAATAGCTCAGGTAGGTTGACCAAATGAAGACTTTACCTGCTATTGCTCAACACACTAAGAGTCAATTTGAACGTATCGAACTGGTACGACGTGGACACCACGTTACAAAAAAAACTGCAACAAAACTACAGGTTATTTACAAAAAATAGTAAGGTACAGAGAGTCTAGATTATTTAAAAAATATATACAAATTCACCATGGATGGGGTTAACACGAGAACAAAGAGACCAAAAATTTCATTTTTCGAAAAAAAGTAATTCTTCATAAAAAGTTTTACTTGTGAAAAAAATAGGATTCACGAAGATTTATTTTGTACACAGGGTTCGCCAAAACTTAAAAGACATAATTTTTCTCCAAAAGTAAACTACCTTTATTTTTCCGTTATAAGCAAAATGCCATTAGGAACATGTATTTGTAATAATGTTTGTAATAGATAAAAACAATAGTACAAATTTTATTGAACTCCATAATTTGCTGAAAATGCCTTTATCACATTTGTTTACAGCTGAACAATTGTGTTGTGTAGGAATTTAAAGAAAGCAGTTGTTTAAAAAGTAAACTGTGAGAGTTTTTAGGTCATTTTATTATAAAATTTAAAGAAATTAATTTTTGATAACTTTAAAATCAGTTTCATAAAACTTTTTGATATCTCTGTAAAATTAATAAAGTCATTTAAAAAGCTATTCTAAATACATTTTCAAATAATAAATTGCCTAAAAATAAAAATAAAAGTAGTTTACTCTTGGAGAAAAATCATGTTTTTTAAGTTTTTGCGAACCCTGCATACAAAATCAGCATTTTCCCTTCGTAAATCCCTTTTTTACAAGCAAAAATATTTTTAGTCAATTTGTCCTCTTGTTAATCCCATCTGTGGACAGCCTGTATAGCTATGTTGCAGTATTTTTTGTAATGTGCATAATAACACCTCATGCAGCAACTAAGCTTTAAAAAGCTACAGAGAAAACTATTTTTAGCTAAGGAATTTCTTGCTGAATACATCTGACTTAGCTGAGGAATTTAAAAGCGTATCAGAGCAAGCACTGGAAATAACTGACATCAACACTATTTGGCTTGATAGACATTTAGAAGAGTTAAAGGAATATTTTAAAGTGGGTTTAGAAGAAATCGACAGCAGAAGCAGTACTACTGCTACTAGTGGTAGTACTGCTAGGTCTCTTACAAGACAACCAGCTGAGGAATCTTCATTTGGAGGAAGTGGAATGGATGATGCTTCCTTAGCCTTGGTTATAATTGTTGTTTTTATACAGTATTTTAATAAGGTATTTAGATAAGTAGTTTTGAATTTTAAATATGTCAAAGCTGTTCTTTTTACCTTAACTATGGTTTTTATAAAACTACTTATGTATTATTTGTTTTTTAAATAAAGATAATGTTTTAAAGTACAATGAACGATTTTTCTTGCTATCGTTAGGGCAAAGAATACTAATCAATAGAACATCACAAGTGAGATTTCAGCATACCCTCGAAATTTTAGTACACTACCCTGATCACCAGATAACGAAAGTAGTCAATCGACCAATAGAAACTTGACATGGGCATCGACCAATTTTCTGATTGGTCCGGTGCCAACTATTCGCTATCTGGTGGTCAGAGTAGGTACTAAAATTTCAGGGTACGATGAAATCTCACTTGTGAATGTTCTATAGATTAGTATTCCTTGGTTAGGGTTAGGTGTAAATGAAACTGAAAAATGCAACTACTGGGACGTTTATCTAATAACGATTTCAAAAAAGAAGGAGGTTATATGTTTGACATCTATGTTTTTCTTCTAATGTATGTACAGGGTGTTTCATTTTCGATGGTATTTTTACAAGTCTATTCAACTTGTATTAAAGCTGTAATAGCTTTAATAGCAAAATAACCACTACTTACCAGAACTAAAAATGCTCAGATGAACTTAATGTGGTACTTTTCTAAAGCTCTTTAGTGTGATACTGGTGATAATATACAGGGTAGGATCAAAAATAGTATATATGTTTTTAATAAAGCCCTTATAACTCAAGTTGGTTTTATAAACGTTTATAAAACATTCAAGTAGATTTCGGGTAACGTACGATAAACGTTCTCAAACGTTCGTGAATGTTCTTTAAACGTTTTTTAAAAGTTTTGTGTCGGCAAAAACAACGTTTTTGTACGATTACTGAACGTTCTTTATAGTCCCTAAAATGTTCTAGAAACAGGTTTTTAAAGTTTTCTTGGGATGTTTTAAAAATGTTGTCATAGTATGTTTTTGTACGTTAACTAAACGTTTTTATAGTACCTGAAACGTTTTAGAAACCGGTTTTAAACGATCTTTAAACGAGCCTTTAAAAACTACCACATTGGATATAACTTTATAAGTTTCGGAAATATGGCCATCAAATCAGGTATTTGGGTAATTTTTAAAAGTATCGCCATTTTGTATTAGGTAAAAATATTGACTTTATATTCTGGAGTTATAAAGTACTCATCAGGGGCTTTAAAATGATGTGCACAAGACCCCCTTTTGATTAATTTTTTTCCAAGATGGTCAATTTTACTCTAAAATAAAGTATTTCTGCATTAATTCATATCCCCAAAGTTTTACTTTTAAACTGATTGGTTCAAAAAATAACCTGGAGGGGACAAAAATGCACTCAATACAAAATAAGTCAAAATTAGCGAAAAAATATACAGTTTCGTCAAACCTTGTATGCTGCACTAAAAACCTTTTTGTTTTACAATTATTTTAAAATCTTACTGCTTCAAAGCTTTGAGGACTATATTAGGCTTTTAGCCAAAATTTTACAATGGTAAAAAACTATTTTAATTAATAGTTAAATACGTCACCAACCCGGGAAAATTAAAATGTTAACAAGATTGTCTATAGTCTTTTTGTAAATAATTTTTAAAGTTAGTAATAAAATTTATTTCACAATTTGCAAGTGTCAAGAAGTGCCACGTTAAATAAATATTCTAACAGAGGAACAAGAAATATAAAAGGGATGTCGTAGCTTGTATCTTTTGTGACGTAGGCACACTTTAACTACGTCATCGGACTATGCGGCGTTTTAAATAATTTCGCGAACATTTCCACAAAAGTGCAAATTTTGCCATTATTTCAAAAAATCTTGCAATTTTGGGGAAAATTTAAAAGGAAAGGAATAAAATCTAATCTATCTACACCGAAAATTTGCTACCTTAGGTGTACATGGCTAAGGGCCTATTGAAACTATTTTTTTCAAGCGGCTTTTAATGCATGACTCATATTTTAATGTTATAATAACTCAAAAAGTTAAATTCTTTTTATTTTACACACATCATGATGGAACCACTGATCTCGATGGATTGCCAATGTTATAACCTGCGCGAAACAAAAGTTACATTTCATGGGCGAAAAAACCGGTTTGTACGCAAACCAGTTGAGGGTAAACGCACCCGGACCCAAACAAACTATTCGCATTATAGGAAAGAATTTGTTGACCGCGTCCTGGTTTTCTGTTCGATGTACGGTAGCTAATGAGCGTTACGGTCAGATCGCGGGAAGGGTACGGGGTGCCGGTGTTTGTATTTTGCCAAGGCTTTTAAGTGCGCATGTTCGTCCACCCACTGCGCGCGGTCGAAAAAATCGAAAAATGCTTCTTGCCACTGCGGATCTAAATGTAGGTTATCTATGGAGGGAATCTGGAATTCATCGAATACTTCGGTTTTGATGGTACTTTCAAAAACCAGAAGTCGTCTATTATAGAATTTTTGTTTACAATAGCTGGTATATCCGAAGAGATTAAATGGTAATTCACATGGTTGGCCTTCACTAAAAAAGAAAAAAATATGAAATTGTTTGTTCTGTAAATCGAAACCTCTTTATGGAAGCACCTGTTGGTTTTTGCTGGCGGAATGCCTGATTGCAAAAAACATTGCCTTACAGCGAACTATGGGTACACTCACTCTTTGTCAAATATGTCATAACGATGTAAGAGAAACAATTTCGGACCAAAAACTATGTTAGGGATTACAGGGGTGACTTTTAAGGGTTAAAATGCTTTTGTGGAATTGTAAAAAGCTTGTAAGCTAAACAATAAATCCTATAATAAAAGTTAAATTTAAAAGTTGTCAATAATAAAAAAAAACTACAACTTATGTAAAAACCATGTTTACCCTAGCGTCAAAATTTTTTGAGAAAAGTAGAAAAAACTGGTTTTTCGGTTTTTAATTTATATCTTTTAAAAAGTAGTTTGATTAAACTGAAATTTGGAGCAAATATATACAGGGTGTCTTAACTCTATTTATACACGAAGTAACTTCGCCCCTATACAAGATACAAAAATAAACTTAATATAATAAATGTTTATTTGAATACACTCTTTATTGACAGTCGTGTACAGGTGTCTTAAAAATATAGTTTTTATTATCAAGTAGGTTTTTTAATGGACACCCTGTAGAATTTTAAAAATAATTACTCTATATTAAACTATACATTAAAAATGTAAAACACTATACATCAATTGTTGCTGGTTTTTGAGATACCACAAGTATGCTGACATACTCATTAACAATTAAAAGTAAGAAAAAAAACTTTATTTTGGTTCTTTTTATTTTTAAATAATTTTGTCACTGTCAGAGTGACAAATAATATAATTAACCTGATTTAATTTCCTTTCATTGTAAAAACTACCAACAGGTTTGTGAGCAATTTAGTTTATTTTAGACACATATTTACTTAATTGCACTAAAAAAACAGCAATACCGTCAAATATGGCTAGTTTAAGTAAGGACATAATAATATGTATCTGAAATAAACTAAATAGCTAACTTACCTATTATTAGTTTTACAATGGAACGTTATAAACTACATGTCATTATATTATTAGTCACTCTGACAGTGATACAATTATTTAATAATTAATAGTTTAAAAAACTAAAAAACACGCTTTTATATGCAACCGAACTAAAAATTAGAAAATAATTTTTCATTAAAAAAAATATTGTCATTTCATAGTAAAAAGCGTGGGGTGCATTTTACTATTTTTTCATAACTTTTCCATCATAGATATTTGCAAATATAATAATTATAACATTTAATATATTTATCACCCCACGCTTTTTACTATGAAATGACAATATTTTTTTAATGAAAAATTATTTTCTAATTTTTAGTTCGGTTGCATATAAAAGCGTGTTTTTTAGTTTTTTAAACTATTAATTATTTTTCATTTTTTAGTTTCTGCTACTCTTGACAAAATGGCGAAAAAATTCCAACAGATTGCAACTCACTAAAAAATTTCTTCTTCATTAAGTAGCAAAGTTTGAAATTTTGCCAACAGATGGCAATCCAGGCAATGTTTGGACCGTTGCCAATATATTGCAACCCACTAAAAATTTCTTCTTCATTTAATAGCAAAGTTTGAAATGTTGCCAACAGATGGCAACCTAGGTGTTGTTTTTATAATATAATGGAATTTTTTTCCTGGCGATCCAAAAAAGATAACGGGATACTGTTTGCAGATTATTGCATTGTCATGTTTCCTTAATACGTGTGCAAAGTTTCAAAGAAATCGGAAGTTGGTTAAAATTAGGCTCAAAGATTCCGTTACATAGCCAGATAGTTACAACCCAAGTTAATAAAAGCGTGTTAAAAATAATTGGAATCAAAATATTATTTTCTTTCTCCGCTCTTAATTGTTAATAAGTTTTCTTTCTCTTACCCTGCTTTCTTTCTCTTACCCTGCTTAAGACACCCACGGTACGTTAGTATTTAGGCTTTCAGCCTTCGTGGATTGTCCAAAGATAAAAAAAAGTATATCAGCATACTGCTGATATCTCTAAAAACCAGCAGTAATTGACGTATTGTGTGTCATACATTTTTAATGTAGAATTTAATGCAGAGTCAAAATTTGTTATTAGATACAGACTGCTTCATTTAAAAATCTATTTGATAATGAAAACTATATTTTTAAGACACCCTGTATATTAACTAGTACCGACAGTAAAAGAGTTTATCCAATTAATTTTTTTTTATCTTAAGTTTTTGTACAGGGACGAAGTAATTTTGTGTATAAATAGAGTTGGGACACCCTGTATATTCCATACTATTCTAAATATACTGTTTTTTATATACTTCAATAAAAAAATGAAAACACAAAATATTGACTATTTTCATTATACTCGACCGTTGTGTTACTTTCGTCGAAAAATTAATTTATTATCAGGACAAGTGTGTCCAATATTTATTAGTTTTTTATTTAATTTGAAAATGAACTGGATTTTAATTCTGGTGACAGTACATTTAAAAAGGTCTCATGAGGCCCCTTTATGTGTGAGGCCGTGGGGGAGGGCACACTTTGCTCTCGTCTAGCTACTCCACTGCTCACTGAGAGCTAATAAGTGGTATAATGCTAACATCTAGGTTATATAACCATAGGGTTATTTAGCCGTAACCAGTAATAATGCTTTTACCAGTCACAAAATATTTCCAAAAATAAATGTATGATTATTACATATTACCTTACATAATTTTCGAGAAAACATCCGTTTACTGCCTTTTCTTTTTGTGAAAAAACTTGACAGGTAAGAAATACGTCGCAAATTGGCCAAAAATAATTTTAAAGTCGTCTAGATATCTATGACATAACCTGGTTATACATTTTTTCAGTAAAATATAACAGACAGGTTTAGGTATGCAGTTATATTTGACTGAAAAAATGAATAAGCAAAAGTAAGTAAAATATTCTGCTTATGATATAACCCCAAAACTGCTCCTTTTGAAAATCTTTTTGTAATTGGTAAACGCATGGTTACGGTTAAATAACCCTAGGGTTATATAACCTGCATGTTAGCATCATACCACCTATTAATATCTCCGAAGCTGAGGCCTATACAATAAAAGTATTATCTTCTATTTTAATTTCTACATTTTCCTGGACACCCTGTATAAACTAGTAAATTAAACACACATATAATTTAGCTTCTATGTATATTTACAACTTTTTTAGATACAATATAAAAATAATCTTAAAATAATCAGTCAAATATAATAAAGAACTGTTATAGCCTTTATCGATGTTGGTCTGATTTTGGCAATATTTATCAGGTAATTCTAATTTCTTTAAGAATATTACATTACATTTTGCTACTCATAACTGGGCAAATATGATATTATGTAAAATATAGATTTTAAAAACAAATTTTCAATATTATCAAGTCTCGAGTCTAGTGTACAAAGATGTTTAATTTTCAGTTAGCATGAACTTTATCTAAACCAATTTCTAGTTCATTTTGGTAAAAGGACCAAAACGTACAATTAGTACAATTAGACAAAAGCGTAGTACTACTACTATTATAAGAAAGGATATTGGTACTTGATATCAAAAGGATTCCTTAAGATTCTATTGTTTTAACAATATATGTAATATAAATGTTCAAAATCATGAACCCCATCGATAAAAGGCAAACACCTAATATAAAATAGAAAATTGGTTAAAATTTACTGGGAAAATTCCCATAAAGGCTACTTTTATAATATTAACTAAAAATTAAAAGCCACTCATAATATCCTTAGAGCATTATTTATTTTGGAATTTTTTTAATCTCCGAAGTTTTTAAAGTTTTTTACTTTACAATCGAGCAAAAATTTACTAGTTGAGATCTTTGGCGAAACTTTTGATATACAGATTGGCTAAACTTCACCAGGAATATGTGGGTAGAAAAGACATAAAGCACAAAAATACTTCTGTTTTTTGACTTTCCAATTTAAATTTAATTGGTTTTAAAGGGTAAGTTGAAGCACCATTAGTTTAAAGGGGTATGGCGGCGGGATGCGCGTGTTTTTCTTACTCTCCAATCAGAAAGTAGAAAAGTTAGACTGCGTGTGGCAAGTAGCACAAACAAAGAACACACTCAGTATCAGTGGCAGCGAGTACTTGGGTGCACGGGGGCCAATGTACCCAAAGACGTGAAATGTATGGGTGCAATGCACCCATATGAGAAATGAACATTTTAACAATTTTGTTCCTACCGAAAAAGTGTTGTGTTGATGTGGATGAAACCTTTTTTCTTTTTTTTTAATACGAATTTTTTTTCCTTGTCAAAAATTTTTGTCTTGTCAGTTGGCGCCGGCACCCATATGAAAACTCAAAACCCACCGCGCCTGCTCAGTACTTAATGTTGTTGTATTCGAGGAAAGGTCGGGAATTTTTCCCGACTATCCGGCAATTATCTGTCCTACTTTGATATACAATAAAATGTTTTTATTTTTACGATCTTTATAAATCCTATACTCAAGGTTCCAGTTAGCCAATCTGTATGTCATCAATAAATGTGACATGGAAACATTTTCTCCTCAGCAATTTCGAGGCATATAAACACAACTATGGCCCTATTTTATTGTTTATAATGTAAATAATACAGAGTATCCTTAACATTAAATAGTAATAGAAACTAACTAAAAAAAGTCCTATACTCATGTAAGGAATACGGTGTGGAAATATTGCACAAACCTTTCGATATACCCTGTATATGGACAAGTACATAGGTAAACCTATGTACTTGCAGGTAGGTAAACCTATGTACCATGGTGGCAAAAAATTTGGGATAACGGAGTCTAGTCTTATCTCCTAGTCTAATAAAATATTATGTTTAGATGTTGTCAAAGCAATGTAATTTTGTGACAGCCATGTCCAAATATAAGAAATGCGACTTCTTGTAGACGGGGAGACATTTTTCTACTTGAATTTTATGTCCCAGTTTTTTTGGGAACGATGGTACCATTATAGGAAAGTGCCTTCCGTCCGGTCTATAAGAAATCGAACTTCTTTATTTATTTTTTTGACGTGGCTGTCACAAAATTACATTTCTTTGACTACATCAAAACATTATACTCTAATAGACCAGAAGAGAAAACTAGGTATTTTTGTCCCAGAATTTTTGGGCACGATGGTACATAAAGAATTATGTATTGTGCCAACTAGAAAAATCATTTTTTATGTATATAAAATATTGGCCGTCTTCTAAGTAAACCTATTGTTAATTGTTTAAAAATAGTTCTTAAATTTTAAAATATTTTTACAGCTTAAAAGAATTTTTTCTCATCACTTTTTATTCCAAAATTTATCTTTTATACAAAAGGAATATGGCAGGCGCCAGTGCCGGATCAAACGTGAATCCGTGAAGCGATTGCTTGAGCGTCAGATTGGGAGAGGCGCAAATTTAAGGTAAAAAGAAGTAAAAGTGAAATACAACATTTCTTTAGGTTGGTTTTGTGGTAAAGACCCTTTTTGTAGCTTTTTTTATTTTTTTCCTGGATAAGAAAAAACAATTTTTGGTTAGTGATTTTAAAGATTGTTGTCTCAATTATACATCGGGAAGGGCGCAAATTAAAGGAAAAATAAAAGTAAAACTTAAATTTTTACCATAAGACCTTTTTTGCTTTTTAAATTTTTCTTGGAAAAAAAATTATACATTTTTTGATCATCGCTTCATAAAAATAATGGTCTTAATCTCACTCTCTTTTACAGCCTTGATCCGGCACTGGCAGGCGCTCTTTTTATTGCAACTGCCCGATTATTTTATTGGATATTTTAATAAGTTTTAAGGCACCAATATCCATACTAAAAAACATCAGGGTGTTAATATTAGTAATACCTTATTTTACATAAAAAGAATTTGAGACATAAATAAATAAGGATATATAAAAGGCCAAAGGATCACAGCATTTAAACAATAATAAATAACTTGCTTTGCTTCATATATTTAAAAGTGCATTTTCATAATAATTGAAGATATGTGTTATATTAATGTCAATAAAATTGATACTATAATTTCTAATACTAATAAGTAATAAGAATAAATGAATTAATTTATATTAAACAAATATTTAAGGATTTATTTCATTATATACAGGATACATTAAAATTAGCAAAAATACATAATTTCGGGAACCCTGTATATCGCATTAAAGGGTTTAAATAACCTGGTTAAAAAACTGTTTCCAAATATCACTGCTTCAAAACTTAACGAATTATAAATTAAAAGATTAAACTAATTTTGTAAAAGCGGTTTTAATTTCTTGCCTCGTATTTTGATGTCACGGGCAAAACTACTAGTAAACCCTGTATGTTTGAAGTTTTTTAATTTAAAAAAATTAAATCTTTTTACTTTACACACACAGCAGGATGGGACCTTAAATTCGTCAAAAACTCCGGTTTTGGTGCTATTTTCAAAAACCAAAAGTCGTCTATTGTAGAAGTGTTGTTCGCAGTAGCTGGTATATCCGAAGGCATCAAATGGTATGTCACATTTTCCTCCTTCACTAAAAAGAAATAATAAATCATTTTAAGGGTAGGTAATAGAATATTTTCAGTAAAATATGGTTATGAATAGGGCTGGCAAAAACCCGAAAAAAACAAAACCGGTTTAAAAAAACCGGTTTCGGTTAAGACCGGTTAACCGAATATTTAAAAACCGGTATTAAAAACCGGTTTTAAAAACCAGTATTAAAAACCGGTTTTTAAAACCGAAAAACCGCAACCGGTTTTTAAAACCGAAAAAACCGAAACCGGTTTTTAAAACCGAAAAACGGTTTTCAAAACCGATACATCAAAATGGGCTTTTAAAACCGAAAACCGAAAACGGTCTTTAAAACCGAAAACCAAAAACGGTTCTCAAAACCGAAAAAGACTTTTCTAAACCACAGTTAACAGAAAATTGGAAAGTAATTATTCTCTATTAATCGTTTTTGCGTTGATTACTGATTTGCCCATGAGCTGTGGTGTTAAGTGATAATCATTATTCATCCTAGAATATTCTTCAAAAGAAATTGGTTAAATATAAATAAGAATAAAAATATAACATCCCTGTTAATAAAATGCAAGATTCTAAAAGGTGATGTAAAAATTCCATACATACATAATTTATTTTTTCCTCTTTATTTAAAAATTGGTATTCTATTTTCGGTGTTTTCTCTTGGTTTATTGGTTAATAAAAAAACAGAAAAGGAAAAGTTGTGATTTTTAAATTTTAATTTAGTGTATTATTATAGTAAGTTGTAGTTTTAAGTACTTTAATGAACCACCCTGTATAATCTGTCAACTAATATCCGATTTTACAAATTGAACGGTTCTTCTTTTTTAGATATTCGAAGAACCGCTTATCGATTTTGGTCCGATTATTCAAAAAACCGGTATTCGAAAACCGATTATCCAAAAACCGGTATTTGAAAACCGCTTTTTAAAACCGGTTAACCGATATTCGAAAATCGATTTTTCAAAACCGGTCAACCGGTATTCGAATACCGGTTTTCGGTTTTGGCCAAAACCGCGGTTAACCAAAAACCGGTTAACCGGTTTCGGTTGCCGGCCCTAGTTATGATACAAGATAAATAATAGTTTAAAAAAACTAAAAAACACGCTTTTATATGCAACCGAACTAAAAATTAGAAAATAATTTTTCATTACAAAGAGTTTGTCACTTCAGAGTAAAAAGCGTGGGGTGCATTTTACTATTTTTTTCAAAACTTTTCCCTCATAGATATTTGCAAATAGAATAATTATAACATTTAATATATTAAGCACCCCACGCTTTTATTCTGAAGTGACAAACTCTTTGTAATGAAAAATTATTTTCTAATTTTTAGTTCGGTTGCATATAAAAGCGTGTTTTTTAGTTTTTTAAACTATTATTTATTTTTCATTTTTTAGTTCGATATATTAATTAGTTTTTTAAAATAAATGCTCCAGTTTATTCACTAAAAAATTCCTTCGCCATTTTGTCAAGAGTAGTATTAGGACACAGAGGATCTGTAAAGGAATTTATTTATCCTGGCGGTCCTAATCAGGATAACGGGATACTGTTTTTAAATTATTGCATTGTCATCGGTCCTTGATACGTGTGCAAAGTTTTAAAGAAATTGAATCGCTGGGAGTTGGTAAAAATTAGGCTCAAAGATTCCGTTACGATAGATAGATAGATACAACCCAAGCTAATAAAAGCGTGTTAAAAGCGTGTTAAAAAGAGTATACATCTTCATCAAGAAAAGCATTAGTAACCGATGGTTTTGTAACCAAATACTTTTTTGAGCTTTAATTTTTTTCTTTGGTGGTAAGACTTTAATTTTTTGTCACTTAAGAAACACTTACTTTCCTCCCCCCCACCCTTAAAAAGGTGAAAATACAACACTGAAATTAATTAAAACTAAGATATTCTATAAAATTAGTTAAATAATTGATTAAGTTAAAAAAAAATTTTGAGTCACTATGTGTAATGCCAAGGACGTGAGAAATTTTTAAATTTTAAACTTTTGAAAATTATTTCAATTTTTTGGTATAATCTAAATTATCTATAATATTAACTAGCATAAGTATGTCTCTAAAAATGTTAAGGTCATCTTTTTTAATTTAAATAGAACCTATGTTAGTTACTTGTTTAAATATAATAATTAGTATAATAGTATACTATGGGACGAGCACGAAATGTTACTCATTTCCGACTTCCGACGAGTATGACTTTTTCGGCACGAGTCGCAGGCGAGTGCTGTAAGTCATACTTTTATAAAGCGCAAGCAAGCAATCTAACGTTAGAAAATGTAACTGGTTGTTAGTTTAACTAAGAAATATTAGAATAAAAATATATTTACTCTACTTTCTTAATAGTCATAAAAAAATGTTCCTAACACTTGCGCAAAGTGTCTTTTCAGCACTATATAAAGGTTATCCGAACTCCGCTTCGCGTCGTTCGTCTAACTGCTTTTGCGTGCGGGAAATTATCACTATGCGCACTTGTAAGAAAAATAACTATAATATAAAATAAAACTTACTTTGCACATCTAGTTTGTTCCACTGCTTGCTTGTATTTCTCGTTATCATTCACTATAATTTTTTCAATATTATTAATGTTCTTTAATACTTTAGGATAATAAATTCTTACAGTTTGCATTCTACAGAGGCTTTCTCCTGGTTCTACGTCGTCAGCCGAACCACCTCTATTTCCTAAAAAAAAACATTACCTTAGTTTTACTTTAAATTTAGAACCAATAATCAACAATATTCTTATTGTTGATTTAGGAGATCACTTAGTACAAATCAAATTATTCAAAAATAAAATATAAGGGTCAATAAACTTTTATTTATCCAAGCGTGAAATTACTCAATCCCTGGTAAAAAAACAGTACACAGAATCAGCTAAATAAAGTCGTTCATAGGCAATGTCTGTAAAGAGACACTTTAACGTAAATACCGGATGTAAACATTTCGGTTTGGATGAGTAATTGTACTTCCCTTGTTGTTACTTTACTGGCCAATATATCTTTAACTATTCCTTATAAAGTATAAATTTAAGTGTGTTAGGGATTACTATTTTATTAGTTTCAATTAAAAGTAATTATTTACTAATAATTACACAGGACCACAAAATAAAAAAAGTGGTATTTGCTGGGTATTGGACATTTTTTTCCGCTGAACACGAATCTGAAGATCAAACGGCAAAAAACCAAATTGCGGGGGCAAGGAGACACTAGAATTTTTTTATTATTTTTAAAAGGGGATTATGTAGCACCTTATTTTAAAGGCATTATTATGCATATACAGTGACCGCCAGAAATGTTAAACCATATGAAAAACTTTTTTATTTCTGATAAAAATATCTGCATACACCGAAAGTCACAAAACACTGATCAAAATTTAAATAAACCAAAACTAACCATGATCTCCCCACTGTGACAGTTTTGCATGACCGTCTGATTTTGAAAATATTTCTATTTCCATTTGCCTAAGATTGCTTAGGTAAATAGAATCAAATGCTCTTTGACTAGACAGATAGCATTTGCCTAGGCAAATAGCATTTGAAAATGAATATACACCATTTGCCCAGACAGAAGACATTTGCCTAGGCAGAAGTCATTTGCCTAAAATAACCATTGGCCTGCGACATATACAGTGTCGGTAAGTTGGTATGCTTGGTAAATGATTGCTACTAATTGGCACTTATTTTCTATTATAACTGCGGCCTCAGTCGACCAAAGTTGTTGGCTTTAATGTGCATCCGTCGAACAACCAGTAGAAATACGTAAGTAATTAAGGATTTTAATAAATTATGGTGCTTAAGATCGTATTTTGTCTAAATATTACTGTGAGCATCAAAAAAGTAACAAAAATAAAATATGTTTTATCAGGCAGTCACTTGGATAACAGAGGTAAGTAATTCACATTTTTTAATAAATTATGGCGTTTAAGATCGTATTTGATCTACATTTTACTGTAAGCTTAAAAAAACAAAATAATATATGTTCTATTAGACAGTTCAAAGTTTAAAAAGTTGAAAAAATGTCCGTCAGACATTCAGTCTTTCGGAAAACCAGCCACTTGGATAAGTACATGGTTAATTGGGATATTGTAATATGGCTTAATGATGGACAAGTTAGTTAGCTCTGTTGTTTTTGACCCTGCCTTCTGATCCTGGTGTTGTGGGTTTGAATTATGTGTACATGAGACATACCTAAAGTGAATTTTTCTGCTTTATCCTTGAAACTGTTTAAAGTACCTTGCGTATTGCAGATTATAAAAAAATCGGTCACTGGCTTTTTACAATATTAAACTAAATTTTACCTATTTCTGGAATTTGAGAAAATATTGCTGAAGAAGTGGACTAGCACTAATCGCCTTTCTTATTTCTTCGTAAGGATAATTTGGAAAATCGTGATCTGCTACTTCCCGTCTAATTGTTACTTTTGGAGTTGGTGTGATGCCAACGGCTGACTGGGGGTTCAAAAAATGGTTGTTGGTATTAGGTCCTTCGTTACGTTGATGCCAGTTTTCATGATGGTGGTGATATTGACCTGAAAAAATGTTTTATTTTTACAGATCGACACACGAATCTGAAGCCACGAAAAGAATGCGGATAAAATATGTGAGGCAGTAGCGACGTTGTAAAACACCTTTTTAAGTTTTCCTTTAACTGTTCTTTCCTATAAGTCAAATAAAACAAATAATCTTAGTCATCTAAAATAACTAAACGTTACTTATAAAAACCTTATGTTTAATTAATATTTCGGAAACGCAATCAACGTTCTTCTAATTAGTTTTACATTGTTAAAATAAAGAATTTTTTTTTATATGCCAGAATATCTACGCATATTTGGCAATAACGAAACAAGAACGTCTAGCGTAGGCAAGTATAAGGTATGCGCAAAGATGGACGCCGCGAATACTAATAAGCGATTGGTCAATTCAAGCCGCGTGACGAATGCGATGATTTGTGGCGCAAGCAGTGTCTGTTCCAGAGGCGTGGAGAGCAGGCTAGAAATATTATTTGTTTAATTCTTAAATATAATATATTTTGAGCAATATTTTAGAACTTTTATGAATTAGATAAACAAACAATGAATTTATACATTTGTGGTCAAACTTAATATAGCCAAACAAGGTGATAACCAATGTTTATAGAATTTTTGATGATAAATGCGACACCAATTTATTAAAACTGCCACTGCCACGGATCCTTAAACGGAAGAGAAAAAGGTCGCGATGTATACTGGTGTTAGCCTAAGTTCTGTGAAAAAATTCACAAGGAAGACGTCGAACGAATAAAACATAAGCCGGATTAGTTGTTATTATCTCCTGGTAAAAAGAGGCCTCGTGTTTCTGCGGTCGAAAATACCGATGGGTTCGACTTTAGTATAATTAGGCAGACTATACAAAATTATTGTTTGACCCTAAAGGTAGTCCCAACCCCCAAAAAAAAAAACCAGGAGCTAAAGAGTAACAATAACTTTCCATTTTTCTGTAAAAGGTTGAGACGTTTACTAAAGGCAAATGGATTTTATTGGCTACAATGCCAAAGTAAACGTATACTTTTAGTAGAAAGACCCAATATATTTCACTGGAAATACAAATATATTCATGCTATTCGCAAATATAGGAAAGAAGGCCGCAATGTGATTTATATTGATGAAACATGGATAGACAATGACCTCATCTTCAAATTTTGTTGGCAAAGTGCAAAAGTTTTCGAAGTAATAAAACATGTTAGTTCTACAGGTAACAATTTTTTTAAAATGTTTCAAATATAGACATTCGTTTTTAACACTGTTTTGCTGGATACGCCCTAGCATTTCAGATACATCATATTTTCTAAATACAGGGTATCTCAAAATATTACTATTTAAACCAACATAATTATTTAAAATTGAACACCCTATAAAAACATTTCTAGAATTAAAAAGAAATCCTGGATGTTTCATACATAATGTCCTATACTTATCATTTACTGTTTCCGAAATATTAAAAATGGACAATTTTGAAACTTTGACAGATTTTAAAATGTAAACCTAACTGATGGTTCAGAAAAGAATGAATAACGTTAAATACAATAAAATTATTCTTGAGTTTAAACATTTAACTGTAATATAATGTATAGCGTAGCAAGCCTATGGCGACCACGTGTAGTCTGGAATTTGACTTTTCCCTTACCGATACGTCGTGGCTTCAGATTCGTACGTCGATTTGTAGTTATATGTGGGTATTACAAAATGCGCAATTTAAAAGGAATTTCGTCATTTTAACTAAAAATGATTAAACTATAGTTTTATCCATTTTTTTGGCCCTTTTCAGGTCTTCTACCCAGTTCTGACTATCGCGTTCCTAGATGGTGACTGCAGCCCTTGGGGCTTATTGTGCCTTGACCCTTATTTTCACTCACATTCTCACTCACACACCATTCATTCTACAACGCCGATGGTTGCCGCTCGGTCCGTCTGGGACTATGACCCCTAGCCGGTCATCCGTCTAAGTTATAACCGCGCTACACGTTGTTTAAAAGTAGGCATCCACTAGAGACGGATGAGCCGGGCCGCTAGCGTCTCGCCTGACTTCTAAACAAGTTAGAGTGCGTCCGTTAGAAGCGCTTTGCATTGGAGCAGACCGCTGAGGATTTATGTGTTGTAAACATTTTTCATCCGTCCGTCCGTCTTTATTAAACCTTGACTTCGGTGATAATTATTGAGGCAATTGTACAGACTCGACGCAGCCAGAGTTTATTAAATATTAATAGTTATTTTACTTGACGACGGGGCTCCGATCAGGACCGTCCTGCCCCGCCTTTCTTTAGACCACTTGCTGGGCAAAACAAAGCTTGTACACGAAGTCTCGACCTTACCGGCACTGTTTGAAAGCCGCTTTTAAACGCGCCGCAAGAGAGTGCATTAACAATTTTTAGTTGATAAACTCTGACGCAGCCACGAGCGCAGATATCAATGGATTGAAAAAGAACTAGTGAACATCAAAATAATTAAAGTTAATATTTAAGATAGAGATTTGCTCTTACCCACCATAGTTAACACGATGATAATGATCAGCAGGATAGGAAGAACCAAAGTAAGGATCATTCAGGTAAAATCCTTGTCGCTGACCTTCAATTTTATCTGGATATGTTCCGATGGTTCCTCCATTTGATTTTGGTAGATACTAAAAAATATTGTAAGGTTTTACAAATCGTGGTAATATAAAAATTACAGATGCTACAGTGGTTAGGGATCTCCCGAGGCCACTAACAACCGCTGTAAGCTGCTGTAAGAATGACGTCATTGATTTGTCAAAAAGTGAAAGTGCTTACAGCTACTGTAAGCAGCTAACAAAATATATCCCTTAAGTTTATAAATAAACCAGGCTATCCAGTTTTCTTTCAGGTCGTTGTGAATGTTTTTAGTAATTAATATTCCAAGATCTGAATAGACAGCGACCTACAACCATCTGTTTACCGAATAAAAACAATTTTATATTAAAGATAGTATTTAACTGGGCCAAAAAACGAGTTTTTTGAAAAATATATCACAAATATTGTTCAAGGTGACAAGAAATTACTTTTGGATCCAACTTCAACGTCGAATAACTTTTGAAAGAATGAATTTATTAAAAAATGTGACTTTTTGGTAGCGCCTAACATTAATTTTAAAATATATATCGGATTTATTTAAATAATAATATAATTTGTAGTATTAACCCTTAACCACTTACGTGCAATTTTTGTAACGTAACTACTAACGTAGCGTCTATCAGACGCTCCGCAATTAGTTTTCCATATCAATACGTTTTTTATTTATTAAATGGTTAGTTCTGGTTTACTAAGGACAATTTTTTATACTTATTACAAAAAAAAAATACCAAAATTTAGTTTTTGCAAAGCTAAAAGAAAATACATTTTCGTTTGCCATGATAATACATTCGAGGATAACACGATCAAAATTTATTTGTACACATGTTAAAACCTTAAAACCAACATTAATTCTAATAAACGAAAAATAAATTAATACAAAAAGTATCAATAAATAAATTTAAAAAAACATTTAAAAAATACATCCCCCTTTTATACTGTAAAAAAGTTGACAGTTTGCCTTTACTTGCTTTGAAGGGCAAGTATAGCAAGACTTTTTTAGGCAATCTCTATTATTATTTTCTTAAATGATTTTGTGGTTAAACCTAAAATATCACAAATACTTGATCTAATTTGTCGAGATATATGTGGATTTTTCGCTGTTCTGACAAATGTGGGGTTACTCATTTAAATAAAAGTTTTTTGACAAAATCTGCTCTACTTATTTATTCACAATTTCTATGCCGTTTTTTAATTGCTTTTTATATACAAAATTACCAGGAAACACTAATTTTAGATAACTTTGTTAAGAATCCATTACATGAAAATATTTACATATATAACTACTAACGTGGCGTCTCTTAGACGCATTCGGATCTTTTGTACCGAATAAAAACCAAATTTAAGGTGCTATGACAAATTCCCTTTGTATACAGACTAAGCAATAGCAAACTTAAAAGTAGATGGACTATTACCCCTAAAACACAAGGTGGGATATAGCAATAGACAAAGAAACATTTGCCTGTTAAGGGTTAAAAATAATAAAAAAAAAAAAATTAAGAAAATAGTTCAATGCCCGATACATGGAAACCACCCATTTGACGACAATTACCGAAGAGAACTTTTCGTAGGAAATTAAATTTTCTTTAGGAATGTGTGTTGGCAAAATTTTTTAAATCAGCAATTTGCGAGTTTTGAATAAAAAAGATTGCCATCAAAAAACTCTTAGTCGCGATGATAGATCTTTTATTAATAGTATTGAGGACTTTAACCTTCACGAGATTTTTTACTGGTAATTTGAACATAATTTTTAATATAAAAAGAATTCGACTTTTGGCCCAGTCTAATCTATATTATTTGACACACTTTAAAGCTTCTTTAAGATTTTTAATATTATCTTCACTGTCAGTAGATAAAAATTTATTTAAAACAAAAAACAACCCATTTATAGTTAGTTTATTTAGGTATAGAGGCTTTTGTGTTATCATATTGTTTATCTAAAAATAGCTAAAAATTTATGTATGTAGGTGTTTAAAAATTAGCATAAAAAAACAACAACTTTCGTAGCAACATGCCATGCGGTTATTAGTCAATAACCGGTATATTTTAAATTTATTAGAAAATAAACAAAAACAACAACAAATTTTGTTTTTGGACAGTATCCAGGGTCAATATTTTCTATCTTTGACGTATAAGAAATATTAAGATTTTTTAATTAAAATTTAAATTTTAATTTGTTTGTTTTATTTTCTGAACTTTTGTTTATAGTATCAATATTATGACCTTAAAAAAATGAGGTTATCATTCGGTTAGAAAATTTCTATATATATATATATTTCTTTATAACTAAAAATGTAAAATATATATATTAAAAAAAACGATGTTTTTATATTAGCGGGTATGTTCTTTCTTATATTTTTAATTGTAAGCAAATGATCTGCTTTTATTTAAATTGATTTTCGCAAGGATCATTTGTTGCATCTCAAAAATAAAATAGACTGAATCATGGGCGCCGGCACGATGATTTTAAGAGCGGTGCAAATAAATGTAAAAACGAACAAAAAAAATGTAAAGTACCAAAACATTTGAAAGAGCAAGAAAAAAAAATTAAAAAAGTTTTCACTTTAAACAAAATATTATTTGGCTTTTCTCCAGAATAAAATTAAAAAGTTTATTTAACATTTTAAGAAAAAACTTTTATACATTATGAAGAACTATTCTGCTATTACACAATTAAATAAAAGTTATGATTACATTAAAAAAATATATATTTATTTTAAAGTAATCATTACTTTCAGTATATTGTTTAAGAGCAGAATAGTTCTTAATAATGTATAAAAGTTTTTCTTAAAATGTTAAATAAACTTTCTAATTTTATTCTGAAGAAAAGCCAAATAATATTTTGTTTAAATTTAATCTTCCAGAAAACAAATAAAGCATAAAAAGTCCTCACTTTCAAAACCAACTTTTCCATACGTTTTACCCTAACCTCTTTACCTCTGGAAGAAAATTTAAACAGCAAAAAAAATTCAACGCAACTCATGTTTTGGGTATCGGACTAGGCTCTACCATTTTTGGCACAATGTTTAAAAATTGCATGTAAAACATTCTGGTAAACTTGTCCGACAAAAAAAATTGACGCTTTCGCCCAGTCCACCACCAGAAACATGTCAAAATTGACAGGCTGGGTTAAAGCGCCGCTTCCATATATGGCGGTATGAATATTTATGGTAGACTCGTCACAAGGAACCTCCTTAAATTAGTTTTAAAAGGGATATTATCATAAAGTTTATTTTATTGCTGGCCCAGGTAGTATTTATTTTTTAGGATTAATTAACGTAATTAGTGATTTAAATATTTTAAAATTCAGTGGACTCGTTGCATCTGTTTATGCATTTTTATGTTAAATAAAGGTGATACTTAAGTTTACTTTCCGGTTCTACATCTTATTTACTAAACATTCTTTATATTTATACAATCCGGCTAGCACTAGTTAATTCGCCATTGTTACAATATGGTTAATTATCTTGTCTGTTGTTAAACATTTCTGAGAATTCTAACAGATTTTTTATTATTAATAATATACGCGATGCTAAACAATATTAATTTAGATTCTGTATCACATTCAAGGCTTTTTTCAATTAGAAAAAATATTACGCAACTAAAACTATTGATACAAAGTAGGGAAGGTCCAGGAAGCCCCGCTCAGTTAAGCAAATTTGATTATTGTAAAGTGTCAGTAACATACCTATAACTTTTTATTAAAAAGGCACTGATTGTAAGCTTAGTTTTTAGATAAGTCAATGTTTTCGTTAAAAAAAACTTTATGTTTTCAAAACCTCAATGGACGGAGAGGCCGGATAGGTTGGATAACGCCGCCCATCTAGACAAGGTCGCCCACCTATTAAGATATATTCTTAATATAAAATCAAGCATTTTTTAATTAAATAAATACCATAACTTGTTATCAAACTTTCATAATAGGTCCCAGACATTAAGATTTTTCAAAATATTAAAATTATGGGCATAAGACTTAAAGGTAAAACACAACATAATTATTTTTATTTTTAACATAATGATTTAAATATGTACACAGCTAAATTGCAAATATATGGATATTAAGCGGCCCAAAATGTAAAATTTGAGGTTTGAAAAACAGCCCCGAATTGGACACAAAATGGTCATAAATGGTCACTAAGTCTGACGAATTGGTCATCCATACACCAACTTTTACAGCTTGTTTAAAATATCAAGGTCATCGAAAACTTTTTAGCGCCTCAAATTAATCATACTACTAAAAATTGGTCACAAAATGGTCAATTGCATCCTTGGCTGTCTTAATTAATATTAATTAATTGGTTGGCAAGATTAAAAAGTTTTGTATTAAATGAAGACATTTAAAAATTAAAAATTTTAGATGTAAAAAACTTTTAAAAACTAGTAACAATTAGAGAGTTGGTCCTGAGTCTTTGATATTTGGTCAAAGGTACTGGAATAAATATAAAGAGTTTAAAATTTCAAGGTCACTAAATATATTTATCACCTCAAATATTCGTAGGTCGTTAAATGCTGTAATAATTTGTCATAAATTGGTCACGATTGGACATTAGGTTAGAGTAATTGGTTAGCAGTAAAATAAAAATAAGAAATGTTTTTTTTTAATATACAGGGCTGGTTTTACACTGATTTTTTAAAAATACATAAGTATCACCTTTAATATCAACATTCAGAGTGATATCATTTGCCAATAAATTATACTTTTACTCATTTTTGATATTTTAAAATGGTATATTTAATTATTACCATTTAACATTAGATATAAAGGGCGTTGAAATGAAAAATTATTTATCTTTTTTAAAACCTTTTAATTAGAATGTAGGACGTATTTTTAGTATTAAATGTTAACGGTTACGGCCAAAGTTATAGCTTTACTTTATATTTTTATATATTACTTTTTAATGGTATTAACCTTAATTATTAAATAGATAAAGATAGCCATTTAAAAAAAACATTTTTTTTAAAGATTACGGAAAAACGCGCAGACGCGATAATTTTTGTGGGGAGTGTAGATAAATTTTGGCTTCAACATCTTCGAAAAGAATATTAACTTAATTAATTATTCTAAGTGTGTAAGCCTATTTTTCTGAATGCTATATTAGGATTTTTATCTAAAATTTAATAAATTAAGGCAGGAAAGGCCTTTTTTTAATAAATATTAACTCTTTTCGAGCAGAACTTTGCTAAATTTTTACTTTAACTTGAAACACACACCTAATATTTTAAACTTATATTATTGATATTTAAATAATAATGCAGATTTTAAACCAATTGTATTTCTAACACAAATAGTCTTTCAAACAGTTTGCCGCAATTACATTTTATATCACAAGTATGCAACTAAGAATTAAATTCTATGCAGCTTTTTTAAATAACTTAGGTTAATATCATGCCAACTAATCTCAGTTTTTCAAAAATATTTAATTAAATTTTGGTTTCTTCCCCAACCTGCGCTTATGAGTCAAATATCAATATAGATTCTTAGGCTACTGGATAAGCAGAGGCTATTACCAAAAGAGCTCTTTATTAGTTCCAAAAATATTAATTTTATACATTTGTGTCCAACTTTCTGACGGTCAAAGTAAAAGTTACACGGGAAATTAAATCGCATGGTGTTAGGTCCGGTGAACTTGCTGGTTGGCCATGAAATGAGAAAATATATACAAATACGGCAAAATACCGTATTTTACCCATTAGTTTATTATCGATACTTTGTTGGAGAAATAATTATGCTAAATAAATTAAATATAATTATAATTGTTTTGACAATAAAAATAATTATCACAACATTTAACAGTTATTACATATCTGTAGATTATTATGTCTGCAACATTTTTGTATGAAGCAATTACTAAGGTACAAGTTTTATTAGCTAGTTAATTTGCTGTTGTTTTTATAGTGGGTGTTTAAGTAATTACGGGAAACTATGGTGTTTGTTAAGAATTATGAGAGTGGAGGGTCATAAATGGGTCAACTTGAAATAAAAATTGATTTTTTTATATAGGAGCCTTTTGCTTTTTTGATACAATTCACAATTTTCGAAAAAATTGACGTTAAATAAAGAGCAAGAAAATTATTTAGAAGAGTACTTTAAATTGCTTAACTTTTCGTTTTACGTCAAAAAATGTAAGAGAAAGAAGAAATTGTCAAGATAAGAAAAGTTTTATTTCTTAGTTTTTTAATTGGAAACAAGACAAGAAATTGTCTGTCAAAACAATATTTCTTGTTTTGACTAACCCTACCTACAAGATTTATTGACTGTTCTGCAGAATTTGGCAGCTCGTAGATACTTATCATGAGAATTGCCAGACATTTAACAATATTTTTGCACTACAGGTACTAAAGTGGTTACTTTGGTCTCTTGTTTCAGGGATTCCCTAAGGGACTAAAATAAAAAGTGCATTTGTTACACCACAAATACCATGGTAACCAAATGTTTTGCATACTTTTCGAATCTAGTCCAAATTGTCTACTACCAGACATTATTTTAAAATTTGATTTTGATAAAGAACCTTTTTCACTGTATATTTTTTTTGTAAAAATGAATGAATTGCGAAAAATCATTTGTTAACCCTTGGATAAAAGTTTCTTTTTATTCCTTAAGTAATTGTTTCTTTTCCTTCGGTCGGGTTTTAAACTTTTTGCTTCGGAATAAAAAGTGACACTTTAATCCCTTGGCGTATAACATACTATTGTTAAGTTTTTTTTTAATTTAAAAGTTACTATTTTTAAGCCTCATATTCTTTGATACATTTATTTTCTAATCACAATACATAATTTATTCTATATTATCCATTGTTAAAATAAAGCAGTCCGTAAAAGTGTTATACAAGGCAAGTTTACTTAAACAATTTTATTACTTGTAGTAAATTTGGTTTTGGTAAGTTAGGTTTTTAAAAGTTTATACACCAATTACATATTTATTTAGTTCCTTTTTATTAGTCAACTCAAACTTTGCATAGCCGATTTGCAATAAAAAAATTATGGTAACTAAAATATTTTTTTAATCCTTATAATTAAAAAAATAATCTAAGCTAAAAAGCGAAAAGCTATCAGTTTTAATACTTGTGTATTTTGACAGGCTTTATTTCAATTACTTTATATAACATTCCGTTTGTCGCGCCTTATCTGAATTTATAATCCATCTTTAAAACGATGTTACGTAGACCCCTGTTAGATTGGTAAGATGACTCCTCCACAGCCCACAGTCGTGCGTCTCGCTGGTAAAATGTAGGGGGATGCGGTGCAGTGCAAAAAGTTTTGTATTTAATAAAATTGCAGTAATATGAGTCTGTTATACTACTGTTATACTACGCTTATACTATACTTAAAAGGTAAAAGCGTTTTGATGAAAGATACGAATTCTATAAAATTTACTCAACAAAAGAGTGTTTTTATTTATTTCATACGTTAAAAAAATATAGAGAGTTGGAAAGATCTAAATTAGATGAGATTAAATAAGCTTGAAGGTGGATTGTAATCCTCTAACACTGCTTAGGTTTATTGTGTATCCTTCATCCCTAGGTCAGAGCGCACAATCCAAGCCGGTCTTTTTAATCAGACTCCACAAGCTTGAAACTGGCTTATTGGTAAATGTTGCTGCTTTAGGTTTTCCCTCACCCAGCCTTGCAAAACCGCAAATGACAATGGGCTTCACAGTAGCACCATATGTGTTCTGCGCTTTCTTCTTCTTCTTGGCAGAACCTGCATAGGTTTTCCTCTGCCAGGCCTATTGTTACCAGGTGCTTATTCAGTCTGCAATGACCTGTCAGTTGACCCACTATAACTCTTACAGCCTTCCGGTTCTAATTCAGAAGGTCTTTTGTAAATTCCGGCGAGTATGCCTTTATGCCTGACTCTGTCCTGGTGTTTTTAACCACCAGTCTTGGGATTCCCTCATGATCAAATAGATGACCTTATTTGGCATGACGGAATACCACCGTAGGGCTCGGGGCCTACCATTGCCCTGCCAGCACCCTCCTTTGCCAGTTTATCGGCTTCCTCATTGCCCTGGTGGCTCTCATGGCCTGGTGCCCAGGCAATAGTTAGCTTGTTAGACCTGATCATAAAATAAACCTTCACAAATAAGGTAAGACAGTTTTACCTATACTAAACTTAAAGTTTGTATAAAGAGGTAAAGAGGTAAGTGGTAAAATCTGTTTTATTTAAACAAGGAGATATACATACATAAAACAATAGACCGAGCTGGACAAAACTGCTTTAATATTTTTGAGGGCATAAAAAATGGTGCTTTTAATTTTTCTTAATTAATCTGCCCCACTTTTCTCTATAATTGTTAATTCAGGATCGATGCGGCCTTGGTGCGGTTACGTGTGGCCAGACCTTAAATCATTCAGTATAGTATCCGCCTTACATGTTTCTATAAGGTGAGTATCTAATGGACACTGCGCGATTATTTTATATTAGGTATAAGGTTTATTTGTGTTGTTTTTTTGTGTAATTATTTATTAAGTTTTTTGCAATACTAATTGAGTATTTTGTGTTTATTTAGTCATTGTTATACTAACTATTTGGAATAATTTCAATATACCGAATCAGCTAAATAACGTAACACATAGGCAATGTGAGGAAAAGACACAGTCTAACATGAATACCGGCACGTAAACATTTCAAATTGGATGACTCACGTACATCCTTTTGTTTATGCGTTACTGGCCGATATACCTTTACCTATTGCTTATACAGTATACTGTTACACCTAATCGTAAAATAAACCTTCACAAATAAGGTAAGACAGTTTTACAATACTGTATAATGTTACCAGGTATTAAACGGGTATTGTATCTCATCATACATAGCGACTATTTGTCCAATTATTTTATTTTAACTTATATTAATCTTAAAAAAGAGGCTTTAAATAACAAAACATACAGTCTAGTAAAGGAAAATGATATTACCATATTTTAAAAATTTTTGGAAACAAAATTTAAACATTTATTTAAAAAATTTCGTTGTGGAATCTTACAGCTACATTGAAAGATTTCAGATGCGACCAACCGAGCCTATTTTACATTGGCAAAAAAAATTCCGAAAAATATCTTCTTCAAATTTTTAGTTAGTGTATTTATTTTATAAGTCAGGTGATGTAATCTCTTTGCTATGAACTATCGAAGTTAAATATACAGTGCATTGCAATTAAAACGAGCCAACCCGTACAATACCGTTATTTAAAAACACATCTATTTTTATTTTTTGGGTGACATATTTTTGTATCAAAATTTACTTGTCCTGAATTATCTCCTTCCCCCACCAACACAAACATCAAAAAGTTCAAATGGAAAAGGGGGTCAAGTGACACCTTATTATCTTAACAGTTTCCGAGAAAATGTACCCTAAATACCTAGTGTTTCTAGCCCTTATAACTTTTTTATTTTATAAAATATCAAAATATAATTTGGTGCGTGGATACATCACCCAAATGTGCATTATTTTATGTATTCAGTTCTTTCTGTTACTTCCGGTTTAGCGGAAAACGACCTAAACTTTCTTATTTTAAATGGGACACCCGGTATATTTTTATTTATTTGATTAGAAATGTCATTTCAAGTACAAAGATATTCCATTTGCTTCTTTTTGACACCTAACCCAACTTAATATTTTTATTTGTATTTGGAAAAACATTTTTTATTCCAATGCATAAAAATATGCCGGCTGTCTCATTAAAAATAGGAAATTTAGGGTCATTTAGGCTAAATGGGAAGTAACAGAAAACAACTGAATTTATGACTTAATGCACATTTAGGTGACATAACTATGTACCAAATTTAATTTTGATATTTTCAAAAAATAAAAAAGTGATGGGGTTAGAAACGCTGGATATAAAGGATGCATTTTCTCAGAAACCACTAAACCAGTTTAAAAAACTAAAGTCTGTTAAAAAGACATTTGACACCTTTTAAGGCAAGATAATACTTGGCCCCTTTTCCCATTTGAATGTTTTGACGGTGGTGTTGGTGCCGGAAGGGGATAACAAGCAAACTTTGTCAGAAATTTTGTTAGAAAAATGTGTCCATCTAAAAATAAAAATGGACGTGTTTCATAATCTTTTAATTGGAATGTACTGTATTTAAACAATTTTAAACAGGAGAAAGGCTTATACGCTAATTTTGCCAATAATGTTATTAAATTTTGATTAGTTACAGTTAGATGTTATCTGAAGTTAATAAGAAATATTTTAAATACATTAGAAGTTACAAAGTTTTAAGTTTATTTAAGTGTATTTAAAATTTATGGCTAAACGATATTTAATTTTATTTTTAAGTTATGCTCGCAACATTATGCTCCTATGATAAAGATTATTAAATACTTAGAGTATAGAACATATTATAAAAAAATTAATTAGCGCATCTGCCTCTAGACCATCTTAAACAAATAAAAGTGTGTTTCTTTAAAGTTTCATGTTGATACTTGTTTTCATTCTAATTTTTTTCTTGGGTAAATCCACATTTTTATAATATTAACATAATTAAACGTTTAAAATAATTAGTATTTACTTTTTTAATTATTGTGACACACGCACTACATCAAATATGAAAATCCTATTTCCGTACTCTACAGGGTCATCCAAATTAAATGTCTGCCAGTTATAACTTTGGTACAAATCAAAATACAACATGATTAAAATTTGCAATTTGCAGTTGCATTTTTTATATTCCTAAAAAAATAAAAAGTTCAGAAAAACCAAAAGTCTTACATGTATGTTATAGAGGGTGATTCACAAATCAAACAAAACAACATAACAAAATTGTATGGCTTCATATATTTTTTTTCAAAATGTATGATACCACTTTAAAGAAGTGAGCAGAATTTTTTTCTTAAAATATAGTGTTAATTTGGTGCTAATTTAGTGCCAAAATTAAAAAATTGACGTTCTTTCCAGGTCCTGGAAAAATTATACATTGCTAGCTATAGATAAAGCTAGATTGTATAAACCAAAAATTAAATTAAAAACAAAATCTTTTTTTAATTCCCTTATAAAGCGAACTAAAAAACATATTTAATTAACCAGAACTAACCATAACCAGAGTTTATTAACTACGAATAGTTAACTTACTCGACGACGCGCCTCCGATCAGGCCCCCCTACCCCGCCGTTCCTCCGACCACTTGCTGACCAAAACAAAGAGCATGTTATCCTTTTTTATACTGTGCAGGCTTTTACTTCAATTAGTATACGATGGCTGGACCTTACCGGCACTGTTTGAAAGCTGCTTTCAAACGCAACAAATGCCGCAAGTGAATGAATTAACTATTCGCAGTTAATAAACTCTGCCATGACACCCCTATGTGACAGTTTTTCGTGACCGTCTGTGGCGCCTAAAGTTCTATAAATTTTATACTTATTCACCATTTTGAAACATATGGGTTTATAAGTTTCGTTACTTTTTCGTGCCCGTTTAATGATTTTAATTGAGTTTCTGTACCGCCCTCATATTACCAGCACTCTTTAAGCACTAATTAGGGATGCCTAATATTACTTATATATTTTGTTTTGAAGTTGATTTTTTGTGTATAATGCTAGTTTTATCTGAAGCTAGCATTGTATCGTTTTTCCGGGACCTGGGAGGGGCGTCAAATTTTGGCACTAAATTAGCACAATATTAGCACTATATTTTGAGCAAAAAAAATGAATTTTTCTTACTTTACAATGCTAGCTTTACATACGTCTCTAAAAATGGTTGGTGAGACTTACTCCCATAATTTTAAATGGAAAGAGGGGTCAAGTGATACTTATTTTAAAGGTCTCTTGACCCTTATTACTACTGCCAAGTTTGAAGTTTCTGCTATTATTTCCGTTGATATGACAGCTTGTCAAAAATCTTGATTTTTGATTTTTTTAATGTTTAATATTAAATTATCTATAGGAGCAAGCAACTTTAAACTCAGAGGATATAGGTAATAAGGGTTAGGTGACCTTTAAAATTAAATATCAACAACATCTTGCTGGCGAAGGTGTACCCTAAAATTTAAGGGTGAATTATACCCTTGATTAATATCTTGTTTTAAAGTATCTTGCTCTTACAAGTAATTTATTATTATTCATTAAGAAAATTAAAGTAAAAATTTTAACAAGCTGTCATATCAACGGAAATAATAGTTTAGACTCCAAACTGTGCAGTTGAAATCAGGGTTAAGAGACCTTCAAAATAGGCATCATTCGACTCCTTATTCCATTTAAAATTTTGGGGGTGAGTCTCACCCTGCTGATGCTGGACGGTTGCAGTTTAGGAGGTGAAAGTGGCAAAAAACAGTTTTCCCCCAAAACCAAAATGTGACGGGTCCGAGCGTTTTTTTATGACCTAAAGTACTCAAAAGTAGATCTGTTTCCTTTTAAAAGGCCACCCAGTATTGATATAACTATATTATTTACAGAAACCTAAAAGTCATATTTTAATTATTTTGAAGTCCAATTAACTCACCGCTAAAATAATAAAAGAAAATATTCCATAATACCACTGCATGTTCGCCTAATGAAAACCAAACCACTAATTCCAATATTCCAGCCACTAAAAAGCACAACCACTAATCTACACCACTAATACCCGGTACCTCAGCCGCTTAAACCACCGAAACGATTTCGATGATTAGAAACCAAACTGCGCTTCCTGATGTTTGACCGATCAGTCGGTGAGGTGTTTAACTTATGCGATTGGTCAAGCTCGGGTTTGTGCTTATGTTTAATGGTAATCAATTGGTCAGGCTTGCAGGGCCGGCTTAGTGGGAAAAGAGGCTTGACGGGAATCCCCCTACGTTATTAGGAAAACGGAAATTTGATGTATGTTGGTCGTGCGCCAGTTGAACTTTACTTGCACTTCCAGATGCATAAAGAGTGGAATGGACCGGATTAAGGGTATAAATTGTATATTTACTATTATAACTAGTTATAAATTGTTCAGTAAATTACTATTTGTATTTTGTTTTATTGATTAACTTAAACAAAAACATTTATTGATTGATGTTAACGTAAAGAAGTTCACTTTGCAATTCCATTATTTCTTTACTTATTCTTTTATTTTCTTATTTTTTTATAGATTTATTTATTGATCCATCCATCCCTTTGTTTATTTATTCATTAATTCATTCATTTATTTATTCAACGCTCCTCAATTCTCTCCAGATTTATTTTTCATTTACTAGTAATAACGTGCAGTCAAATAAATGAAACTACTTTAGTTTTTTTGTGGGAAATTATTGTATACAAGTTGGCGCAAAAAGAAGCGATGACTATTAACCTAATTTGTTTGATCTTTATTTATGTATCTGAGTGAATTTCTCGATAACTGTAGACTTTAGGTATAGGACATGGTATATAAAATATAGTTGGAATTTGGTGCAAATTTTAAAAATTGTATAAAAAATAAGTATTTTTGTTAAAAAGAAGAAGTTGTTGTTCATAGCTTCTTTTTGAGATACCCCATATACATAATTTTACCATGAAAAAACCACAGGCAAAAATAAAAGTCAACGTGTACAAGTAAATTTTCAAAAATAAACTTCTTAATTTTAAATCAATTTATTTTAACTTACGTGTCTTTACAAATTTTGAAAGAAATTGTGGTAAATTTTTGACAACTGTTGATTTTAAGTATAGGACATGATACATGAAACAAAGTTGAAACTCAAAGGAAAATTTAATACAGTGTGTCTACGTAAGTTGGCGTCATATGGAAAACTTTTTTATTATTGATTTTACGAAAAAAGTTATTCTTTATAAAAAGTTCTGCATGGTCCAGAACCGAAAAAGCAACCATTAGATATCAAATTGTATTGTTTATCTACTAGGTTTAGCCAAAAATGTAATTTTTGCTTAAAAGTAAAGTACCTGTATTTTTGCTAATATTGAAAATTCTTATAAAGAATAGATGTTAACAGATATGTTTTGCGGTAACATTTAAAGCTGCGCAGGAGTCGTGGCATTGGTGTAGATAAATTTCATTTCCTGGGGATTGCAGGAGGGGGGATAGCGGAAAGGTATATTTCAGCGTCGTTTTGTACGCGAAAAAATCCCAACCCTTAAAAATATATACTGACAGATCACCCTTATAAAAAACAGATTGTACTGTGCATTTAACGTCAAGTAAAAAAATTATGATATGCAACTAACAACTACTTTACAACCTTCACGTGTAACATACCTCCATTTTAAAAAGTAATATAACGTTACATTTTTCTTGAGACACCCTGTGTAATTGTCAATGTCAATTATTGTGAATGTCAAAAAATGCTTTATTTAATAAACAGCTTCATTTGTTTTGTATAATAATATTAATAATAACTAGGATTTTATTCAAATTTATGCAAGGCTTTGGCGCAGTGAGTTAGAGTAAACGGTGTGTACAGGGCAACGACTTATGGACCAGGTTTGTTTACGTTGGAGCTGTTGTCATCAATACATCACAGTAAAAGCGCTAAAATGCGGTTTGCCAAATTTAATTTTTCCACTCTAAACTTACTAACCACAAGTAGTTGTTGGATAAGCCTCTATATTAAAGAATTTTGTAATATAACTTTTAAAATAAACAATACATATATTTTTATCATTTTTAGATATCATAATAAAAAAATATGTTCAAATATTATAAGTTATTATCTTTATAAAAAAAGCAAAATTCTAAAAATACGTGATTATTTGTTAATCCCGGCAACGCTGCCCAGGGATTTTTACTCCATCGTAAATAAAGCATGAATGAACTTTTCCTAAACGCTTGTGGGTGACGCCCCCTTTGCTTTTTATGGTACAGGGTGTCGATGGTTTTACGGGGTATCTCATACGGAATATCAAAAATCTAATATAGGACTCCCGATCTCTTTTTTTTTTAGAAAACAACTATAGTGAAAACAGTTCATGTCTATTGCGATCCATCTCGAAGCTACAGGGTGATTTTCGGATTTTGCCTATTTTTATGATCTTTTTTAACTCGTTTGCTATTAAAGTAGTGAAAAAATTTTAAGTAGGTTAATTGTGCAGTTTTTTTCCGTAGAATATTGTGGTGTTTTTTTCTATATTGGTTAGTTTTTGAGAAAATTACCCAACTTATGTTTTTTCTAATGGAACACCCTGTATATTTTTTCGGTATTTATTAAGCTTTTTTTGGAGTTTAAAAAATGTATATAAGTATGTATTTCTTGTTTAAAATTTTACAGAAAATTAGCATTTTCTATAAATTTTGTTTTTTCTTTTAGAGAAGGCCATGACCAAAAATGACAAAACAGTATTTTTCAATACCTCCTTTTTTATTTCTTTACCCTAACAAATAACTGACTAACAATTAGGTTTAATATTTACAGGGTATTTTAATTTGTTTGGCTAAGCTTTTAAAAATATAACTTTATCATAGAAAGGCACTACTACAGAAAAAAAGTTATACTTACTAAATTAAAATAAAATAAATAGCTACATATTATTAAACTTTAATATCAAAGAATTCATACTTCAACTAACAAAAAACAGTAAATGTTTAAATTATAGTGTTCCATGATGTGTATTTATTTTATATCCAATTAGTAAATATTTAATTTTTTTCTATAATAGTGTTTTTCTATAAACGTATCATATTTTTTAAACTTGTTTATTATTGTTGTTGTCCATTATAATTATATTGCAAGTTTTCAAAATATTTTATAAAAAACTACATAAACATTTATTAATGCTTAGGTTGGTTAATTTAAATAAATTAAAAATATAAAAATTGATTTTTAATAAAAATCAATTTGTGGTAGCGGAATCAAAAAAGTGAGTATTGAAAAATACTGTTTTGTCATTTTCACTCATAAGAAAAAACATAAGTGGGGTAATTTTCTTAAAAACTAGCCAATAAAGAAGATGCCAAAAAATGTCTCTTGGTGCATAGGAGGCGTCTCCCTTATTAAGTTTTTTGTTAAATATCTGTATTGGCATAAAATTATTATAAAACACCATAATTTTTTTTTAATTTAACACCCCGTTGTTCAAGAACTAAGACGTTTAGGACATATTTCATATGAAGTTTTTTCATGTTTTTTAATGTAGAATTAGCCCTTAAAGTTTGTTCGGATAAGTTTTAAAACTCCCTGTATATGTATTAAAACAGGCAGGCAGCAAATATCTGTCGGAACGGAGGCGAACAAAACTGCACGCATACGTTCGTACGCACATTTCTGGTGTATACATTCATGACTGTGCGGCCCTATACGTTAGCTAAGTGTGAACACATCTTTAGTAGGTGGCTTAATAAGCAATAAACAAATTAAAAGCAAGTAATAAAAAAGAGTACAGTCCTGTAATCAAATAAAAACAATTTTATTCCACGCAAGGACACCGGCTATAAACAGCAGATTATACGATAAAGTGTAATGATTCGGATGTTGATGGTTTCAATTTTCCCACAAATTCACTTTTTCTGAATAAAATTGTCATTTGGTAACTACCGTATAATGGGATTATAAGAAAAAAAGCTCAATTAATGTAAATACCAACATAGAAACTTATGTAGTTATTCGCTTTTACAGTAGGTAAGTTTATAATTTGTTCAATGACGTACTTATGCTGAAAAATCTAAGGTCGTATCATTTTTCAGAGATTTCCCACTGTGACTGTTTACTGTTGCAAATTATTAAATCATGTTTAAAATTAAAAAACATAATATATATCAACTTAAACGTCATTGGAAATTAAATGGGTGGGTTGGTCAAAATAATTGGCAGAAGGACTTACCCACTAACCCACTGAGCTATGGGTATTTTGGTCCAGATAATACCCATAAGCTTAAAATAACTTGGTGATCAATTAAATGGAATATAACAGAGAACAATTTTTAAAATGACCGAGTGTTAGTTAATGTACAGGGTGTTAACTTAACTTTTAACATCATCGGCGTAACTACGGGAGGGCCTTCCCAGTTGTCGCCAGCTCCCCCCATGAACAAATATAAAATATGAACATATGCGTACATATAACGTTTTATTGTGGTTGTCCCTCCCTCCCCCTCCCCGGTGTTGCCAGGCCATGCCCAAGGAAAAAAGTACCATATGGATATGCATATAATATATTGTATATCATAATATCATGTAACGTTTTCCAGGGTTTTTGGCTTTTGTCCTGGTTTAACAAGTCGATCATTTTATTAAGATGCGTTACACGATTTTAAAATTTTGGACAATTGTATGGTTGGATGGGATTTCTGATGTTGCAGATTTTATGTAGCACATTCGGTTTAACTGGAAGTGCTCTCAACTTCGCTAATTTAAATGGGACACCCTCTATGGTTTTCTAAAAATCAATTTTACAGGCAAATACAAAAAATACATGTGCCACATGTATTTTATTTCTGAGAAAATGGCTTTCGAAAATGTCATGGTAACCGCTATTTCTATCAATTTGTTAAAAAACAAATTATGGTAGAAAAGGGCTAATGCTATTTTTACACATAATAATTTAGCCTTATATCCTACTACCCGAAAAATACAATTTTTGGTTTTACCGAAAGTGCCACATAAATTGACTTTCGGCAGTAAAGAACTTTAATAATTCAAATTGAAACCCCTACCCTAAACCTAAAATTTTAATTTAGCACTTATTTATTAATCTCTTTTGTTACATGATATATCCTATCCATAAACCTAAGGCCGCTTTCAAACGGGCGACATTTTGCAGTCGAAGTTGACTACAAAAATATCCGGGTCTTGTCGCCAATTTCGACTAACTGTAGTTGTAACTAACGTGTAGTCAGTCGACGGGATCGGCGACAATCACCGGCAAACGTTCGGTTGCAGTCGAAAAAACGCCCGTATGAAAAGGAATCGCTTTTTCCATGTATTTTAAATGGAATACCCTATATATTCTTTATTTTTTAGATTCTGCGTAAAATTTTAAACATAATTTATGTATAATGTTTTATACCTAAGTCCGTTTTTCACTTATTTTAAATTTTATGTCCAAAATGACGTTTGCAAGCCATTACATAAGCATCAATTTCTTCTAAACAAAAGCCTTTAATATAAGTTGGGGTTAGGTTCATTGTAAAAACAGGAACTTCTTTAGTAGACTGTGTCAATATTTTCACAATGAATAAATACAGAGTGGCCAAAAATATTCGTTACAAATTATTACGACATCGACGTCAATTTTTTTAAATGGAAACCCCTAGCTTTTATTAGCCAGTCCTATTAGGCATTAAAAATAAAGGTAAGTTTGTATATGGATATCTATTCCAAAAATTTATAGTTTTCGAAAATTAACGATTTAATATTTATCCATTCTAATAATCCATCTAAGAACGGGTAGGTACGGGGTAGTTGGCTGTGACGCCGCATTTTGTTGTCAAGGCCGACTAGAAGCAAAACTAAGCCGCACTTAAAAGCATTTTTAGTATAGATGATATTATATCGTTAATATTTCGAAAATTAAAAATTTTTGGAATAGACATTTATTTACAAACTTATCCTTATTTTTGATGCTTAATAGGATAAGGTAAAAAAGGGGTTTTCATTAAAAAAATGACATTTGAGGTTTTTTCGTTATTCGTTATAGTTTTTAACGATTATTTTTGACCACTCTGAATTTATTAAGTGTCAAAATATTAATGCAGTCTACTAAAATATTTCTTTCTCTACGAGAAACCCAACCCCAGATGATATTAAAGGCTTTTGTTTAGAAGAAATTGATGGTTATGTAATGGCTTGCAAACGTCATTTATGACATAAAATTTAAAATAAGTCAAAAACGGTTGGACTCAGGTATAGAACATTATACATAAATTTTATTTAAAATTTTACGCAGAATTAAAAAATAAATAATATATAGGGTGTTCCATTTAAAATAGGAAGTTAACATCAACTTCCGGTATAACCGGAAGTGGTAGAGCTGTCAAAATATTTTAGTTGTATGTCCCCCACTGGGTTTATATTGTAACCAAACTTTTAAATTAAGTACTTTTCGAGCAATTGATCGCAGCAGTTTCCGGTGGGACACCCTGTATACCAAATGGTTTTGACGTAAAAGAAACACTTTGAAAAAAAAACTTTAATTTTAGAATTTCCGAAAATAAAACTTTTGGTTAGCACTGTCCTGAGAATAGCCAATTTGATTTAATTTAGTCGGCAAATCATTAATTTTGCAAAATTAGCTAATTTTTTAAAAACCATAGCCGCTTAAAATTTTTTCACTCCACAATTTTTTGACAAACAAAACCCTTAAATGCCTCTAAATATAACAAAAAGGTAGATATTTTTGCAAAATTTGTGAATTAAAGATAAAATTTAATCAAATTCGCAAAAATACGAAAAATAAATTAGCTTATATATATTATATATATATATATACAGGTCTGGAAAATCGTTATCGAACCATTGGGATTAACAAGTGGAAAAAGAGAAAGCGATCTTGCCTTAAGATAGAAAGTAACGGAAAATAAGATATTCCCCCATTTTTCAAATGCAATGATGCCATATGTATGTATACGCCCACTCTCCTGCAGTAGTGGGGCACATCAACCTGCCGTCGTCGGGATCGAGCCCCCGAGCGTTGTACAGAGCTCATTTGCAAGCTGTTTGGGGTACCGCAAACTATAAACTACGGCGCTTTCTTTTTAAAATGTTGATTTATTCGTTGAACAAAGAGTTCAAATTATTAAGTGGTATTATGCTGGTAATTCAGCAGAAGAAATAATCGGGAGATTTGTATTTTTATTTAAAGGAGGTCCTGTGCCTGTTAAAAGTACAATTTTAAAAATTATAAGTAAGTTTGAAACCAGCGGCTGTTTACAAAATTGTAGGAAATGCATGTGTAATGATGAGGTGCCGCCTGCACCTCCATTAACCGAGGAACGGCAAGTCCGTGAGACTGCTGTTTGCAGTTTAGCCGAAATTAATTTTCCTTGTAATAGTACCAAAATTTCTGAAGAACTTGATATTGAATCTCGAACAGTTAGGAATATTCTGAAACGAAACAAATACCATTGCTATAAATTGCAATCTAGCCAAGAGGTTTTTCGTGAAGACTATGAAAAACGTATGGTGTTTTGTGAGGATATGATGGAGAGGGCCAATGCTAATGACACATTTATCAAAAATATTCTCTTTACTGATGAATCATTTCCCTTGCATGGTCATCACAACCCTTCTATCGCTGTAGGTTACTCGATAGAAAACAAGCACATCACTATCCCTCTCAGAACACAATACCCTCAAAAGGTCAACGTGTGGGCTGGCATTTTGGGCGATAATATTATTGGACCTTTTTTTATTGAGGGAAATTTAAATGCCAACAAATACTTGAATCTTTTGAGAAATCAGGTTATTCCAGCTGTTCAGGCTCTCAATGTCAATTTTGAAGATATTTGGTATCAACAGGATGGTTGTCCGGCTCATAACGCCAGGGAAGTTCAACAATTTTTGGGAGTCACGTTTCCAAATCGTATAATCAGCGGAAGAGGTACCATAAAATGGCCTCCTAGAATGACTTAGATGAGCTCCGCCAAAAAATTAGTCAGGTTCTTATAGGAATAACACCTGAAATACTTGAAAACACAAGAACCGAATTCTATAACAGGTTGGGATATTGTCTTGCACAAAATGGTGGTCTCTTTGAGAACCTTATAAACTAAGATTTTAAAAAGTATTAAAGTTTTTATAAGAAATTTTTTAGAAATACTTTTATGTTCTTTAATTTTTTTAGAATTATATTTTTATTTTTAAAATTATTTGTTTGTTCTTTCTTTCGGAATTGCTTTTAATTTTGTTTAGCCCCAAACGGCAAAAAAAAGCTCTTAAAAATGGCAGTATTTGATGCATTTAAAGCAATAAATTCATCAAATACCAAAATATTTAATAGTTACGTAAAATTTTTTTATCAAAATATGTGAAGCAGTAACATCCTCCATGCGTGCAAAGAAGCAACTGAGTGCTCGAGCCTCGAGCTCGATCAACCATAAACAAAGCGAGCGCGTTGGCGCAGTGGTGGGGGAGAAAGCAAGGGGAACGGGAGGGGAAACACCTCATTCTGTTTCAGTCGAACTCATGTGATTTAGGAATCTCCCTTTTCTTCGGCAATATGTTTCCGCCCACTGTAATTACAGCCCCACTCTTTTGTGCCGTAGCACGAGACGAAATCCAGACGAGAGCGACTGCGGTACGTAGATGTCGAGTACAGGGTTGCCGACTTGCCTTAACTTTCGGGGTAAAATTAAAATAATAATAGTAATAAAAATGTTATTAAACCTTTTTTACTTTATTTTTGTGACTTTAGAATGTAATTGTATAATGTACATTTAGTTTTTAAAATTTAAGGACTTTCAGGAAACATAAAAATATCAATTTAGGGCTTTTTGAACTAGGTTTGGGGACAGATTTTTTTCGGAGTCGGGTCGACTAGAATCCTTTAAAATTTATTTTTACTGGCAAGTCGTTTGCTGTGTTGCAAACTGCTGCTGATCCAGCTTAATTTAGATTTTTTAAAAGTTTTGTCAATATCGTTGACAAAAAGTTCAAATTATTAAGTAGTACTATGCTGGTAATTTAGCAGAAGAAATAATTAGGAGGTTTGCATTATAGGTTTGGTCTTGTACCAGCGAAAAGTACAACTTTTAAAATTATTATAAAAGTTTGAAACCATCGGCTGTTAACGAAATTGTAGGAAGTGCATGTGTAATGATGAGGTGCCACTTGCACCTCCATTAACTAAGAAACGACAAGTCTGTGATATTGCTGCATTTTCGCCCTTTTTAAAAATTTCCGTCCCGCAGTGCCTTGCACCACCCGGTAGCATATCACCTCAAATGCTTGAAAACCAAAGAGAACCGAATTTAATAAATTGAAATATTGTCTTGCTAAAAATTTTGGTCTCTTTCAGAACCATAATAATAAGATTTTAAAAAGAGTTTCCACATTGTATAAACATTTCCGTTAGAAATACTTTTATGTTCTTTTTATTTCTTTAGAGAATATTTTATTTAAATTTACTTCTTTTTTTTTTTTGTTAAAACCCAAATGGCAAAAAGAATTATGCTTCTAACTTTTACCATGCTACTGAATACCATCAGTGTGGCCAGGTGGGTTACGATAAAAATCCCCCACGTGGTTCAAAAAAATCACTTTTTTTGGGATACTTTAGAAAAAATCCCTGTTTGTAAGTAAAAGTAATGATTTGTTTACAACTGACATTAATTTCATGATATTTATGTCAGATAGAAATTCTAGCTGTGTACACGGTCAAAAATGTTGTCTGATATAAATTTTTAATTGTTTACACTAGTCAGAATTTTTATCTGACGTAAATATCAAGCAATAAAAGTAAGATCAAAACGTACCTTTAAAAATGTTTTGTACTTCCAAATCGTTAAAAATCCCCGTTTTTACTTTAAAAATCCCGTTTTACCTTGTTATCAAAAATCCCCGAAAAAAGTCTCTGGCAACATTGTTCAATACCCGAACGCTGCAAGTTCTTGATACGCAAAACGAAAACCGTCGGCACCAGGTGTCCTAATAGGGAGTACGTGTGCATCGACAACATCGCATCGTCATCGCATCGTCTGTTTCAGTCGAACTTATGTGATTCAGTATATTCAGAAATACTCTCTTTTCCACTTGGGGAATTGCAAAGGGCGAATGAAGATTTTCCACACCTGTATATATATATATATATATATATATATATATATATATAAAAATAAAATAGTTTTATTTAGCAATATTTAAAAAAATATATTAAAAAAAAAAATAGAAAAACTTATCATCCAATTTCTTACTAAAGAATAAATTAAAATTTTATGTTTTACCCAAATTTAATGTCCCCTTTTAAATATTTAAACATAGAGTTTTAACAAGTTAAATCACGTATTGTCAATAAAATTAAAAGGTATTTTCTTTTTGCCCAGATATTTTAATTCCATGGTATGTAATTTATATTTATTCAATGCAAATGTGAATATTTCTGGGGAAACCGGGGCAATGAAAACCTCTAACAATATAACAAAAGGTAAAAAAAAGACATATTTTTTCCGTGACGGGAAAAAGTCCTAATTGTGTTTTAACATTACATTATTAATTTTCTGACTTTAATAATATGTTTTTTAATAGTAAGCCGTCGTTTTTCCCATCACAAAAAATATTATGTTTTGTACACGGAAAAAAATTAGATTTTAGTTCGAGGTTGTGCTGTTTTCCGACGCGATGCGGAGAGAAACAATAAACCGAGAATCCTTTTTCCCTTGTATACAGTGTGTCCAAAATTGGTAGGGAATGTATTGGGATATTGGAAACCAAAGAGATAGAAAGATGGTTAAATGGGGAAAGTTATAGACCATTTAAAGCTTAATCTAATGCCGTTTTAATGACGGATGTATCTCGTTTGGTTTTTGAGTTATTTTGAAAAAACTGAAAATGTGCGTTTTTGAAAAAGTGCTGTAGTTTTTTTATTTAAAATAATTTTTGGAATCTGTAAAAACATTGTTAGGGCAACTTTTTAAGACGAATACATTCATGCATTTTGATTTTAATTTCAACGTTTCGGTTTTAAGATATCATCATCAACTTTTGTTTTTCTTATGGCCGCCATTTTGTTTTTTGCACATTTTTAAAGAGCGTTTTTTTCCCTTTAAAATGATGTGCAACACTTTATTAAAATGTTTTTGTTTAATGTCAAAAAGGAAAAAAATATTTTTGCTAAGTTGGCCATGACTGCATAGGAAAATAGCTTTATAAACAATTGCCATTTGATTCCTAAAAATAAACTATGTTAAAAAACTATTTTTGATTTTTAAAAGCCTATGTACCCAAACAAAGACGGAGATTTACTTTGTTTGTAATGACAGATTAAAATATTTAATAATAATAATATAAAGCTGTACTTTCTACCAAAAATTAGTATATTTACTTTTTTATATTATTGTGTTTAACTCAACCTATAACAATACAAAAATCAAACTTATCTTCTTTTAATTTGCACTAACAATTGGAAAAAATATAAATCCTAAGAAAAACTATGCTCTTTACATTCATTACCAACTTACTTGCATATGGAAGTTTTGAAAAACCTCGACCAAAATAGTATCAAGAAAATACCGAAAATCGAAATAGAATTATTCAAAAATATTTTGCCGATAATTCTATATCTTCTACATGAGTTGCAACCAGGGAACTAATAAATATTAATAAAATAATAAAAAAATAATAATTTTGCCAAAAAATAACGCTACAGTTCAAAATGTCCACCGTTTTTTCAATACACTTTTGACACTTCTTTAAAACAGTTCTGGTAACGCGGTTAAGAGTGTTTCTGTTTATACTTAATAGGACATCCCGCAAACGGTCTTCAAGAACTTGTACATTTTCAGGAGGATCAAATTCATATATTGCATTTTTTAAATAACCCCATAAATAAAAGTCTAAAGGAGTGATGTCTGGAGACCTGGCAGGCCACCGAACAGGCCCATTGTTTGAGATAATTCTCTCACCAAAAGTTTCCGATAAAAATGTGTGCACCTCCCTAGAATTGTGAGCGGGACATCCATCTTATTGAAACCACAAATTGTTAAAATCATTTGGTGGAACTACTTCCCCAATTGCTGGAATTATTTCGTTTTGCAGCATCTCAAGATATCTTTGGCCATTCAGTGTCTGCTCGTAAATAAAAGGCCCAATTAAGTGATTTGCTATAAAAATATATTATAAAAAAAATAACAATAATAACTAATATGTTTTTATTACCATAATTGGGGATTTTCTACAGCCCAGTAATGGTGGTTATGTTTGTTAAATACGCCACAATTTGTAAAATGACTTTCGTCCGTCCATAAAACTTTTCTAAAAAAATTGGGTTTTCTTCACATTTATTACGATATCAATGGCAAAATTGAAGTCTTCTTTGAAAATCACCCTCATTAAGCCCTTATACAAGGGTGGGTTTATATGGGCGATAATGGGATAATTTTAAAACGTGATGTATGGTTGACTTCGGAATGTTAAGTTTGCCGTTTGCAACTCGTGTAGAAGATGTAGGATTATCGGCAAAATATTCTTGAATATTTCTATTTCGAGCTTCATTATTTTTTGATGCTCTTTTGGTCGATGTTTTTCAAAACTTCCATATGCAAGTAGGTTGGTAGTAAGTGTGGAGAACATTTTTATCCCAGGTTGATGTCTTTCGGGAAAACTTTCCAAATAATTGTTTGCTGCATTCTCCGCATTTCTGTGATTTTTAATATAAATAACTAACATGTCAAATGTTTCTTCGTTTGAAATAATTTCCGGCATTTTTGTGGTTTAACACAATTTTCCAATAACACAATAAAATATGTAACTAAATGAGAATATTTGACAACTTCGTCTTAGCAACGACATTTTCGCAATTGTTTCTAGAGGCAGTCATGGCCAACTCGACCAAAAAATGGTTTTTAATGTTTTTGACATAAAACAAAAAAATTTTAATTAAGTGTTATACATCATTTTAAAGGGAATAAAACGCTCTTTGAAAATGTAGAAAAACAAAATGGCGGCCATAAGAAAAACAAAAGTTGATGATGATATCTTAAAACCGAAACGTTAAAATTAAAATCTAAATACAGGAATGTATTCCTCTTAAAAAGTTGCCCTAACAATGTTTTTACGGATTCCAAAAATTATTTGAAATAAAAAACTACAGCACTTTTTCTAAAATGCACATTTTTAGTTTTTTCAAAATAACTCAAAAACCAAACGAGATACGGCCGTCATCAAAACCGCATTAAATTAAAGGTTAAATGGTCTATAACTTTCCCCATTTAACCGTCTTTCTATCTCTTCTAGTTTCCAATATCCCAATACATTCCCTACCAATTTTGGACACACTGTATATAAATAATTATTTTTTTATGATGGGAAGAAAATTGACATTTTATCTTTTTTTTGGAAAAACATACACGTGATTTAAAGTAGATATTTAATTTTAAAATATATAATTATAATAAACTTACATTTCCTTTATATCCAAAGTACAATTAGAGATTTTTAACTTTATAGTATTTAAAATAACCACTAAATAAAGACTTTTATGCCTTGTTTAGACACGGCTAATAATTTAGTTGAATAGCTAGTAATTAAGTATTCTCGTGCGTGTGGACAGCTACTACGCTAAACTACTTTCCTAATTTTTACTGTTCGCACGCACGAGAATACTTAATTACTCGCTACTCGACTACATTCCTAGCCGTGTCTGAACAAGGCATTAGTTTTATCTTATTAATTTAAACATGTCAAATAATAATATGACAACGATAACAGCTTTATATTATGCTTTGCAACACTAGTGTCGGAAAGTATCGAATTTTTAGCAAAATAAGCTCCATCGGCATATTCTACTAATAAAAATAACCCCTTAAAAGACAAATAAAATGATTAACGGTAGTCGGACGAGCAGGATCTTATTGTGAAAGTAATAATACGACACTGTTCCTTTGACCTCCGTAAATTGTGGTTAATTAATTATTTTATTGCAAGGGATATTCTTATCTTTAAGGGTTTATTTTATTAGTAGTTCATACCGACATAAAATAAAACTTTAAACAGACTTTACTTTGCAACATTAGTGTGATATACGGCATTTTCTATGCATAAAAACGGTGTGCTATTTGCTATTTTTACATGTGGGCGTAGGAAAAAAACGTTTAATGCCCCAATTCCCCCTCAAGCTGATTCTGACTTTTGCCAGCCAGTTAATACTTGAAGATGGTCAGAAATAGGACTGTCTGAAACGTTATGTACATATTTAAACTAAATGCAATAAAAGTCCGGAACTCTTGGACCTTTTAAAATGTATTTTCTATGCATGAAAGCGGTGTGCTATTTTTACATGTGGGCGTAGAAAAAAAAACTTTTAATGCCCCAATTCCCCCTTAAGCTGATTCTGACTTTTGCCAGCCAGTTAATACTTGAAGATGGTCAGAAATAGGACTGTCTGAAACGTTATGTACATATTTAAAATAAATGCAATAAAAGTCCGAAACTCTTGCACCTTTTAAAATGTATTTTCTATGCATGAAAGCGGTGTGCTATTTTTACATGTGGGCGAAGGAAAAAAACGTTTAATGCCCCAATTCCCCTTTAAGCTGATTCTGACTTTTGCCAGCCAGTTAATACTTGAAGATGGTCAGAAATAGGACTGTCTGAAACGTTATGTACATATTTAAAATAAATGCAATAAAAGTCCGGAACACTTGCACTTTTTAAAATGTATTTCACAGGTTGAAATTATAGAAACATTGGACGATAATTTCAGGACATTAGGTATAAGATGACTAAGTTTGTGAATGAATTTCGCGTCTTGGTTTTTCACCGACCCTCCTTTATTTTAATCTTATAAACAAGACACGTCCTGAATCTTTTCTTGATTTCGTGCTAATCGAACATGACGTTTTATTCAGTTATGCCACGCCGGTGGATAACCCCGGTTTAGAAAATCAAAACCGCAGACACACTTACTGGTAAATTTATTATCATTTATTTTTCATATTTCACGTATTTTTTATATCTTTTTGATGTGTACACAGTATGTCCACGGATGGACTTTACAAAAGCACAAATGGATTAAAAATTTCTTTTATGACTATTTACAAAAACAAGATTCGTGTTGAAAAGATGTTTTGTGTTGTACAGGGACCTATAAAAAGTATAAAAGTGTGAAAATAGACCAGGAGAAAACTGTCATTGCTTTTAATAATACAGAAAAGTATTTAATTAAAAAGGGTTTTGGAATCGAATGGGTATCCAATATCTGAAATTTTAGTAAAAACAACGTAACTTTAATTTTTGATACCAAAATAAAAATTGGAGAGGTTACCTTTACACCTTTTTTTTAACTGAATTTAAAAAGTTGGGTTAAAAAATGACTCAATGATTCAACGAATAAAAATATATGACAATGATTTTATCAGTTATTAAAACCAGATAAATTTCGTGTAAAAGGTATAAAACCTGAATAAATTTTGTTGATTTTATGTACAATTTAAGATATTGGATGCTCATTCCATTCTATTTTTTTCACGACCGTTAAACAAATGCTGTTTTTTAATCGTTAACATGAAGTTAAAGTACTTTATTCTAGTACACTACATAAAGTGTTAAAAAGGTAACTTTTTAACACTTTGAAGCTTTTTTACACTTTGAATTAGTATTTGTTTTGGTTACTTTTGATTTCGTCATTATTTCTTTTAGTTCATGTGTCACTAGTTTTAAAATTTGACAGTTTGCAAATAAATTTATTAGAAATTATTGAAAATTAATAGTAATAATGAATTTGGGTGACTAAGAAATTAAAATGGAATTTATACTGTTTTGGTATTATTTCTACAAAAAGTAAGTAGATACAATTTTCTAAAATTAAATAATAAATACATAGTTATGAAATAAATAAATTTTCTGTAGTTGTTATTGTTTTGGTTAATAAATGTTTTAGTATTCTTGTTAAATTGGGTTATTTATATACATACCCTTTTAAAAATAAATGAATATTGATTCATAGCTAACTATTTTTTGTTAGTTTCGCTGTTTAAAACAATGTAAAATATTAAGTGTTATACATTGTTGTAGTCGCAAAAAAAATGCAATTTTTAAGAAACTGAAATAGAGGGTGTCCCATTTAAAAAAATGCAAGTTTAGTTTATATCTTAAAATTAAAATATTTATATTTATTTCAGGTACGCCACTGGATTGTACGTAAAAAGTTATAAAAATTTGTATTTGAAGTTTCTTTCTATCTCCATAAATGTTTTACTACTAAGACATAATTAAAAACGGCGAATTTTAAGAATCACCCTGTATCTTTTAAACCAATAAATTTAGCGTCGATCTAATTACGCCAATAAACTTAACACTTAAAAAGAAAACGGGACACGTATCTTAGTTTTTTGTATCTCTTACAGTTTATCCTATAGGTATTCTATAATTCCAAAAAAACACCCTGTACAGTGTATCCTCTAAAGTTGTCTTCATATGGAAACTTTTAAACTTATTATTAGTTTTACAAAAAAAAGTTATTCTTTATAAAAAGTTTTGCGTGGTCTAAAACCTAAAATGTAATCATAAGATATTATTTTTTGTCAGTGGTGTAGGTACGAGATATTTAAAAAAATATATAAATTTTGTTCAGGAAAAGTACAGTTATGTTCGACAATATTAAAAAATTATCATAAAGAAAAGAATTTAGGCAACATAACTTTTAAGTATACAAACTCGTTCATTTACAAGAAAAACTTTTATGCAATAACGATAAAAATTTAAATTTGTTAAATGATGAGTACTTATTTTAAAATGTAATATCCAAAGAAAGCTTAAGATCTGTCAAAAGCGCTAAAGTCACATAAACACTCGTTATCGCATAAAAAAGTTTTGGTTTGCATATTTGATAGTTATTTTTAATTGTAAACAATTTTTCTACTTTATAAATTTTAGTATTGTCAACAATAACAGTACGGCAAGGAATACAAACTTTTTAATAAGGAGCGAAAATTCGTCCGAAAATATAAGTTATGTTTGTGACGTTACCTTTTGCCCAAAAAAATTATCTGACAAAATAAACCAATACTTGCATAAAATAAAATAAAAACATTTAAAAAAATGGTATCTTAGCCTTAATAACAATTTAAACGTAAATTTCCCTTAAAAAATATCCAAAGGTCAGTTACCCCTGTTTACAGGTTTTAAAATTCTCTGTAACTGCAGTATCAATAACTACTCAATTTAACTATAAACAGTAAAAACGAAACATATATAAAAGTTTAATGACTAAAAAACAAAAACAAATAACACCAAAACCGCGAAAAACGCTTCCAGTACGATTAAACAAAGAATTACGAAAAAAGATTACATCCCAAAATTTGGTGAACATAGGCTTAAATGGGATCGAGCGCTCCTTATGAAAAAGTTTATTTCCTTGACAGAACGGTATATTTTTTGAAAGACCTTGTATACCACGAAAAAAAATATATATATTTGATGATTGCATTCAGGGCCGATCCTAACGGGGGCAAAAACGTGCGCCGCACGTGGGCGGCCAAATTTAGGGCCGGTCAAATTATTATCGATCAATGTAGAAGAAGAAGAAGAACCTGGAGTAATTAAAACTGCCCAATTTCCCTCACAGTTCATACTTATAAACGCCGCAATCGCTAAACACTATAGCGCATCTTTTTAGTTTTAAAATAAGGCGAAATATTAGACTTAATTTAGGACCAATGGAGGAATTTGTAGAATATTCTTCAAGTTTTCACCAAGTATAAGCTGGAGTCCCTCAGGGCTCAGTTCTGGCACCAACATTGTTTCTTCTTCACATCAATGACCTTCTCTCGTCTACAACTAATTCCATTCATAGTTTCGCCGACGATAGTATACTTCACTCCAGTTTTTAGGTTCCTAAACCTGACTTGGAAAACAAACGCAGAGCGATGCAGATATCTCTTTCGCAGGATCTTAATTTAATATTGGATTGGGGCGCTAAAAATCTCGTCCATTTTAATGCATCCAAAACACAATCATGTTCCTTGTCGCGAAAAAGTCATCAAATACTCATCCTCTACTTATGAGCGGCCAAGTTTTACAGAGCAAAGACACCTTTAATCTTGTGGGCGTCACATTTGAAAGTAACCTTAACTGGCATAAACACATTGTATCTATAGCCACGGCAGCTTCAAAAAGCTTGGATTTCTCTTTCGAGCCAAAAAGTATTTTTCCCCTTCTAATTTATACACTTTGTATGTGTCCCAGATCCGACCTCCCTTGGAATATTGTTCTCATATCTAAGGAATGGCGTCCCCCACAACCATTCTTGATTTTATTCAAAGAAGAGCTATTCGTCTCATTAATGATCCTTCACTTACAGAAAGGCTTCCCTCTCTTGCACATCGTCGGGCTGTGGGGATTTATCGCTTTTTATAGGTACTTCCATGGCTTCTGCTCTGAAGAGTTGTCCAGTGTGGTTCCTCCACTTACGGTTCCCAACAGAGAAACTCGTGGCTCCGCGCGTATGCATCCCTATACGGTCCAACTGGAAAGGCCCCGAACTTCCCACTTTGTTCGTTCTTTTATCCCCAGAGTTTCTAGGTTGTGGAACCTGCTGCCCGCGGAGGTCTTTCCTTTCCCCCAATTCTTCAAGTATTTAAGTTCCGTCTCAACAAACTCCCTCTTACCTCGCTTAAGACATCCACGGTACGTTAGTATTAAGGCTTTTAGCCTTCGTGGTTTGTCCAAAGATAAAAAAAAAAGAAAAATTGTTGCATTTCTTAAAAACCCGTTTTTACATTAAAAATAAAAAGTTGTTTTAAATGTTCCTAAAAGAATAAAATAGTAATAAAATGTTTTTTCTTTAATAAATTAAAAAGTGTAAAGTGGTGTTGCTTACAAAAATAGGTAAGTTATGCAGGGTGTCCAGTCACTTTACCGACACACTTTAAGGGTTGATTCTATCATAAAAAATAAAAAAGAACTTTATATGAACATAAATATGTTCTTAGTGTTTTAGTTTTCACAACTACAAAGTGTTAATAATAATAACAAAAATACAGGCTGTTACAAACTCAAGGGCCACTATTAGGATCTCAGAAACGGTAAAATACAGGCTTAGTTAAATTGGTGCAAAATTGTGCATTTTTAGGCTTAACAAAATTTCGTTTTAAAACATTTTAAAAATTTAACAACTGTTGTAGCGTTTTCCCGAAAAAAAAACAAATCGATCAAAAGGGTTTTTTTTCTCAGCTTATTTAAAGAAGTATATTTAAATAAATATCACATTATAATTGCCACTTATTCCCCTCTACACAATGACTGTAATAAATTTAAATTTCGATATTTCGTCTTTGAGGCGCAATCAACTTTGTTTTTTTAAAAGGCGGAATATTTGGTTCCAAATCCAACGACATACCACACTTCACATTTATGCGACGTTTCGAACCGAAAAATATTTCGCCATTAAAAATTAACATTTTGTTACAAACATTCGTAAGAATTTTCGTTCGCAGATAAATATGTATCCATTTTTGTATGACAGGGTACTATAAAGTTAATAGGGGCGTTTAAATAAATAAAATGCTTTATATTCATACGTCCTAGTAAATGTTAACAAAATACATATTTTTTTTGTAGTTTGTCAGTTAAATTATATAAAAAATAAATAATTAAAAGAATAATAATGGGCAGTAATAAAAAAATAAGTATCAATACCTGCGAATGCAAAATTTTACGTAGGTTTGGAATAAAATAGTAATTTTTATAGGCGAAATAGTAAATTATTTTTGGTTCGAAACGTCGCATAAATTTAGAGTAAGCGCTAATTGATCTAAGTGCCATAATTCAAATCCCCAGAAATAAAATAAATAAATAAAGATTGTAATGGTGGACATACGGGTGGTCTCAACTTTGGACCTAGTTTTTAATCGCTAGAGTTAAATTGGCACTGTGATTTTAAAGTGAAAAATAGGGGACACATACATTATATTGATAAACACAAAACAAAAAATTATTATTATGGGACTTGAATTAATTATCATTTCATCACTTTTCAAATGTAAAGGGTAATATCTCGTTGAATTTAGAAATTAAAATACGAGTGTTTTAAGTTTCAAACTCAATGTTCCGCTTATTGAAAAAAAAACCAAAGTTGATGATGGAATCTAAAATACGAAATGTTGGAACTTACATTAAATGCCATCATTTTATAGAAGGCAATGATAATGTGACATTTGTTTTAAAATAATAATAATAAAAACAATTTCGTAATATTTCGGTTTTTTTTCAGATAATTCCAGAAACGAACGAAAGATTTTCTTTTTTTTACCAAAATATTATTTATTATGAAAATGTGCAACTTTGCCCTCATTTAACCAACCCTGAAGCTCTTACCGTTTCCGAGATCCTAATGGTGGCCCCGCGAACGTTTGCCAGCTTGTGTATATTTTTTAATAATAGCTTTTAAATCATTTAAAATATGTTTAGAAAATTTGGTAGACGCCTCCTTTGCACCAGAAGCCATTTTTTGGCATACAAAAAATATTTATATTTTTATTGGAACTACTCGAAGAACTAATTTTACCCGCTTTTAATGATGTATCCAGGGAAAATCAGAAAATTCGGTACCAAATGGATGGCTGCCCGGCACATAATACCCTGGCTCTTCGGGAATATTTACACAATGCTTTTAATGAAAATGTTATTGGCCTACATCACACCATAAATTGGCCAGCCATGCCTTCTGATATTTTGCCAAATGGTTTCTTCCTCTGGGGCCATTTAAAAAGCATAATATACAAGGATTAAAATTATTCTCTAGATGAGTTAAAAATGCCATTTCTGCAGAATGCAATAAAATTTCAATTTACCAGTTAGCCAATGTAAGAAGATAATTTTATGAACGTCTGGGTTATTGTCTAGCAGTCAATGGAGGAATATTTGAAAATTTTCTTAAATCTTAAGTTTATTTGCAACATATTAATTATTGTAAGAATATTACTAATTTATTAAAGCATGTAAATATTATAAATGTCATAAGTCCTTAAAATTTGTTACTCTAGTTTAACTTAACTTAATTCGTTTGTATAAATACAACTTTAATCTTTTCACTGTAAGATTTTTGAAAATAATAAAGCACTAAATTTCAAAATGACAACGTTATGTCACGCTAACTGGTATTTTTATTGTTGTTCATAAATATGAGGCGATAATAATGTAACAATTTTTAAAAATATATTAGCATCTAACTAGCAAACGGGTTAACCGAAAAATCTAAAGTTTTTACCATGGATGTAGATTTGCATGCTCTTCAATAAACTTCAATAGAATTTTTCTCTAAAATAATTAGGGGCGCCAATAATTTATGTTTAAAAGATTTTTTTGGGAGGTAATCGAAAAAAATCAGCGGATTAACTGTAATTATGCGATTAAAATGGTAGCAAAGGTCCAATTTAAGGTATGATAACGTATTTTATCATATCCTAGTCCAATTGACAGTATCGCGAATAAAATACAAAGTAATTTTTGTTATTATTATTTCACTTAGAAATAAACAGACTTTTTGTATAAAAACAAAGAGAAGCTAACTTTTGTAAGGATTTTAGTTTTTCTTAGGTCCTACTCAAAGATAACTTTTTATGCTGTGCAATAAAATAGTAAAAAAAAACTTTTTACGAATTTATTGATAGAGTTTCCAAAACAATATTTTAAAAAGTAAATTTTGAGCCCTCCTGTCCTACATTATATGGAGATTCTTATGATCGCTATTAAGCATTTTTTCTAATAAAAACTTTTTTGGTAAAAAGTAAAAGTGGTCACCTTTTGTTTGGGCAGTCCTCGTAAGGGCGGCTAATTTTAATTTGCACGTGGACGGCCGATAGTCTAGGATCGGCCCTGAATGCATTTTAGGTTTTAGACCAACAGAACTTATCATGAAAAATAACTTTTTTGGTAAAATTAATAATAAAAAACTTTTTCATATGTGGATAACTTTGGCGGATACACTGTATGTATATGAAATATATACTCAATTTAGAGGCTTATAGCCGTTTAGCGGATTAAATGCATTTTTCCGTGCACTGGGATTCTCTACAATTCCATTAACTTACTACATTATCTCTTGAAACGTGGTTTTGAGGTCAGGGATAAAAATGATTATATTAAATTTTCAAATAGAAAGCACCTGAAAAGGACGGGTACCATAAAAACAACATAATATAGGGAAAATAAATGGAAATTTTTTGTAATAAAAAATCTTGACGTATTGGCGAATGTCAAGGAAAATAACTTTTTTGTAAGTCAACAATCTAAAATTATTTTTCTCTTATATTGTTCGTCAGTCATTCGCCAAAGCCTTAAAAAAAACAGTTGCGTCAAAAATCGTGGGTCGAAATAAATTAAAACCAAACATAGTGGGTTGAGAATAAGTAAAAGAATGCAGAGTGGAAATACAAAGATGAAAGATCGATTAACCGACCGTTGTAAACTATGCTGGAGTTTACTGTGAAAAATTATTTAAAGTTATAATAAAAATCAGATTACCGAAAATAATACACAGCTCAAACAACTTTTATTAATAACTGGGCGAAATCACTCCCAGGTAAAAAACAAAAAATATATACAGGGTTTCCGATAATAGGCTGACCATTTTATTATGACTTTGCCAGGGCTGATCTCCCTGCTTTTTATGATTTATTCAAAAACTATAATTGGAATGACATTAAATGTATATCAGATCCAAAGATATCACCGTCTGAGCTTTACAGATTACTGTATTCATTTTTTGATAAAACTGTATCAGTTAAACAGACCTTTGATCGTAATAAAGACCTAAAATGTCCGCATTGGTTTTCTCCGAACCTGATACGTAAAATACGAATAAAAAATAGGCTGCATAGGGCTGGGGATCATTCACAAGAGTTTGAACAACTACGAAGACCTGTTAAGTATCAGACAAAACAAGAATTTTTAACATATCAGAATTACATTGACGAAACTGCGGATATGGATCTCAATAGTTTTGGGGCTACATAACCTCAAAAACAAGGGGCTCTGATGTACCAAAGGAGCCCACTTTTTGTAAGGAAAAGTATATAGGCAGTTTTGAGGTAGCTGATGCTTTTGCTCAACATTTTTGTGGGGTGCTTTAACCTTCCGATGAGGACTCAAATATCTGTTTTGATAACTACGGTAAATTTTATCTTCCAAGAGCAACTCTTGATGATGTCAGAAATAGCCTTAAAACATTAAAACCAAAAAAATCAGTTGTAACTGATAACATCCCGTCTTATATTCTTAAGGGCTGTGCAGATATTTTTGCAAAGCCGTTAGAACATATTTTTAATTTATTAATAAGTAAGGGGTCTTTCCTGATGAGAAGTTAAATTAAGCAGTGGTAATTCCTATACACAAGAAAGGAAGCACCTCTAAAGTTAAGAATTATAGAGGCATAACTGTTTTGAATCCTATTGCCAAGACGTTTGAATATATACTTTGCAGTAACATTTTTAATTTTGATCAAGATATAATTGTTAAACAACAACACGGTTTTATTTCAGACAGGGATACTGTATCGAAATTCTGTGTATTTAGTAATTTTGCTTCTAACGCAATCGATTTAAGAAGGCAAATGGATGTGATCTTTACGTATGCTAAGAAAGTATTTGACAAGGTCAGCCATAATCAACGACGTATGGACCAGGTTTGTTTACGTTTGAGCTGTTGTCATTACATCACCGTAAAAGCGCTAAAATGCGGTTTGCCAAATTTAATGTTTCCACTCTAAACTTACTAACCACAAGTAGTTGTTGGATAAGCCTCTATATTAAAGAATTTTGTGATATAACTTTTTAAATGAACAATACATATATATTTTTCATTTTTATATATCATAATAAAAAAATATGTTTATATATTATAAGTTATTATCTTTTTAAAAAAGCAAAATTCTGAAAATACGTGATTATTTGTTAATCCCGACAACGCCGCCCAGGGGTTTTTACTCCATCATAAATAAAACATTATTGAGCTTTTCCTAAACGCTTGTGGGTGATGCCCCCTTTGCTTTGTCATTTCTGTTGGTTTCTGTCATTTAACAATTTGGAAAGCCAAAAGTGATCAAATAAAGCTTATAATGCGTCTTTTGTGTATTTTCTGATTTGTTGGTGATTAGAAAGTGTTTTTAAAGACAATATGGGTAGGCAGTGCTTTGTTTGTAGAAGGGTAGACTATTCATTTCCGCACCTCACTTTTCACAGGTAAATAGAGACCAACGTCGTTGAGTGCATACTATCGACCAAGGTCAAAAAGTAAGTCCGCCATTTTCATTTCTCGCTTGCCTCACCCCCTTTGCCTATTAGGATTGTTGGCTTAATGTTTATCATAAAATTATGAATGAATCGCTGGGTCCATACGTCGTTGGCCATAATCTTCTTTTAAATAAACCTATTAGGTTTTTCTAGAAATGCTAAATCCTTTTTACAGTCCTATCTCTTTAACAGACCTAGCTCTGTTCGATTTGGCAAATAATTTTCTAAAAAGTATGTTGCAACTTCTGGAGTTCCGCAGGGTAGTAATATTGCACCTCTGTTGTTTACATTTTTTATGAATGATCTGCCGGAATGTGTTAGAAATTCTGAATGTCTCTTGTCTGCAGATGACTTTAATATCTTTAAAGTGATCGCTTTAGAATCGGATAGTGTGTGTCATTGGTTTGCTCTAAATTAATTGATTTCAAATATTAATAAATGTTTTACCATGACGGTTACACGTCGAATTAACAATTTCGATTTTCAATATAAAATTAATGATGAGGTATTGACTAGGAGTGATCACTGTAAAGACCTTTCAATCAAATTTAAGTCTACATTATCAGGCTTTTTAAATAAAGCATTTTGAATGTTGGGATTTATAATAAGAAATACTAAACATTTTCGTAGAATTAGCACACTTGTAAAGTTGTATAATACAATTTTGAGACCCCATGTGGGGTATGCTTCAGTAATTTGGTCACCTACTGCTAAATGCAAAGAAGATTTAATTGAAAGATTTTTTTTAAGATATCTTTATTACAAACAAATTAACGTGTATCCAGCATTTCCACTATTGGTGTCTTACAAGGATATGCTGACTACTTTTAACATATACCTAGAGTCACTCTGTGTTGGACGAATGACTCAGTCACTGATTACTACATAGTAAATAACATAAAATATAGGGATTTCGCAATAATTAATTACACAAAGTTTCATGTTCCTAAAATAAATTTAAGTTTAGGTTAATATAACATATTTAAGACTGATATAACTAGTTCATTTCCTTGAAATATACGTAATTTGTTAAGCATTTTCAACAGTTGCAACACTATTTTATCCAATAATATTAATTTGATTAATATCTTTAACATTAGTTTAAAAGGAATAAGGACATTACTAAATCCCTAGTCAGTTTATTGTTAAACTTAAATTATTTATTTTTTAGATATTAAGCACTTAGTTATTTAGTTTGTAAGTATGTAGTCCCGTACATGTAAGTACATTTATTTGTGTCTGTAAGGAGTACCAATAAATAAATAAATATTTGAATTAAAACCAACTTTTAATTATACTAAATTACAGCTAACTCTTTGGGATTTATAATAACTTATAAATATTTGGCCATTTAATTCTAACTTTTGAAAATCACCCCTCCAAATGACTTTCACCAACTTTAGCACATTTTTTAATATTAGATAAAAATTTGTTCATTACACGGCATAGCAAACCATTATTTAACCCTTCTTCTTCACAAATTTTGACTTTAAGTTTGCCTTTTAAGTATCCCCACGGGAAGATTTGGTACGCCGTGTAAAGAACCACTTTTTATCTAATATTGAAAAATTTGTTGGAGTTGGTGGAGGTCATTTAGAAGACGTGATTGTTAATAGTTAAAATTAAATTAGCCAAATATTTATGAATTATCATAAATCCTAAAGAGTTAGCTTTAATTTAGTATAATGAAAAGTTTGTTTCGTAAATGAAAAAATATATACATATATATATATATTAAAATGGGTACCCTATTATGGGAAACCCAGTATAAATTCAAGTGTTTTATAAGTCACTATTTTATTAAACTTAATTAAAAGTAATCTTTAACTTATAATTATATTATTAATATTTATGCATTTTATTGATTTTTTTATAGTTCTTCAAGTGATGCAAAGTGACGTGTTTTATAAAGTCACTCTTGGTCCCCATGCAACAATGGTACCAATAACGTTGTATTACCACAAAATTATTTATTTACCCATGATATTACTAAAACGCTTTTATTTTTATAACTGCAATTTTAAAAATTAACACTTATTATAATAATACATGCTATTTTTTTAACTGTCTAGTTTGGCATTTTTGCATATATATTTGGTCCCAGAAAAGTCCGTCTCACAACCACAATAATTTTTAAAATCAAAATTATGATGACGTAGTGTGTACACAAGTCGATAATCTTGGTAAATGACTAAGGGTACATCGTAAAAATCGAATCCGATTGGACGGATCGCATTGAACCTAATGCGACTGTGCCCTTCGTCGTAGGATTTATCGGATGCAGATAATCCGGTTCTATTTTACGAAGAAAAGTATATACTAAACTTAAGTTTTTTGGGCTATTCGGCCGTTGTTGTATATTTTGTATCCTTAACGTCTCGCCAACGCGAGTGGTTAGCATACTCAGAAGGTTTCTACTTGCCTACTACTATACACTGTAGTAGACAATTAGTCTACTAGGAACCTTCTGAGGATGCCAACCACTCGCGTTGGCGAAACGTCAAGGATACAAAATTCACAAAGACAGCCAAATAGCCCAAAAAACTTAAGTATAGCAGAAGATGGTCGTGAAAGCCTTACACAGTATAAAAGTATATACAATGACAAAGAGAGCAAACAAATAAAAATAAACTTCTTACTCTACTTTTGTGGTATTTTTAAATTAATTTTATTTTATTTTAGAAAATAAAGTTAAAATAATACCACAAACAACTAAGAAATACTATAGCAATATTTTAGCAAATATTTAAGCCTGTTTAATTTCCTACTATTTTATTTCTACACCTATCAGCGTTTTACTTAACTGTCATTTTTCAAACCTTTTTAAAATCCGTGAATATCGTACAAATATAACCACCGATCGGACTGATCTCAATTCAAATCGCTTGAAAAACAGGATTGACTTATGGTGTTCAATTCAATCCCTTATACAATCTGAAACGTGTATATCGCAATCTTTTGTCGGATTAAGTTTTAACCGATCGGTTGAATCGAATTCAGTATAACTATGTAGCCATAGTCATGAGTCCGACCAATTGTCATTTTCTTTTTATCATATCTGCGGCCTCAGTCAACCAAGTTTGGTTAAGAGGGTGGTTCTCTTTAATGTGTGACCGTCGGACAACCACCAAAAATACGTAAGTATTAATTTTTTAATAAATTATGGTATTTAAGATTGTATTTAATCTAAAATTTACTGTAACACACAAAGTACGGTTTTTTCAATGGAACACCCTGTATATTTTATTATCAATTAAAAGGTTTTCTTAATAGCTATAAGAAATACTACATTTGATATTTTTATTTTTTAAGAGTTTCAGAAATATGGCCATCATCAGGAATTTTTGTAACGAAACACCCTGTATCGTTGCATAGACATTTTAAAAATATTTAAGAAATTTTTACATTTGATATATTTATTTGTGGTAAATTCTTAAAGGTCTTTAAAATGTCTTTAATATAAATATATATAAGGTGTTTTATTTAAAAATGTCATGTTATTATCGAATTCCTGACGATGGTAATATTTCCAAAACTATGACAAATTAAATATATCAAATGTGGTATTTTTTACGGCTTGTTAGGCAATCTTTCTCTTGGTGATAAAATATACAAAATTTAAACCCATTAAAAAAAACAGCTTTGTATTATACCTTTAAAATAAAATTCAATAAAAAAAAAAAGTATGTCACCAAAATCTACGTAAAAATCCCTAAAACTTTTTATTTACATTTTGTTTTCTATCTGTAATATAAGTGCCTGGCCAAAATGACAAAAATGAAAAAACACTCTATATCTCCAAAACGAATCAAGTTGGCCATGATTTGCCATTCACCATTGATGATGGGACAGCTTAACATGGGTTCCGAACCACGGATATTCTATTCACGACAACCCAAGAAGCCCCCAAACAGCCGTGCTTGTTGGTGCTCCAGTGGGGTCGCCGATCACCGGAGTCCAGTATTAAGGAGCGCGACCATAACTTGGATGGGTAACCGGTCACGCGTTGTTCTGCTCGGGGTCAACGAACAGACCGCGCAGCAACTATCCAAGTTATGAAATGAATGATGTGTGAATGGGAAGAAGTAGGGGTCAAGACAATAAGCCTTTATTCGAACCAAGTATGCGTCGGTTGTGCGCCTAACGACCCAGCGCTTTAACGCATAGGCCATCACTCAATATCCAAGTAATATGGTTTAAAAATCCGGTTTGTTGTATGAAATTATATGAATGCCTAATACGAGACTGGGAATTCTATATTAAAAAAGTGTCTTCCTAAGTACTCAAGAGTATCTTTAAAATCTTACTTTTTCCGATTTAAAACAAAAAATCAAAGCAATTTTGTAATGTATCCCACAAAAAGAAAATTAAATGATTTATTTTACAACAATATTCCTATCCGATAAAATCCCTGTAAACAGATAACTATATCAAATTATAATCGGAAATTAAAATGGTTTAAATCAGCGGTTCTCAACATTTCGTTAGATGTGGACCACTGAGAATACATGGTGTTTTAAAATACGATACTAATCATTTAGTAAGCTTAAGTTTTGGGGTTAAGAAAAAATGTTCTAATAAATCTACGTCCTAAATGTTTAGCTTTTGAGATACTGGAGGTAAAGGTATTTATTATTTGTGATACTTGTCCAAATATTTTGATACCACTATATATTGGGAGGTATTTTCTGATGTACAGGGTGGGCCAAATTTGTTTTTTTACATAAAAACTTATTTTTTCTGTGTTTTACACAAAAACCTACCCCTGTTTAAAAGATTTAAATTTCAAGTTAAACTTACTGGTTAAAACCACAATTCTCTCTCTTTTGTCGTTGACTCGGTACAGCGCGTCTCTCAATTTCCTGCCTTTTCTTAAACTATTCCTAACTTTTTTATTTGTAGAGATTTTTAAATTCTGTAAAAACATTTTTACAGCAACATTTTATGCAGACTACAGATATGCCTTTAATTTTAATCGAATGTGGGGCATTTTTGACTTATGTATTTATTTTTGTAAATTTTAATTAATCACCCTGTATACTTTTTACAGTTATTATACGCCAACCCAGTCACAATGATTAAATTTCTCTTTTTTTTTTCTTTTCTACTTATGTTTTATTCCCAATAGGTAAATAGTAAATTAGACTCTTTGACTTAAGGACTTTTTCATGTAAAGCTACGTAGCTTCGGTTTTTGGCGGTCTTTGGCTGCTGTAGAGGTTGTACATTACGTGTGTACTCTCAGAGATCAAGTAAAGACTTAAGAATAGTTCATAAGCTTGCGAAATGCGATTTGCGAATCTTGTTCTGATTTGTCAATTTGTAACGAAACATTCGAAAGTCGTTACAAATTAACCAATCAGAACAAGTTTCGCATTTCGCAAGCTTATGAAGTAAGCTCTACCCTGTCATTTAGTAGTTATGCGAAAGTGCTTTGCTTTCTCTGCTGTTGGCCCCGTTGCATGACGATCAGCCAGCTGTACCCCTTCCGGTCTATGCTTTCCAGGGCTTCTTCCGTAAAAAACTTTGTAGCTTTCAGTCAATTCCAATTAATAGGTTTACATTTGTTTGATGCAAAACAACAATCGATGCAATGCATAAATTGTCAGCTGTCATCTATTTCCCGCCATTTGAAAAACACCTCGTGTTCACTACCAAATGAAAAATCATCAGCTTATAGACATCTTTGCTCACAGTGCTTAGCTCTCAAAGAAAGCTGCTGTTAATTTAGTGTAAATCTTTACTCGATCTTCAAAGGTAAAAACGCCCGTACAGCACTTTAACCGCCACACCGGAAAAAGCTTTGTAGCTATCTACGAAACGTTCGAACTGTTCGGAGGTCGAAGAGTGCTGTGAAAGTGTATTTTGAGGTTAGGAGTGATTCTAATACTTTTTTGTACTTGGCACGTTCGTTTATGGTGATTGAAAGCATTTGCATGCGACGGAGGGATGGGGGCTGACAGAAATTGGTAAAATCTGGATTTTTGGTCTACAACTTTGCGGCATCTTAGATGTGCAAGTGCAAGTTGTTTTTTTGTTTAGGTCTGGATATTTCCTATGGGTTAAAGCCAGACTCTTAAAACTGTCCATTTGAATGTATTAGTTATATGATATCTGAAAATTTTTAACGCCAATAAATTTATAGAAAAAAGAAAAGAAAAGAACAAGAAGTTGTGATAGTACATTTTAAATTAAAATGATAAAAATAACTTTGTTTTCTATTACTGTAGTTATTAACATTGTTACTGCTGTTTCGAAGCTTGTTTAGAATATTCAGTTTGAAAATGTAGCAAAGCTTTGACACTACAGTCACAATGTTAATAAATAAAGTGTTAGACAACAAAGTTATTGGTCTCATTTTAACTTAAAAGAAATAGTAAATCAAACTAACCTCAAATCATTCAGTCGTGTTCTATTTAATGGGTTCTGGATCACCACTGGTCTACGGATTACCGATTTGAGACCACTGGGCTTAAATCCAATCGCTACAGCAGTTTTTGAATTCAATTCGCAGCAGAAAAATGCCAGCGCAAATCAGATTTGGGGAATGGGACAGTTAGTCGTAAATTTATTAGGTTTATTGAATTTGCTGTAAGCCTTTTCCGCTAAAATTGTGTGGAAAGCCGGACGTGGCCTGGGTAGGGCACAAAAAGATAATATATATTACAGGGTGTCGCAAAATAAACGTTATCATACTAATAATTTACCATTTTTATATGTGATTTTATTTTTTTTTTGTTTTGAAAATTTATTAGGAAGGCTTGGGATATTTTAAATGGAGCAATTGATACCATGACATAAGGGTTCCAAAATCATCCAATTTTATTTGTCAAACGGAAAGTCACTTTTTCTAACGCAGCGAGCACCGGCAAAAATAAATAATTAACGTGCACGGTAAGAGTTCTGAAACCTCAACGGAGATGTTCGGCATAATTGACTTTTTTGAAATTTATTTCTTTACATAATTTTTAAGGTAACGCTGAAAAGTTTTATAATTTCCAATTTTACAAAAACAAAAAAGCTTTTTTCTCAAAAATCGAGTTTTCTACTTAAAAGTGTAGAGGAAAGTGACCAAATATGGAATACCAGCATTTCTGTTAAACAGAAACTCACACACGCAATTAGAGGGGTTTGTCTCTTTTTTTATGCCCATTTGCGAGTAGATTAGGTAACATGTCAGTAGTGCAAGCCCTTTCGTCCCTGTAAAAACATTTTGTTTTATCGCTTTCTCATAACTTTTTAAGGTGTTTTAAAAATACGTATTTTTTGTACAGAAAGTGCAGTAAATACCTTTTTATAACTTTTAGAGATAGTTCAGATATTCTGTTGTAGGTTTTAACGGTATTTGATTTTATTACTTTCTTAAATAAAAAAGTAAAATAGTTTAAAGTCGTCGGAAAATCCAAATATGGAGAGATCATAGTACCCAAATATGGACTATTCCATAATTGGGTTTTTTGGTCATTTTAACAGCTTTTAATAGAGCAAGAATACAATCAGAAGACAAGAATCAAGTCAACAAGGGCTGTTCGTCTCATAAAAGAACCTTTACTTACAGAAAGGCTCTTTTCTGTCGCTCGTCGTCGGCCTGTAGGGAATTTATCGCTTTTTATAAGTACTTCTATGGCTTCTGCTCTGAGAAAATGTCCAGTATAGTTCCTCCACTTACGGCGGTTCGTAATAGAGAAACTCGTGGTGTCGCACGTATGCATCCCTATACGGTCAACTGGACAGGCCCCGAACTGCCCGCTTTGTTCGTTTTTTTATCCCTAGTGAATTTAGATGGTGAAATCTGCTGCCCGCGGAGGTATTTCCTTCCCCCCTCGTATTTAAGTCCCGTGTCAACCTCGCTTAAGACACCCAGAGCATTGGTGTTGGCTCTGGGCACAATAATTGCGCTGGATCCAGAGTCTGACACCTGGATCTGTGATTTTCAAATTATTTTTTTGCTTTCTATGTTATACCAAAGTTTTTAAAGAGTTTTTCTTGTTAAATAAGTTTAACTTTTAATGGTGTTTAAAGTATTCCATATTTGGGTACCTATTCCATATTTAGCTACCATTATCACTTTTTAGTTTTTTTTAATGTTTATTGAAATAAGTAAATACTAGCACTTGTTAGCAAATGCTCGACATTATTCATAGGTTTGGTGTAAATCATCTATACCTATACTGTGTAAGGCTCTGACCTTACACAGTATAGGTATTCAAAGCCATACGCGAATTAAATAAAGATAAAGATATCCTTGTTTTATCAGCTGACAAGGGTAATGCCACAGTAGTAATGAACACCGCAGACCATAAAACAAAAATCAAGGACTTACTAGACCCAATTACATACAAGGAGTTACCTCAAGACCCAACACAAAAGCTAATAAAAAGAACTAAAATGTTTATTGATAATTCCAGCCTTGAAAATGATGTCAAAAACAAGATATGCAAAAGCGAAGCAGTGGCACCACGACTCTACGGTCTTCCCAAAATTCACAAGGCTAACGTTTCCTTACGTCTCATAGTCAGTGCTATCGGATCGCCGACGTACAACTGGGCCAAGCATCTAAAATCGCTTCTGCAGCCATACATTGGACAAACTGAGACGTACGTTAAAGACTCAAGTCACTTCATTGCTAAAATCAAAGACCTAAAGCTTGAAGATGGATACATATTGGTAAGTTTTGATGTGGTATCGCTCTTTACAAAGGTACCTCTAAACGACGCAATGAATTATATTAGTGCAATATTTCCAAAGGACTTATCTGATCTTTTTAAACATTGCCTGACGACCATATACTTTACATGGTACTGCCCCCTGTAAACCAAAGGTATGGTTCCGGTATGTCGACGATACCTTTGTAATTTGGAACCACGGATCCGAAAAACTTAAAGTATTCTTGAACCACATAGACAATATACATTCAAATATCCCATTTACAATGGAAATTAAAGAAAATAACAAAATAGCCTTTTTAGATGTTTTACTCACAAGAAGTGGCAAGCGGCTCGGGCACACAGTCTACAAAAAAAAAAAAAAAGAGTGTTTAAGATCGCCCAAAGACAAAAGGCCCCCCTGGCGTGCCCAGGAGTTTATCGGATACCGTGTACATGCGGCAGTGTGTATATCGGAACGACCAAGAGATCCATTAACACAAAAATTAAAGAACATTGCTAATTGCCGCCTGGGACAAATCAGCCGTAGCGGAGCACACTTTTCAGGAACAGAGCACCACATAAAATTTGAAAATACCCAGGTTCTTGCTAATACCTCATCCTTCCATGCCAGACTGTACAGAGAAGCCATAGATACATACCAACAACTTCAGCAAAACAGAAGAATCAATAAAGATCAATAAAACGTGGATACCAATTCTCAAAACCACAAAAATAGCACCACGGCAGGAACAACAACTGCGCAACGACCAACCGGAACAGGCCCGCCCACCCAAGCCTATTAATACTCGCTGCGTCAACGCCGGAACACAGTAGTACGCAAGTAGTCTACTAGGAACCTTCTGAGGATGCCAACTACTCGCGCTGGTGAAACGTCAAGGATACAAAATCTACAACGACGGCCGAATAGCCCAAAGAACTTAAGTGTAGCCGTCATCTATACCTTTTACTTATAAGCAAAAGCATTTGCTTCTTTTTATTCATTTGGCTCAATGGTATTCCATGTTTGGTCACTTTCCTCTACCCGAAAAGCAAAAATTTATAATTTTAAAAGACCCTGCCAGCGTTATTTAGGGAAAACCATAATCTGCTCTAGCACTGAGATATGATTGCCACTGCAATTCTTCGTTTTTTAAGATGCTTTCAAATAATTATTTCTTCCCTGGCTGCATTTTTTAGATTTTTTTAACAATAAATGTATACAAAACTTTTTTATTTTATATTTTATTTGGACTATTGAGTTTAATAAATTAACTTTAACTGTGTTGTCAAAAAGTTCCTAAAAGTGTACCTGATGGAGCACGTATGCATCTCTGTACGTTCTAACTGGACAGGCCCCGAATTTCATCACTTTGTTCGCTCTTTTATCCCTAGAGTTTATAGAATGTGGAACCTACTGCCAGCGAACGTCTTTCGTTCCACTCCAAATTTTTAGTCTTTAAGTCGCGTGTTAACGAACTTTCGCTTACCTCGCTTAAGACACCCACGGTTGGTTGGTGTTGTTAAGGCTTTCTGTCTTTATGGATTGCCCAAAGATAACAAAAACTAACTTAAAAACAAAAGATTTACGCCATAAATGTTGCGCCTTTTAAATGGATCACCCTATTTTTGTGTAACATTTTTGGATTCTATGGTCGATTCTAAGTGCTTTTTAATTAGGGTATTTTATGTCTATCTTCAACAGTTTTTAAGTTATTGATGCTGAAACAGTCACAGTTTTGGCTTATATTACTAAATTAAGTAAGTATATCAAGATAAAATAGAGGTAACGCAAGTTATAACCTGATACTTGAAATTCATTGAAATTTATATTACCTATTGGTAGATTTTATTTTAGTTTTTCATTTTTTGTTTTTTTATCTTTGGACAATCCATGAAGGCTGGAAGCCTAAATACTAACGTACCGTGGGTGTCTTAAGCAGGGTAAGAGGAAGTTTGTTAACACGGGACTTAAAAACTTGAAGATTTGGGGGAAGGAAAGACCTCCGCTGGCAGTAGGTTCCACAGTCTAGAAACTCTAGGGATAAAAGAACGAACGAAATGGGAAGTTCGGGGCCTGTCCAATTGAACCGTATAGGGATGCATACGCGTGGCACCACGAGTTTCTCTGTTGGGAGCTGCAAGGGGAGGGACTACACTTGATAATCTTATTTTTGCTTTGCTGACCATTTTCTTGAGACTTTTAATATAGCGTTACCCTCTGTAGTTCTTTACTCATAAAATATTTTAAAAACCTAATATAAAATCTACTAATAGCTTAACATTTAAAAGACTTTAAAATATCAGGTGATCACCTGCCTTACCTTTATTTTGTATTGATATATTTGTATATATATGTTTGGCCATATTATTTAATTAAATATCTGCCTGTGTTAAGCGTTAATAATCTGTAAAACATGTTAAAGATAGAGCTAAAGTGTCCATTATAAACAAACACTTAGAATTGGCCATACTTTCCAAAACTGTAATAATAAATGGGGTGTTCCATTGAAAAAACTCAACATTTATGGCGTAAGTCTTTTGTTTCTAATGTAATTGTTTTTTATTATGACTTTTCAATTTTGCGAGCTAAAATACATCAATTGGCTACCTTCATTTTTTTTTTAAATAAGTAGGGGCAGCGAGGTGGTGAGCTTGTGGCAAGTTTAACCTCCAAAGCTCCCAAAAATAAACAATTTGGAGACTAGTGGTACCCAACTGACCCACACACTTGCCAAACACCATTCCACCATCACTTTAATTTAATGCGCATTTATGTATTTATTTACGCAACTTTTAAAGATTGTTTTTGATATTGACTCACCACCTAGCCGCCACATCACTTGCTTACCATTTTAGTGCGCGCCTTGCCTTTACAGTACTTGCATGTACAGTTATATTTATAAAAAAATGTCGAACCAGTAATAGAAAGGGAGGTAATTTAACTTATTTTTGCGTAAAATTTACTTTTTGGCGGATTTTTTTAGAGGCTATTAGCTGTCATAGGTTTTTAGTAAAAAAAACATTCAGTAAACAACAAAACATTGGCACTCATTTTTTAAAACATCTGGTTGGCAATGTATAACAAATATTGACTTTGTCAGTAAAAATGCCATGTCAATTATGTGAAATTGAAAAGACTTAAAGTAGTCTGCAGGATGGAAGAGAATTAAATATTTACTTAGTTTTTTATTTTATTTTAATTTATTTATATCTAGACATGCGGGAGCGTGTCAAATCAAGTTTAAGCAAAGGAACTAGAGCTACAGCGCCGAGTGTAATATTACACGAACCACTTGGTGCAATATTTGACCCCTCTATAACTCGAAAGCCTATTTAACGTAAATTCATGACGTGTGTTTATTTATATTCATAAGGACAAATAGAAGCCCAAATTTTATCAAGCTAGCTCAAATGGTTATAAAGATATGAAGGTCCGAAAGTCGTCAATTTTCCATTGACTGATTGACTGAGATACCGGGTATCCCTAGCCGGTGGCTCACCCCTCTAACTTTTTTATTTTTTAAGATATTAAAGTATAATTTGGTACGTAGGTAAGTCACATAAAAATGCATTGTTTCACATATTTAGTTGTTTTCTATCACTTCCAGTTTAGCTGGAAAAGACCCTTACTTCCTTATTTTAAATGGGATACCCAATATATTATTACTTATTTAATTAAAAATGACATTTCAAGTACAATGACATTACATATGCCACTTTTTGACATCTGACCTTTAATTTACGTGAGAAGCTTTATTTTGACGAGACGCTCAATTTTTTTCCTTACAACAATTTTTGTTGGTGGTAGGTTACAGGGGTAGCAGGAATTAAGTGTATTGGTTTGACAACTATCAAAATTAAAATTACAACAAAATTTTCTCTGTTAATTTTCAAAATCAATATATAAATAAACCGAAAAAATAATTGTCCTACAAAATGTAAGGTTTTCCCTACCACCAACATGTATGGTTAACGATGTGGTTGAAAATATCTACTAACCAGTTGATTTTCTTTCTGTTGGTTAAATAATATTTATATAATTTAACTCACACATTGTCCTACAAATTGCGTGGTACGTCATCCTGGTTTTATGATATATTTATCAAATCAAAATATTTAATCTCTGCTACCCCTGTATGCTACCACCAACGAAAATTGTTGTAAGGAAAAAGTTGGTCGTCTCGGCAAAATGAAGCTACTCACGAAAAATTAGCTTTTTAGTAATGACTTAGAAAAATGGTCCAGGGATTCCTAACTATGGCTCACTAAAGTAACTGAAAGATAAATTTTTTTACCAACAATTTGATACTATAGTTTGCCAACTGAGTCTAGCCAGATGGAAGGAATGCGGAAAAAAACTGAAGTTGCTTTTAAGATGTTGCCAGATTTTCATCCTACTGCTGTGAACCTATTTTACACTTTTTTAAATATAATATTTCATATTTTATAAAGTACTTGTTTACACCTTGTTATTGATTTATTTTTAATTCCCTAAAGAAATTTTATTTTATTGCTCTATTTTCTTAGAGGAACCGATTATACTATGCTTTAATATTTATATCGTCCCTAAAATATTTTAATATTGTTAATTTCCGACAACAAGGCAGCCCTACCAAGATAACCACTCAAATAATGTTTACTGATTGGTTGCCGCTGGAACGAGCCTCCAAAGAGGTGGAGCCTCGCATCAACATAGACGGGGAATGGTTTGGAATTTATTGTACTTTTTAAATATTTGTTTCTTATTAACATTTTTAGTATTTTGGTTTGTGTGGGTATTATAACGTAGAAATTTAATTTAGTATTTTGATTTTGTATCGAATTCAAAAATAATTAAGGTAAGTATGTATGTAACTAAATAATAAATTAAATAAATAAATCCGTTCTTCTTTCAAGCTTAAATGTGGGTTTCACGCTCATGCAATTTGCGCAAATTGACTTGTGCATACCAATTTGTGCAAATAAATTAGAGCATGTAAACGAAAATCGTTTACTTGAGAAAGCAAAAGTTTGGCTTGTGTAAAATCTGGATGATCAGATAATTTGCATGCGGTTGGTGCAAATGTATGAACGTGTAAACGACATACAAATTTAGGACATGCGTAGTGAGTAAATAATAGTTGTATTGGCGTGATTTATTTATCGTTTTCTGTTTGATGAGTCTTTAATATTATTTGTTATTTTTTGTGGTAATAATAATATCAGTGAAAGAAAAAGTTTCTTTTGGAATGTATTAAGCTCTATTCTATTATTAAATGAATATGAAAGTAAGTAGTAACACCAGCTCATGCTAACAATTCGTCGTCGTACTCCATCGTTTACTGATAAACAAATTTGTGCAAATAGACTTGACTGTAAAAACAAATGTAATAGTTTAGTCTAATTTGCACAAATCAACTTGCGCAAATTGCATGAGCGTGAAACCCACCTTTACGTAGACATTTCTTGTTGGTTATAAAAAATTATTTTTAACGGCAGTCAAAATTATGGAAAAAAGAATCCTTTTAAAAGGCAAAATTATTCATGGCCAATTCAGAGAAATAATTGCCAATATCTATAGAGTTTGCGATGAGAAAGGAACAAATAATACTTTGAAACTGCCTCTAAAAAGAAAACTTGATCGCGTTTCCCTTTATGCGGTAGTTTCTATTAACAGTGTACGAAGAATCCACAGGAAAGATGAAGAACGTCGAAAGGATCAATTTTCGAAAGAAATTTTTTTGCGTTAGTACTTTCGGACTTTCATTTGTTTATTTAAAAATATTCACACAACGTTTCGGACAGTCCTATCTCTGTCCGTTTTTAAGAGTGTAAACTGTAAAACGGACAGAGATAGGACTACCCAAAACGTTGTGTGAATAGTTATAAATAAAGACAGTGAAAGTCTAAAATGAATTTAGTGTCACTAATGCTATTAATTATATTACTGAGATGCTATTCTCATTACAATTAAAAATATTTAGATCTTGGCAATTTCCACTACATTTTTAAAAATAAATTATTGCTTACATATTTTTCATCATATTTAAACTGTTTAGCAATCATTTATTCGCACGCCTCTGATTAGACTTGATAATGCACAATTATTATTTCCCTGCCTTCTTGCGTCGTCTGGCTTGTTTCACTGGGCGAACTTTACACAATCAATATTTTAGTTAGTAGTAGGGGAGAGCGGGGAGGGTCTGAACACTTTTAGATCAATGCTATTTTTCGTCTACATTATAAAATATTTAAAATGTTTTTTTGTGTACAAGTATTGCTTAGTAATATATCTAAATAGTTAATAAATGCCAAATATTTTTATGAAATATAATTGGTATTTTAACAAGAAAAATGACTACATGTCAAGTGTCCAGATCCACCCCATATGCGGGGAGGATCTGGACATATAAACATCAAATTTTAACACAATATTTAGGAGTTATTTATTTTTGAAAATCAACAAAAATGTGGGGGTTGAATTTGAGCCATTCGTTTTATTGATTTTTCATGATTTTGGGTACTTCATATTATTTTTTAATGCATACTCAAATACAATACATATTAGAACATTTAAATATTCTGCTAACTGGTTTTCTGTTTCCGTGGAAAATATTTGAGTGGTGACGTACTTTGGATAAAAAGTTACATTAATTATTAATCCCTTTAGGCTTTGCTTATTTACATCGGTGCCTAAAGCTGACTTTGTGATTCTGTGCTTTTAGGGACTTTTTTGATAACTTAGCTTATTATCAGTAACATCGATGACAGCTTGCTTTACAGATTCAGAATTAAAAGTTGGTTTGTCTTTTTGTTTGTACATTTGGCGCATTTTAAGTAAGATAAAAAGAGAAAGGTTGGCTTAAAAATTAATTATGGGAGGGTCTGGACATATAGGTAGGGGTTGGACGACTGTCCATACCCTCCCCATGGTAAAATTTGACAGAATGGCGATTTTATAGGTATGTTAAAATACTATTAACGACAAACCCCTAAATAACTATTTTTAAAATTCTAAATGTACACACAAAAACTAATAGGGTGTTATAAAATAAAAATACGAAGAAATTGCATTTTATTCTCTGGCAAAATGTATTGTGTATATGTATTACTTCGAAAATACAAAAACTTATTTTAACTTATTTTTAATTTACCTTGACTATAACGTACCTTCGCTGTTGAATTAACTATGAACACTAAAGGCACTTTCTTCCCGATTACCAGACAACGCGCCTAGAATAGATTTGGCGGTAAATTTGAATGTTTCCATATGCTCCCAGTGTCCAAATCCTCCCCGTTCTCCCCTATATAACAAAAATACTCATAAACTGTTTTTTTTTCTAAGAGCAACCGCTACCCCATATTATTGTAAAGAACTTAAAGGGCGCTTGGAAAATAGGATAAGTGATTATTGCTTTATTTTTTTCTACCTTTATAAACCATTGAGAGTGTTACAAAAGAAACAGGTTGATGTGTTGGTTGAAGCTATTAGGAAAAATAATTAGTTAATATGATTTTTTCTGCTATATTTTTAACTAAAATATTGATTGCGTGGTAACAAAATGTCGGTAAAAATACTCTTTTAGTTATTGCAGTGAGCCACCCTCGATCCATTTGAAAAAACTCACTTAGGACCATAAATACGATTTTGCAAATTTTAGTCGACTCTGTAGAGGCTTAAAAAAACAAAAATTGTTACATCAATTTTTCGTGACCACCTGATCAAAGAATTGTGGTTTTATCGCACTTATGACATTCTAGATTAAAAATTAAAAATTAAAAAAATTTGGGGGATCAGTAACGTAGCGTGGGTCAAAGGGCGGGGAGGGGGCGAACTATTATTGAGGCGGCCTAACTTTTCATAGAGCAGTATACTAATAAATATTTTTGCTGGCACCAAGACAAGTACATTAAAATGAGTTAGGTACAAATAAAAATTAGAATTATTTAAAAATCCTTTGATATCAAGTTTATCCTACCACGCTATAAATGAAAACTACATAATTTGATTAATTTTTTTATAATTTTTTAATTAAAACCTTTTTTTTATTTTTTAAATATAAATAAATAATTTTTAAAATAAATTTTTGCAAAAACAAATATGAAATATGACTTAACTAAAACAAAATGCACTTTAAAAACTTACAAAATTTAATATAAAAAACAATTTTTAAAATATATTTTTGCAAAATCAAATATAAAATAGGAACCAAACGCACTTTAAAAGTTTTAAAATAAACAAATATTTTTAAAACAGAAAACGCCTGGTCTCGGGGCGGATGTAATTTTGACCAAGTTTGGAACAGGTACTAAAAAACACATGTAATATCGACAGAAGTAAAAGGGTGCGGGTAATCTTATACGCATTTTAGAGCAAAAGGATGCAGGTATTATTTAATAATATGAAAGATAACTTCGGTCAACACGATTTCTGGGTCTGACTTTTACATATTAAATTTTAGTTTCTCCCACGCCAAAACTAAAGAAAATATATTTTTATGATAGTTTGCTTTTGTAGAAATTCAAGCAATTTTCATGATTTTGGCAAAAATCAATGATTTTTATAAAGGGTGTAATTTTAATGATAAAGGTGGGAATAAAATTCCTAAGTGGATTTATAAAGTGTGTATTAATCTAAGTTTAATTAAGGAATAAAAACAAAGGACTTGTTTACCAGAACTAACCATTTGTTAGTGTCCATTAGTTTTGGATTTAATTAAGGACTTAAAAACAAGGACTTGCTTACGAACTAACCATTCGTAATTCCCTAAAACTGTTTTAATTACCCTGTCAGGCGCTATACCGTAGTACTGGAAGGTAGGTATACAATGTAATATCCCTGGTCGAAAATGTACATGTCCTTATCTGGCCCTTTTTCTTGGGTCTTGACACTTTTCATTTTATCCAAAACTGTGTCAAAGTCAAAATCAAAGGCATAATCTGACTTGATGCTTATTTGGGGCTAAATCGTTTAGCCTCTATTCGCCAATAGTGGTCCTTTGTTATGGCTTTATTTTGCCTAAACGACTAAATGACTTTTCAGCGCCGCGCCGGCGTTATTAGTTTTATATCTTTAAGTTTTTATATAATTGTATTAAATTTGTAAATTGAAGTACTTGCTAAAACCCTCCCAGGAAAAATGTATGGCTATGCCACTGATTGAGGGGCGCTAAAACAGAAGAGGCGGGGGGGTGAAGGGGGGCGGCTGCACCCTTGCCCTCAGCACGCTGAGCCACTGCTCGGGATATCATTTTTTATTTATTTAAGTAATAATACACCGGGCATCCCATTTACAATAAAAAGGTTAGGGTGTTTTCCGGCTAAACCGGAAGTGATAGAAAATAACTAAATATGTAAAACAATGGATTTTTACGTTTCACACCTACGAACCAAATTTTATTTTAACATCTTAATCAAAATAATAAAAAATTATAGGGTTGAGCCAACGGCTAGGGACACCCGGTATAGATCAAAAACTTAATCCATCTAGAAAGATCAAATTTGGAATCCAGCTCGGTAATTGTGTGTAAAAGTGGAAAAAAATCGTGAAAATAAAAAAAAGGTAAAAATTAATGAGGATTTGGGAGAAGGGTCCCCATACAAAAAGGAGGTTGTTTTAATTGTGGCGTTTAAACCGGTATAAGTAGATATTTTAAACGATCCCAATATTTGTATTAATATATTTGCTAGATAACAAAAATATAAAAATAAAATTGAGTAAAAAATAAGTGGTCTCCCCATACAAAAAAACTTGTAATATACACTAATAAACAACCCTTAGCAAGATCAGCAAAACTAGGCTAATTTAAGCATAACCAGGAAGCTTGTTTAAAAGGTAGCAGATAATGAATGCGAAATGCACACTGTTATTTTTAACGTTTAAGCAAATGTGGACAATAACATAAAAAGGAAAACTATGAAGCGAAAACGCAAGAACAAAATATTAAATCTAAATACTTGCCTAGTTTTTTTACAAAAAGTAATAATATCTTAGCAAAAACATAAATGTAAAAGAGGTAAGCCAAGTTCAATACTAAAACATGATTTACCTGTAGCACCTTCAAAAACTAAATAAATACCGTCAAAATTTTATTTTGTTCGTTTTCTATTCTATGCAACAGAGCGCAATACCAAAGAAATTAAAAACATGCAACCAAAAAGTTATTTTTCTTGAATGTTGCAATGAAGCTATTAATTAAAACTATGGAAAATAACTAAATTAAAAGTCAACAGTATGACACCAAGTTATCGAACACACAGATCCTTTTGGGATAGTATTTAACTTTTTGTTTGTTTGACCCAGATTTTAGATGAAAGTACAATATAAGCATTAAGTTTGGAAATGGGATCTAAAGAGATTTGGGTCGCCTATTTACATGTCCTTTAATACAAAAAACATTTAAAAAATCAAACCGACTTCAAAATATTAATAATAATAAAACACACTAAATAGCTAAATATAATGTAACTTTATTTTTAATCCGATCGCAAATAAATTAGTATCTTTAGATTCTTTAAAAAATTCCTATATTCGAAAGATGCTTGTCTAAAGAGGGATGCCATTTCAAAAATAATACTTAGACACGAAAATGTCAATTTGCCAAATTGTTTTATTCCTATCTTTCATATTAGTTACAAAAACTTAGCGATTGTATTTTTCTAACATCACCTAGGGTTACTAGATTAATTTTCACTTAATCATGGCCACCTGGATGCAATAATAAAAATTGCTGTAAAAAATCAGGTAGACCTAAAAACTTTTTAAAATGTCAGAGTCTGACTATAATTGTCTCAGGAATCCAAAAATGATAAAATATACAAGGTGTTTTATTTAAAAATTTAAAATTTGAGCCATTTCCGATTAAATCGGAAGTGGCTAGGAAATGAAAAATATGCGTAAACCCTTCTTCGCTCAAATCACTTACTTATACCAAGACTTATTTTGATATGTCTAATACTGTGGGAGGTATGGCATGTCTAATTAATTCGTTGACACCCGGTATATTATTAATCAACTTTTTTTAATTTTTTGTAATTATTATTATTTCTAGTTTTGTAGTGAGTTTTATTTATTTCTTTTTTTTTGGTTTATTATTATTAGAATTTAATCGGTAAACAGACTAAAAACACAACTAGTACCTTTTCCTTTTACGTAAGCTGTTGGCGTAGAGCGGCAATGCTGCGTCAAGTAGGTATATGATCTTATTACTTAGGCTTATGCTATTTCTAATATTGACAAGACTCTGCTGGTGGTATAAATAATGTATAAAAAAATAAATGTTAATAAAAAACTTATGTACGTGCCTTTAAAATTTGAATTCTACTAAAATATTTTTTACTAGAAAAGTAAAATTTTTATTTTTGAATCTAAAAAGTGGGACTTGAAATTTATACCAGATGCTATTGGCCTTGGAAGGAACACTTTGGCAAATAATATATATATATATATATATATAATAGCTACCGCAACAGAATTACGGACACGTATAATGAAATCGACACCGAAAGTCGAAGCCCTCTCATAAGCCTGCGTATATATACTCCGAAGCTGTCCATATACAAATAAATCGTTCGTAATTCAACCATTTAAATTGGATTTCTATTGCGCTAGCTACTATAGTCTTTGACTTTGGTTAAGAATATTTTTATTTTGAAGTTGGCAAAAAAAGGTTACTTTTAGGTTACAATAAAAGCTTTCAAAAGCGAATCATTTTTTTCTTTTTTGTGACTTAATTAAATTTATCAATAAATTATTAAATAATCGTTTGCGACAACGATTTAACCCAATTTTTCTTAGTTAAAAGTTCATAGTTTGCAAGATAGAGGGTGTCCAAGTAAAAAATAAATGGGAAATTTTACACCCTTTATCTTGCAAACCAGCAACCTTTTACTAAGGTAAATTGTATAAGATCATTGTATTTAGGTCCAAAAAGTTCGGGAAGCATTTTGTACAGACCTTTTGGACACTACCAGGTGGCCTAGATAAAGCCTAACTGAATGCAATGGCAAACTTTTGTATCGAATAAAATGTTTAATATGAAATATCTCAAAAACTGTTACTCGTAGCAATATTTATTAATTGATTTAATTGACCACTTAATTAAGATATAATATGGTGCTAAAAATATGGAAAAATAAAAGAGATATGCTAAAATTATAATATACCGGGGCAAAAGAGTTATGGAACTTCAAACCCAAGCAAAGGATTTTATACAGGCTATATATACAACTGTCGAGTATAATACACAAGATCATAAAAGATTTGATGATGCGTTTTATTTAAATTTTAAATCGGTTCGAATAACGTGACCCCTTTATGTTATTGATTACAAGCAAATATAATTAATAGTTTAAAAAAACTAAAAAACACGCTTTTATATGCAACCGAACTAAAAATTAGAAAATAATTTTTCATTAAAAAAATATTGTCATTTCATAGTAAAAAGCGTGGGGTGCATTTTACTATTTTTTCATAACTTTTCCATCATAGATATTTGCAAATATAATAATTATAACATTTAATATTTTTATCACCCCACGCTTTTTACTATGAAATGACAATATTTTTTTAATGAAAAATTATTTTCTAATTTTTAGTTCGGTTGCATATAAAAGCGCGTTTTTTAGTTTTTTAAACTATTAATTATTTTTCATTTTTTAGTTTCTGCTACTCTTGACAAAATGGCGAAAAAATTTTTTAATGAACAAGAGTGGCAAATTTTAAAATTTTTCCAACAGATTGCAACTCACTAAAAAATTTCTTCTTCATTAAGTAGCAAAGTTTGAAATTTTGCCAACAGATGGCAATCCAGGCAATGTTTGGACCGTTGCCAATATATTGCAACCCACTAAAAAATTTCTTCTTCATTTAATAGCAAAGTTTGAAATGTTGCCAACAGGTGGCAACCTAGGTGTTGTTTTTATATTTTTATAATATAAAGGAAAATTTTTTTCCTGGCGATCCAAAAAAGAATGTTAATTTTTATTAATTGCACATTATGTATTATGTATACATTACACATAATGTAATTTTTATTATGGAATCCTTGAACTCATGGTGCAACTAACCCTATATTTTTATTGTTCATAAAAATTGAACACCCATGGTGCAACTAACCAAATTGTGTAAAAACTAAAAATTTCTTCTTCATTTAATAGCAAAGTTTGAAATGTTGCCAACAGATGGCATCCTAGGTGTTGTTTTTATAATATAATGGAATTTTTTTCCTGGCGATTCAAAAAAGATAACGGGATACTGTTTTTAAATTATTGCATCTTCATCGGTCCTTGACACGTGTGCAAAGTTTCAAAGAAATCGAATAGCTGGAAGTTGGTTAAAATTAGGCTCAAAGATTCCGTTACATAGATAGATAGATAGATAGATAGATAGTTACAACCCAAGTTAATAAAAGCGTGTTAACAACAAAAAAGCTATTTTTAATAATAAAAGTAATTACCCACGGTACGTTAATATTTAGGCTTTTCGCCTTCGAGGATTGCCCAAAGATAAAAATAAACTAAAAAATTATTTATTTTTTGACTATTCAGTTAGACTCATAAAAAGTTGTACAAGGTTAAAAGAAGAAATGCCTTTCTTATTTTTATAAAAACCGGCTTTTAAAACTGACTGTTTTAAGCCTCGTTCAGACACGGTTAGTAATTCAGTCGAGTAGCGAGTAATTAAGTATTTTTGTGTGTGCGGACAGTAAATATTAGAAAAGTGGTTTCGTCTAGTAGCTCTCCACACGCACGAAAATACTTAATTACTCGTTACTCAACTAAATTACTAGCTATATCTGAACAAGGCATTGGGAGGTTATCAAGCATACTTATCATAGATTTACAAACAATTAAAGCATTGCGTCGAGCATTAACATGGACCTACCAAAAACATAAATATGATAAAGGTGAGCCAAGTTCAATACTAAAATTATGCTTGGCAGTGGGCGGCGCCGCAAAGAATGGAGATTTAAATGAGTGCCAAGTTCTGTACAACCTCCAAATATGTATGTATTAGATCCTAAAGTAGGTTAGATTTGACTTGGCCAGTTGTTATCAGATTAAAAAATACTTAAAAGGTTTGAATATTTTTATAAAATGATTGATGTAATGATAACTGGCCAAGTTAAATCTAACCTACTTTAAGATCTTATACATATTTGGATTTTGTACAGAACTTGGCACTCATTTAAATCTCCATTCTTTTGCGGCGAAGCCCACTGCCAAGCATATCTTTAGTATGAAACTTGGCTCACCTTTTTCACATTTGTGCTTTTGGTAGGTCTATGTTAACGCTCGACGCTAATGCTCTAATTGTTTGAATATCTATGATAAGTATGCTTGATAACCTCCCATTGAATTGTTCACATGCAGCTAGTAATTTAGTTGAGTAGCGAGTAATTAAGTATTTTCGTGCGTGTGGACAGCTACTACACGAAACTACTTTCCTAATTTATACTGTCCGCACACACAAAATACTTAATTACTCGCTACTCGACTAAATTACTAGCCGTGCCTGAACAAGGCTTAAAACTGTTAGTTTTAAAAGCCAGTTTTTTTATAAAAATAAGGAATTAACCTTGCACAACTTTTTTATGACTGAATAGTCAAAACATTCATAATTTTTTAGTTCATTTTTATCTTTGGGCAATCCACGAAGGCGAAAAGCCTAAATACTAACGTATCGTGTGTAATTACTGTTTATAATTAAAAACAGCTTTTTGTGTATTAAATAACATAAAGGGAGTCACGTTATTCGCAACGGATTTAAATTCTAGATAAAACGCATCATCAAATCTTTTATGATCTTGTGTATTATACTCGAATCAATCATTGACAGTTGTATATATACAAACAAATCTGGATTCGATCTTTTAATATACAGAAACAGATAAGTTCTAAAAATTAGTTATTTGAAATATGCGGTCCCGGATGTCTCGAGAGGTGTGTTTCGTTGAAGTGACGATTTTTTAGGTTTCCTAAAAAAACTTATAATGCCTATTTAAATTTTTGTGTTTTAACTAAAAATAAAGGGTAAGTTAAGAATTTTTCTATTATGTTATCTAAAAAGTAAGACATGGGATCTACTTTTAATATACAGGTTATCATAGGTTTTATTTTGTTTTAGTTATTCTTAAATATTTTTTTTATTTTAAGATATTTTTCCACCAAAGTTTAGTATTTAGAAATATTTAGAGTGGGAATAAGAAATATGCTTATGTTTTTGTCGTAAAATGTAGAGGGAGCCACCTGAAATCCTTTTCTTGTGTTTAAAGTGTCATAACTCTTTTGCCCCGGTATATTATAATTTTAGTATACATTTTTTATTTTTCCATATTTTTGGCACCATATTATATCTTAATTAATATGGTCAATCAAATCAATTAATAAATATCGCTACGAGCAACAGTTTTTGGGAGATTTCATAATAATCATTTTATTCCATACAAAAGTTTGCCATTGCTTTATCTAGTCCACCTGGTAGTGTCCAAAAGGTCTGTACAAAATGCTACCAGAACTTTTAAGCATTAACTTTTTAACTAAGAAAAATTAAGGTAAATCGTTGTGGCAAACGATTATTTAATAACTTATTGATAAATTTAATTAAATCCCAAAAAAGAAAAATAAAGGATTCGCTTTTAAAAGTTTTTATTGTAACCTAAAAATAACCTTTTTTGCTAACTTCAAAATAAAAATATTCGAAATATATAACGAAAGTCAAAGAATATAGTAGCTACCGCAATGGAAATCCAGGTTAAATGGCTGAATTACGAAAAATGTATCTCTATATGGACAGCTTCGAAGTCTATATAAGCCGGCCTATGAGAAGGCTTCGATTTTCGGTGTTTCATAATACGTGTCCAAAATGCTGTTGCGGTAGCTATTATTATTCTTTGCCAAAGTGTTCCTCCCAAGACCAATAGCATCTGGTAATTCCAAGTCCCACTTTTTAAAATAAAAATAAAAAATTTAACTTTTCTAGTAAAAAAAAAAATTAGTGGAACTCAAATTTTAAAGGCACGTACATAACTTTTCTATTAACGGACTTCATTATTTATACCACCGGTGTCTTGTTAATAATAAGAGTAGCATAAGCTTAAGTACCTCGATCATATACCTACTAGAGGCAGCATTGCGGCTCTACGCGAACAGCTTACGTGAAAGAAAAAGGTACTAGTAGTGTTTTAGTGTTTTTTAGTCTATGCTCGCCGATTAAATTCTAAAAATAATAAACCAAAAAAAATTAACAAAAATAAATAAACCTCGATACAAGACTAAAAATAATAATTATTACAAAAAAACAAAGTTGGTTAATAACATACCGGGTGCCAACGAATTAATTAGACAAGCCATACCTCCTAGAGTATTAGACATATCAATATTAGTCTTGGTATAGGTAAATGATTTGAGCAAAGAAGAGTTTACGCATATTTTTCATTTCCTAGTCACTTCCGATTTAACCGGAAATGGCTCAAATTTTGAATTTTTTAATGGAACGTCTTGTATATTTTATCGTTTTTGGATTCCTGAGACAATTCTAGTCAGAATCTGACATTTTAAAAAGTTTTTAAGTCTACTTGATTTTTTACAGTAATTTTTCATATTGCATTCAGGTGGCCATAATTGAGTGAAAATTAATCTAGTGAACCTAGGTGATGTTAGAAAAAAAACAATCGCCAAGTTTTTGTGACTAATATGAAAGATAGGAATAAAACAATTTGGCAAATTGACATTATCGTGTCTAAGTATTATTTTTCATATGGCAACCCTCTTTAGACAAACGTTTTTTAAATATAGGATTTTTTGAAGAATTTAACGATACTAATTTATTTGCGATCGGATTAAGAATAAACTTAAATTATGTTTATCTATTTAGCGTGTTTTATTATTATTATTATTTTGAAGTCGGTTTGTTTTTTTGAAATGTTTTTGTATTAAAGGACATGTAAATAAGCGACCCTGATCTCTTTAGATCCCATTTCCAAACTTAATGGATATATTGTACTTTCATCTAAAATCTGGGTCAAAAAACAAAAAGTTAAATACTATTCCAAAAGGACCGGTGTGCTCGATAACTTGGTGTCATACTGTTGACTTTTAATTTAGTTATTTTCTATAGTTTTAATTAATAGCTTCATTGCAACATGCAAGAAAAATAACTTTTTGTTACATGTTTTTATTTTGTTGGTATTGCGTTCTGTTGCATAGAATAGAAAACAAACAAAAAAAATTAACGGTATTTATTTAGTTTTTAAAGGTGCTACAGGTAAATCATGTTTTTTTAATTATATAGCAAAAAAATTCCCCGTGAAAATATTTGGTATCAATTAGTAAATGTAAATATAGTATATCTCAAAGTACACAATGTGTTACATAGATATACAAAAGCATCAAGAAAATAATGAAGTAAGGTTGGTTTGACTTTTATATCTGAAGACCTTTTTTTTGTTTTTCATTTTTTTGTGGTAATACATTTTTTGGGTTACTTCAGGAAAATAATGTTGTATGGCAACTAAAGTAACTTTTTAATAAAATTATTTTTTCTATAATATTCCTCTTACATACTTTAATAAAATACAGCATGTCCACGGACATGGCCGTATTAACTGTTTGAGGCGCCCTAGGCTAGAATTCCCGGAGCGCCTATTTGCCACCAAAAAATTTTTGAAGAGCAAAAAAAAGTCATTCTCTCCTTCCCTCCTTTTCGCGCCTATTTCATTCCAAAGCACCTTATTCACAAGGAAAATTTGTTACCAAAAATCCCCACTCAACCTAAACTTTTTAAAAATTCCCCTGTCTGGCGCCTACTTTTTCGTGGCGCCTTAGGCTGTAGCCTAGTCAGCCTAATGGATAATACGGCCCTGTCTACGGAGGGACTGAACTATACCTGTAAAATTATTTATTTTTTATATTTACAAAAAAAATGTTGCTTTTCTGAATGCTAAACGCTATAATGAAATTTGCCTTAGGATACATAGGGGGTTTGAAACCGCAAAAATTTGATTTTGAAAAATTAGAAAAACATATTTTTGAGACTACTTAAGTAAAATTAAAAAAGTAATTAAAAGTAAATAACAAAAATTAAGGTTAATGTTACAAAAAAAAATTATTTTTTTCAATAAAATCGTTAAAAAGAATCACCTTATAATATACATAAAGATTCAAAATTACAAAAATGGTATTGTGGGAAATAAAAAGCAATCGGCAATGAGTATGTTTTTAACTATTTATTTAAATAGCTTAAAAAAGATTAAACATTTAATTATTTAATTTTTGTTAAATATATTGCTACTTTTTGTGTTACTACTTACATAAACTTTACATTACTTATAAAAAAACATTTGTTTTAGTTTACACCCAATTTTATCAAGTAATTATAAGCGATAAAAAATGGGACTTTTTAAAATACTTTTTCCATGTTTTTTAATTAACCACTTTTAAAAATATATTTTTTTTCATTTTTATAATTAGCATTTTTGCTTATTTTCAAGCACCCTATATATCATACGGCAATTTTAGTTATAGCTTTTAGCATTTTAAACGAAGCCAAAAATTTCATAAAGAACAATTATTTGTTTTGAGATAATATAAATAAAAAAAAATTACAATAATTATTAGTGCCTTATTTCCTCTCTTGGAAGGAAATTAACTTTGTTTTCTTATCTTGTGGAGTTATTTTTTAACAAATAATTAAAAATCATTTTGTTGAGTTAAAAAAATATATTTTAAAAAATTTCAAGAAAAATTTTAGAAATTATGGCTGGTAATAAAATAGTATACAAACCTCGGTAAAAAGTTTTATCACAGTGGCGGTCGTATTAACTTTTCGAGGGGCGGGGTGATTATATCATTTAATGCCCATATTTGCAATTAGGTGTGTTAAGGTAAAAACAAAAAAATTATCGGTTATAAAAAATGTGGCATGAAAGAGGAAACATTTTCCCATGCCCCCTTCTTATGACTGCCCTTGCATCAGCACCAAAGATTAATAATACACCTACTCTTTGTCAGCACTACGCGCCCCTGTAAACCGTTCGTTTCTCTTGACAGTAATGAAACACTTTTCACCTCAGTTTGTAATGCACTATTTTCTTTTATTTTTTAAATTTTGCTACTTTTTTCAATGGGATTTATTTTATTATATTTTTCTTGTTTCAAAAATTATTGACCATGGTCTATACAGTGTGTTTCATAACTTATCCGACAAACTTTTAGGGCTAATTGTAGTTTTTGAATTACAGGGTGTTAAGATTTTTTAAAAAATATTGCCTTTTAAATTTACCTTTTATACCAATTTAGATATTAAAAAATTGGGGTACGTCTCCTATGCACCAAGAAACATTTTTTGACATACAAGAAAAAATTAATCCTACCAATGTTATTTATGAGGGGTTTAAGGTAAATATTTTTTAGGAAAAAATGGTACTTCACTCCACATTTTCTAAAATAAAAATATTTTTAAAATTTCCATTTTGTTTGACACAAATATGATCTCTTGACTCTTTTCCATTTAATGCACGGTTTTCGCGTAAATAAATAAAAACCATTTTTTAACATGGGTAAATCCCTATCTAATTAAAGAATGATTATCGAAGGTAATTTTTCACTGTAGAATTTGACATTATTTATACGAAATAACCGTGCCGAAAAATGGTTTTTATTTATTTACGCGATAACCGTGCTTAAATAAAAAATTTCAAAAAATCAAATAGAAATTTTAAAAATGATTTTTATTTAAAAAAATGCAGTGGTGTACCATTTTTTAAATTAAAACATACTTAACTCAAACCTCTCACGGACGACACTAATAATTCTTTTCTTGTATGCCAAAAAATGTCTTTTGTTGCATGGAAGCCGTTTCCAACATTCTTTTAAAAATATCTAAGTTGGTATTAAAGTTATTGTAAAAATACATTTTTTTAAATTTCTAACACCCTGTAGTTTAATTACTAAGACATTTAGGACATATTTTATAAAAAGTTTTTTCATATTTTTACACACACACACACATTTATGTTTGTATTAATAGGTTTGATAAAAAGAAAAATTTAAACCAGAACCTAAATTATTAAAATAAGAATAATCAAGCTGACGAATAGAAAACGATTATAGTTTCAGTTATTAATTAAAGTTATTGTTTTTACTGCGCAGTGGCGACGCTGGGGAGGAGCCGAAGGTGGCCGGCCTCAAAATTATGTCTAGTTCCCCCTTTCAGGTAAAATCTAAGAAGCACAGTCATTGTAAGAAACATCAATAAATAAAATAAAATAAACATCAATAAATCTCAATTAATAAAATGCATATTGTAAGTGATTTATACACGTGAGGGGCTTGTTTTTCTTTATTTGTTAAATTTTTTTCGATTTTAATTTTTTACTTTCATTTGGTCCCTCTTAAAAATTATTGGCCTTTATTTGCCAACCGAAAACCAAAAATAATGTGTCACCACTGCTAATGCGTAATATGGTCTTAACTAAAAGTTAACTACTCCTTAAGCTACGATTTCCTAGGACTGTCGGTCGGCGGAAACCGACGCGATTTACGTTCGCGCAAATTGAATATACACTTTGAAATGAAACAACAATTATGTGAAAATTTGATTTGGACGAACGTAAATCGCGTCGGGTTTGGCCGACCGAAAGTCCTAGGAAACCGTAGCTTAATGTGTCAGACCCCTTAGTCAAACCCTATCTTTAACAGAACATTGTTTATGCTCCCTATATGCCAAGGCTTGGCAAATGTCCGTTCGCTCAAACGTTCCCGCATCCCAACGTTGGCTTTGCTTTGCTATATGTTTTGCATACACAAGATGCGGGAACATTTGAGCGACCTGACATTAGCCAAGCCTTGGCATGTCATCTGTAGCCGGCTTAAGAAAAATTGGCATCATTTTTGAAACCTTTTTAGTGAAGTATTCTTTATAATAAAATTGTTTTATTTTAATTTTCGATATTTTAACGATTTTTTTATTTTATTCAAAACTCTGATCAAAAAGTTAAGTGTTAGGTTTTTTAAAGACTATTTAACAGCCTTTTAAACAAGGTAGCACTCAACCCCTGTTTTTATTTTGGATTTTAAAGGTCTTTGCCATCATCCCTAAGAGGTTGATATAATTAAATTAAAAATTAGTGTACCAAGTGCCTCCTAAGAAATAAGGGTCTATTAAGGATGTCTCCTTTGTTTTTTGACACCCTGTGCGGGCGCCATCTATAATTCCGTTTTGCGTACACTTATAAAAGATCCTAAAACACATTGATTTTCGTTTCAAAATTTACTCTTTTACGAACATCCCCCCGCCCCACCAATACACATGTTAAAAAGTTCAAATGGAAATGAAAGTCAAGTGATACCTTAGCTTAAAGGGTTTCAAATTGTTTCTTTAACAAACTTAGTTTTTTAAAATCGGCTCAGTAGTTTCTAAGAAAATATATCCGATATACCTGGTGTCCCTACGACTTTGTAATTTTTTAAAATATCAAAATAAAATTTGGTATATAAGTATATTACCTAAATAAAAATTATTTTATAAATTTGGTTGTTTTCAGTTACTTCTAGTTTATCCAACAACGGCCTTAAATTTCTTTTTAATAAGGACATCTGGTATATTTTTATTTATTTCAATAGAAAATGTCATTCCGAGTATAATAATATATTTATTATCTATTTACTACGTTTTGACATCTAACTTCTAAATATTTTAAATTTTTAGTCTAGAATGCCCAGAATACGATAAAATGGGTAATTTTTTACCAAGTAGTTATGGCAACATAGATACGTACATCTATTTTTCTGTGACTTCTTAGTCCCAAAATTTACAATTTATTCTCATTAATGGCACTTCTAATTACAATTAAAAATATTTGGAAGTTAGATGTTAAAAATTAGCAAACAAAGTGGTATTTTACTCGAAATTTTCAATTCAAATAAATAAAATATAAAATAAGAAAGTTGAGGCAGTTGCGGGCTAAACCGGAAGTAACAGAAAACCAAATTTTATTTTAATATTTTTAAAAATAAAGAACTTATAGGGACTACGGACACCAGATATTGAGGGTCCATTTCTTCGGAAACTGAACTTATTTTAAAAAGTCTGTTTAAAAGAGAATTTAAAACCCTTTAAGACGAAGTATCATTTGACCCCCTTTCCCATTTAAAGTTTTTGACGTTTGTGTTGGTGGGAGGCGGGTATAACCTTTACAAGTAAATTTCGACATAATAATATGTTTCTCCAAAAATAAAAATCGACGTGTTTTAGGCTGTTTTTATAAGTGTACAAATAACTGAATTACACGGGATGGCTTGTTTTATTGGAATGCACTGTATAAATAAAACGAAAATTCCGCGTATTAGTCAAACCGGGAGAGTTCTTTAACACATATCGCAAAAGAAACTCATTAGTTACTAATCTCAAATATTTACTTAAAAAAATATTTGAAGCAAAATGTTATAAATCAACAATTTGATTAATTGAAAAGATAAAATAGATTTTTAGTATTGGTTTACTTTAATTTCACTGGTCGTATATTTTTCATTTTACACACTGTTTTCTCTCTCATAAAAATACTAATTTTGCTGTAAACAAAACTGCCTGGTCTGGATTTATATTTTATTCATATTCAATAACAATAACACCTTTAAAATAACACACTGCTAAAATCTCATGCTATTTATCACTATGCAAACTTAACTTTCAGAAGATTCATATACAAAAGTTTTAATTTCATTCAGACATAAATCATTTTCTGTGATAAATAAGTGAGTAAGATAAAATCTAATAAAACAAAATGTAAATAATAGTAATAGTTATAACTGCTTGCAGGTTTAACCATAGATAACCTACATTTAGATCCGCAGTGGCAAGAAGCATTTTTCGGATTTTTACGACCGCGCGCAGTGGGTCGACGAACATGTGCACTTTAAAGCCTTGGCAAAATACAAACACCGGCACCCCGTACCCTTCGTCCGCGGTCTGACTGTAACGTTCATTAGCTACCGTACTTCGAACAGAAAACCAGGACGCGGTCAACAACTTCTTTCCTATAATGCGAATAGTTTGTTTGGGTCCAGATGCGTTTACCCTCAACTGGCTTGCGTACAAAACCGGTTTTTTTGCCCATGAAATGTAACTTTTGTTTCGCACAGGTTATAACATTGGCAATCCATCGGATCAGTGGGTTTAACACTGTGTTGTCAGGCAAGATATCTTCATGGTTTTACCCTACACTAGTCGCGTGAAAAATTTAGGATAGTTAGGTCGCATAGGTCCCTGGGACCGATTGTGATGGGAGACAAGGAAGTCAGTTATTTCTGTTTTTAGATATTTTATTTATATCAAAAATAAATTCTCTCAATTAATTTTATTGGTATTTAAAACAATAGTTGTAATAATTTTTTAGGAAAAAAGTATTTTTATATTTCTACTGGAGTTGTCAACTTCTTTGTATGTAGACCTGGTCTTGGTAAAACCCTAATAATATTCTCAAATCTGGTTTTGGTATGTTTAAGTAGCGGCGATAGTTTTTTTCTATCTGGTTTACCTTTATTTATCCATAAAACTCAAACTTTTGCTGGCCCAAGGCTCAAAATTTGTTTCGTTGTCTAATTTAAAAGCTCCAGCATCTCCTTGGTCACAATTTGGTTCATCACATTTCTATTCTTCTTTAGATTCAATAGTCACCGGGTTAGGAGAAAAATTAACAAATTTATGCCTGGTTTCCTCACCTTCGTCAGAATCATGGTCCAAATATTCTTCATTTGTGGTGACTGTTTCTAGCAAATACCAAAGGCGCTTGTTGATCTTTCTTTTAGGAATTTAAAAACTGACTTATCTTCAATAGCAATTGAAACAACTTAGATACTAAAAATAATTAGTACAAAAAGAGAAATACCATTTTTGCTTTTAGTTAGTGAAACGTGCATAAATGATCGCGTCGGTGCGTGAGACCGCTGTCACTCACTACCCGGACAATTTTACTCTGAGTGACGGTCGCCGGAGTTGTAATGAAAAGAGTTACGAAGTGCAAGGCATTTATAAAGCGGCGCGAATACAGTGGCGTATTTAAGGTTTTTATTAACATTTAAGGTTATCGTTGGTTTGTGAGACCGCACGCGACTACTGTAGGGCTAAGTCCCATTACACATGAGATGTACGAACGTCCTACACCCTATGCATGATGAATTGAAAGAAATGTAACCCCTGACATGCAGGCGCGGCGCGTAGGCTTTAGGTTACATTACTTTCAATGCAAAACTTTTTGTCAAGCGTAGGGCGTAGGGCGTTCGTACGTCCTACGCCCTACGTCTGACAATAGGTTTGCATCGAAAGTAATGAAACCTTTTACATGCAGGTGCCTATCTTGTAGGTGTGTTAATTGTTTTCCATCATATTGTTTAAAGATAAGATACTGGGTTGTGCGTGGCGTCGCTGAGCAGAAACAAAGGAAATCCCATGTAAATTTTAAGGGGCTTAATTATTGGATTCCCTGTACATTTGACAGAAAAAATGTAAGATAACTTTTCAAGGAGACCAATATGGAGCAGTGTCCTCACTTAGTAGCATGATACAAAAACTTGTTGCTGATACAAATTTCTATAAAATTGTTGATTGCTTCAAAACGTCCTCTTTTATATATTTAAAAAGGCAACAAGCAACATTCCACAACACTTTATTTCATTTAAACAAATCTATTAATTGAAATGTAGATTCCTTCCATTCCATCTTAAGTACACGCGCCGCAATTTTGATGCCAAAACGTTAATGTGGACCAGTCGCAACATGTTGCCGCAACGTTGTTGCGGTAACAAATAACTTGTTGAAAAACCTTATTGCTTTTTTATAAAATTTTAAAAACATGTTAGTTAACATTGTTGGTAACAGTGTTGAGTAGCAAGTGAGGACTAGGGTTGCCACCTTTTTATTGTCAATGACCGGGAGCAGTGGTATACCGTGCAAATTTTGAACACCAAGAACATATTTTCATATTAATCACATAATAAGGAGTTTCATCCCCATTTCCGCACCCCCTACAAATGTTGTCCGGTTAGAAAAAGGTAGTCAGGTCCCAGGATAAAACATCAAACCTAATGGCTATAAATTATGGAGTTCCTCAGGGATCTGTTCTAGGCCCAATTTTGTTCTTGATTTACCTAAATGATCTCGCCTCTCCTAATATAAAAGGAACATTTACATTGTTTGCGGACGATACCACTATACTGTGGTTGAGTAACGACTCGAATGTTTTGGAGTCTGTGGTCTCTGCTCATCTGCGAAGGGTGAAAGAATGGTGTGACGCTAACCGACTCTGTTTTAATGTAGATAAAATCTGTTTATTAACATTTAAGTGTTCTTTGAATGGTATTGAGTTGAATAATAATCCAATTAAAACCAAAAACTATACAAAATTCTTGGGACTGCACATTAATGAAAAGTTAAAATTTTAGGATCACATTTTATTGCTCAACCAAAAGTTGGCTTCCGGATGCTATGCTGTCAGAATAGTGTCTAATGAACTGGGATCATCAATGGCTAAAAACACCTACTACTCCCTTATTGAGTCCCACTCTACGGAATTGCATTTTGGGGCTTTTGTAAACAATTATTTAATTTATATTTAATTTGGTTTTTGTGTTACAAAAGAGACCTATAAGATGCATCTCTAAGGCAAGAGTAAGGGATCATTGCAGACCTTTATTTATTAAGGAAAAAAATTAACTCTCACATCTATTTTTATTCTAGAGACGGTATTTTTAATACATAAAAAGTTAGAACTCATCCCCACACATAATATTTACAATATACGTAGAGAGGAACATTTAAATATGCCCTTACCAATACCAAAGACATTACTAACCAAAAATTCCCTTATTTATGAAGGTCTTAAAATGTTTAATCACCTGCCTGTTAAGTTAAGACGTATTCATGTACTTAAAAAATTTAGAAAATCGGTCAAAAAGTTTCTAGAGCCCAAAGCCTACTATCATCTGGACGAATTTTACAATAATGCTTTTTAATTTTTTAAACATTGTTGATTTTATTTAGTTGTAGCATGTTTTCTATTGTGTTTTTAAATTAGCATGTTTAATTTATTTTGCTGATAGCTCTGGCAGTGATAAAAACAATTTAAACTGTCTTGTGACATAATGCCTGTGTTTTTTCTTCTATTACTTTTGAGTTTATTTGGTTTTTTACACTTTCTGTTAAATCTGTTACAACGTATATTATATTTTATGCGGATGTAACTGTTTATTTATTGCACAGGCAGTGGTATAAATTTAGTTGGATATTAATTTAATTGTCATTATATTAAAATGTTTCGGTCCAAAGTCTTTTTTACTGTTTTTTATTCTGAATTTGTTGCAATGTATTCTGTACTTAGGCTATGGGTTTTTTTTTTGTTATATTAACTTCTTTAATTCTAGTTTAATTAATACTTTGTGCTTGCACTACTTATTAGTTACCCTATTATATATGGCTTTGTCAACAAGAACCCTGTTCTTATAAGACAATAAAGCATTTTTTGACTTTGACTTTGACAGGTGTTTGCCTCTGTATTGCTTGTCAAAAATCTATCTGGCACAAGCTCAGATCGCATACACCTTTGTCTGAACTACTGTTACGTGATCTTCAAGGGCAAAGGCTAGCTCCGTCCTTGGATTTTCACTCCAAATACCAGCTTTAGTCCCACCCCATTTTTAGCCCCATCTGTGTGCCAGACAATTCCTTTAAGAGTTAGGATATTTTCCATATGATCCATTCATTTCTGTCCGGGATCTTTGTTTTTTATTTTCTGTGGAAGTAATAGATTTTTATTATACCTTCAGCGCCCTAAGGTCGTGGGCTGTTTTAACGATTAAAGAAACGATTACCTTAAAGAGCTTTTATTTACGCAACTTAAAACATAATTTAATGCCACGTTGTATCTGTTCAGACACGGCTGGTAATTTAAGGTCGTGGGCTGTTTTAACGATTTAAAAAAAACAATTACCTTAAAGAGCTTCTATTTACGCAACTTAAAACATAATTTAATGTCCCTTGTATCTCTTCAGATACGGCTAGTAATTTAATGTCGTGGGCTGTTTTAACAATTAAAAAAACGATTACCTTAAAGAGCTTCTATTTACGCAACTTAAAACATAATTTAATTGGACTTGTATCTGTTCAGACATGGCTAGTCATTTAGTCAAGTAGCGAGTAACTAAGTATTCTTGTGCATATGGACAGCTACTACACTAAACTACTTTCCTAATTTTATGTCCGCATGCACGAGAATACTTAATTACTCGCTACTTGACTAAGTTATTAGCCGTGTCTGAACAAGGCATTACGGTTTTTAAACTCACAGAAAGGTACCGTTAAATTTAAGACACCCTGTACTCTGTACACATTGGAAAATGTTTTATTATAAGTCTAACTATAACTCATTTACCGGTAAAAGTTTCTTCTGCCGGAACTAACAATAATTGCTGCAAGTCCGCCAGGTGGAAAAAGCAATCAGGCCAGTCTATTGCGCCTTACCATTTAAAAGAAACAGGAAATAAGACCTATTTCCAGGTAAAGTCGTCCTGATTTGTTCGCATTTGCAGGAATAGGGTTAATGTTTGAAACGCGGCTTTATTTGCTGTTTTGATGGAAGGTAAACATGGGCGTATCGGAATGAAGGACAATATAAAGTAGGGGAAAATGGCCTATACTGACATACCTTATAAAATTTTGCCTATATTTAGAAAAATAATATTGATTGCAATAAATTGTAAAGTGCCTTTATAACTTATTCTTAGTCATTACTTAAGCCAAGGTTCACCCAATCCAGCATAGAAAAATTACTGTTTTTCATAATGTCTCCAAGAATGTTATTTTAGGCATGGTGCTAGATAAAATGACACAATAGCTTAAGCTAAAATGACATATACCTTAAATAAATTTAATACTCATGTGTATTAAAAACATTTAAAGCCGCGTACAGATCTGCACACGCATACGTTGAGTAATTACACACACGCATGTGTGCTCAAGCCGATGCGCACTTAAGTGCGTACAGATCTGCACACGCATACGTTGAGCGAAGACACATACATGCGTGTGCAAATGTGGAGTTCGCTCTTGTGGCTTCTCGCCGTATGCGTTTCTTCTCGCGAATGACTTGAGCGTGCACGTCGCGAGCCATCCTGGTGTCGGTTTTTCGAACGCTTCGAAGAAACATGCGTATGCGTTCGCGCTCAGTTTGGACAGAAACAATCGTCTGTTGTTGTATTGTCGGGATTTTTGTAGTGAAAGTTTTGGTTTATTGATTAAAATGGAGAGTGGTCTAATAAAGATTGGCGCTTATTGACCAGTATGAAAAATATCCCATATTATGGGATACATGTATGTGTGCATCCTTTCGGCGCTCTTGCCGGAGCGCCGTGAGCACGCACGCATACGTAGCATTAAAAATTTCCGACGAATGATCTGAGCGCGCACGCGTTGAGCACACATGCGTGTGTGTTGTTACTCAGCGTATGCGTGTGCAGATCTGTACGCGGCTTTAGATCATTCGTCGGAATTTTTATTGCTACGTATGCGTGCGTGCTCACGGCGATCCGGCAAGAGCGCCGAAAGAATGCACACTTACATGTATCCCATAATATAGGATATTTTTCATCCTGGTCAATAAGCAATCTTTATTGGACCACTCGATTTTAATCAATAAACAAAAACTTTCACTACAAAAATCCCGAGAATACAACAACAGACGATTATTTCTGTCCAAACTGAGCGCGATTGCATACACATGTTTCTTTGAAGCGTTTGAAAAACCGACACCAGGCTGGCACGCGACGTGCGCGCTCAAGTCATTCGCGAGAAGCAACGCATGCGGCGAGAAGTCACGAGAGCGACGTCCACATTTGCACACGCATGTGAATGTGTCTTCGCTCAACGTATGCGTGTGCAGATCTGTACGCGGCTTAACATTTATAATATGATAATGTATGTAAATAATCTTGACTGATTTTTTAATTTAACCGAAAGTTCACGGAAAATATCTTCGTTCTAGGGAAGACTAGGAACATTTAGCATGGGCCCACTTTGAACAACTTTGGGGTATAGATTTCGTTTTATATAAAAAAAGGTTTTGACGTTAATGAACTCGTTAAAGTGGTATGTCATTTTACACTTATTACATTTATATCATTTTACCCAAAAACGACAATTTAGCAAACATGCCCAAATTTTGAGAGTATAAATATAACTATGGTAATCATGTTTATAATTAAACATAGCCGAATTATTGTGTTTCAATAAAAAAATAACAAAACTATGTAACTTCGCAAAAATGCACAAATTCTAAATTGATTAGAATTATTTTGCAGTTGGTGAATTGGAAATTAAACTTGAAATGTCGTGCAAAACAAATCCGGGACATGCACGTGTACGGTAATTTTGATACTAACTGCAGTGATCATATTACACGCTCAAACGCGTTTAAAAAGTCGCCGCTAACGCAGGAATTTCAAAAGTTATAGAAGTATTATTTTACCTGAGTATGCCACTTTAGGCCAGTTTCCCTAAATTCTTGAATCAATAATTTTTTTTTCGTTTTATCTGGAATCGTGTAAATTTACAACGTTGTTTATTTTTGACTTAAAATATATTTAAAAACGTTCCAAAGGGGCGTTCTCAATGGCCTGATATGGCTTTTTTCAATGGTGTTTATAATTTAAAAAAATATATTTCTCTGTATTTTTTTCAAGTTTGGGCCAACTGTTTAGTGTTTACTAAGAAATTAAAATATTTTCGACATTGTGGCAACGTGGCCCGAAAACTGTGTAAAGGGTCGAAGAAAGATGGCTGTAGTGGCCGCACCGGGTATTGTATCCAATGATCTGAAAAATAAATATGGATGAATGCAGCGAAAATCACAATAACCCCTACGTGGGCACTGCGCAGTACACTTGTGGGCATGCGCAATAAACATTTACTGACTAGCCGAAAACAAACAACAGGACCGGGTTTAACATTTTGTATATGATTCATTTATAAAGAAAATATACCAAGTAATTTTGGGGTATACATATTTAAATATTTTATTTTAAGTCTGTATTCGTCTTTCATAGCAGTCCCTAAAAAGTAAACCGGTTTTATATTGGGGACTATTTTGTGTTGTATATATTAATAATTTTTTATTTTTCGGTCATATCGCCGATTTTATTAAGATTTAGCAAACGAGAGTGCTTAGAAGCACTGATCTCAATTTAAATTCCATTTTATTGCTAAAACACCTTCTTTTTGATTCATGACGACCCACTTTTACTTAACCTCAAACCTGCACGCTATTTTATGTATTATTATCTTCCTTCTTAACACTACCTTGACACAACAAAACTGAATAGTTGGTATTTTATTATAAAAGCAATTAGATTTGGTGTAACTTGTTTGAGGAATAAATCTCAATTCATAAACTGATATTTCGTTCCCGTTGGCGTAGCAGTTGTCGTTCAGTTAAGTTTGGCGTGTAATGCCATTGAAATTGTTTATTTTTGGGGTTAGGGCCAAACTGACCTTATATTTGTAATTGAAACCACAAAAAAAAGCGAATCACAAATATTAAAATTGGTAATGTACCCAGTAAGTAATTATTGATTTAATTTGCCTACAAATGCCAACTTGAAATAAACTTGATAATGTAATAATCTTAAACTAGGCTTAAAGCGCAATGGAATCGCTTGGACTATTTAATTTTATTCAAAACATTCCACAGAAAGATACCTATGTTCCTTTTTTAACATACGAGCAATAAGCAATCTACAAGATATTATATGGTATAAATCGTCCTCAATATCACGAAGCGGCGTATCTTTATGTTTAAATTTCACGAGGGTGCTTTTTAGGTATTTTTTGTACTACTCTTTTTTAGTAAAATGAAATAGGCTTAGTATTATATTTCTATAACTTTTAAAGATATCAAAATCTAACATATGCCAATTTGTAATATTAAGAAGCAACTTTTTTTAAGCAATTACATCAGCTCTAGTCAATTTTCCTACTTTTTGAGATACGCCACATCGTGATATTGCCGACGAAATTGCTTATGGCTACGTGTTATAACTTGAAAATATGTCAAATTATTTTAATTAAACTGCCATATTTTATTTTGTGTGATTATAAATGCATCAGTCCAATGCTAATACAGGGTGTCCGACTATATTTTAACCCATTTTCACCGCGAATAATTTTAGAAGAGATAAAATTATCAAAATGCGGTTTTCGCGAAAAGCCTTAGATTTTTTTAAGTTTCTTTTTATATCCTTGCCATTTGGTTGTGACATTTATTTCTTACGACAACGGCCAATCTTCGTATATAGGGCAAGTTTGTTATTTTAAATGGAACCCCATATATATTTTTCTATAATCCTTAAATACAATTTTTCCCGCTAAAAAAAATTAACCCAAACCATGACTATTTCAAAAATTAATGGATTTATTGATCTCTAAAAAATTGACTGCATGGCAATAAAGAGTATTATTTAAAACAGGAAATTTGCTACTTACTCATTATTTAGTTTTGGTTATGCAAAACTTAAATTAAATAAAAGTTTAAAAAACACCAAGAATTACTCACAACGCACAAATAAAACACCAAATACCAAATAACTATACCTGATAACGGTCGACCGTAGATGGGAGATTGGGTTTGGTCGATCGACGGCGTCAATTTTACCTGGATTTTACGATCGGGAAATCCCAAATTATAAATTAAATTAGGATGAGTGTGACCCTGTCACCGCATAGGTAAACGTTTTCAGTGTTGCAACCACTATATTTATTAAAATACTGCTAATTTTGTCAATGTTGCCAACACTATATTGGGTTTTAAATAAAAATGCTAACCTTTATAACAACTGCGCATGTGCAAAGGTGTACAGCAATTCTCCCAGTGTGGGGTAAAAAATTCTTGCGCAGGTCTATTGAAAATATATGGGGATCATTTTCTATTAGCAATCCTTTTAATTTTTAGATCATTGATTGTATCCTCTCCAGCAATTATTATAAATAAAGTGTTATTACAGTCCACTAAATATTAATTTATTACCCAAAAGACCAACCACGAAGAGTCCGGAAATATGCTTTTTCTACGAGTTGCACGTACAATTTTTTTGGTGCAAATAATTTTTTCTTTTTTAGGTAGCATAAAATATTATTTTTTAGTTTACCTAATATTTATAATTCTTTGATATTATGATCATGTATTGTTAATCGACTTTGACAAACGTTGTTTTATATCAGAATTAAAAAAATATTTAAAACAGTTGAATAACTTTATAAAATGACTAACGTAATGAAAACTGGCCAAGTAAAATCGAACCTACTTTAAGATCTTACATTTTTAAATAACATCGATAGAGAATTATTGGACAGCGCAATAAGGCCCTGGCCGGTATTATTAGTGCCTGACTAATAATACCGGCCTTATTTTGAAATCTGAGCTGCGCAGATGCATTGTGGGATAAGGACTCCCTTAATAAGTATAGTGTCTGGCTTTATTTATGTCGGTTTTAGTTGGTTTTAGGTCGTGCCTTATTTTGGTCTTATTTTAACTTCGGAACTGATCGTATAAGCGAACGGCTGTCGCCGTTAAACAAAATTCTACAACACAAAACAATAAACAAAAACTACTAATTTTGTTTCCTTTTTTAAGGTTAATGGTATTGTCAACATAATTTGCAAAAACTCTAAATTATCAGTACAAAATAGTACAAGCACTATTTAAATAAGGCCGGTATTAATAATCCCCAACCTTAATAAGGAAACTTGAAATAATTCTCTAATAATTTTTATAAGTATCCAATAAAACAAAAAAATATTTTGTATTTGCTCATAATGATATTTTCTGTCTATAAATTCATATTTGGATTTTGTATAGAACTTGGCACTACGTAGATCTCCATTCTTTTTGCGGCGAAGCCCAGAGCCAAGCATAATTTTGGTATTAAACTTGGCTCACCTTTTTCACATTTATGTTTTTGGTGGGATATACCATATATGAGGGGTCTTGTTTCAAAATGTACAATCTTTATTTCTACTTTTAATACAACAGTAAGATAAATGTCCCATTTTTTTTTTTTTGGACAAACCACGATGCCTAAATATTAACGTACCGTGGGTGCCTTAAGAAGGAGTTTGTTGTTACGGGACATAAATACTTGAAGATTTGGGGTAAAAGGAAATACCTCCGCGGACAGGACATTTAAGAAACTCTAGGAATAAAAGAATGAACATAGTGGGAAGTGCGGGGCCTGTCAAGTTGGACCGTATAGGGATACATACGGGCGCTATAAAAAGCAATTAATCCCCCACAGCCCGACGATGGACAAGAGAGGGAAGCCTTTCTGTAAGTGAGGGATCATTATTGAGACGAATAACTCTTCTTTGGATGATATCAAGAATGCTTAGGGTTGTGGAAGACACCATGCCCCAGATATGAGAACAATTTTCAAGGGAGGTCGGATTTGGGACACATTAAAAGTGTTAAATTAAAAGGGGAAAAATACCCATTGGCTCGAAAGAGAAATTCAAGCTTCTTGGAAGCTGCCGTAGCGATAGATACAATGTTTTTATGCAAGTTAAGGTTACTTTCAAATGTGACGCCCACAAGATTGAAGGTGTCCCTGCTCTGTAAAACTTGGCCGCCCATAAGTGGAGGATGAGTATTTGATGACTCTTTTCGCGACAAGGAACATGATTGTGTTTTGGATGCATTAAAATGGACGAGATTTTTGGCGCCCGAATCCAATATTAAATCAAGATCTTGCAAAAGAGATATCTGCATCGCTATATATTGTTTTCCAAATCAGGTTTAGTGATGGGTTTAGGAACCTGAAAACTGGAGTGAAGAGATTATCGTCGGTAAAACTATGAATGGAATTAATTGTGGACGAGAGAAGGTCGTTGATGTGAAGAAGAAACAATGTTGGTGCCAGAACTGAGCCCTGACGCACTCCAACATTTACCTGCTGAAAGCCTGAAGAATGTCCGTCCACAATAACTGATATACTTCGATCAGATAAATAACTAGAGAGCCAAGTACAGAGTTTAGTTGAAAGACCATAGGAGGGAAGTTTATTAAGAAGTGCGGCATGCCAGACCTGGTCAAAAGCTTTGGATATATCAAGAGCAACGATCTGGGACTCACCTAGAAACTCAAGAGACTTATTCCAGCAGTATGATAGATCTGCTGTAGATTTTTGTGTATTTTTAGGTAATGAATTTAACAAGTCAATTTTAAGGCCATGACTACATCCATAACAGACTGTTTAAGCGTAAGAAAAAATAACTATATTTAATTCAAAGTTTCTTTCTTTATTTTTTATTAGATTTATACTAATCTAATAAAGTAAAAAAATAAAGAGGTAAATTAAAAGGTAAAGTTTGTAACTTTGTTTTTAGTTTCTTTGTTTTTAGCCGGTAACCTTCGGAAATACTGAACCGATTATAAAAATTCATTCACAGTCAGAAAGCTACACTATTCGGGAGCGTTATTATAAGCTATATTTTATTATGAAAATATAATTAACGCCCAACGAAGTCGACACATGTCCCCAATCTTGGATAAACTCTAACTTTGTTTGTTTGTAAGGGCTTATCTTCGGAAATACTAAACCGATCATAAAAAAAATACAATTAGAAAGCTTCACTATTCAGAAGTCCAAAAGGCTATATTTTATAATTGATTAAACAAAAATTTCGTAGAAAAATAATTACATATGTTTATTAATCTATACTAATAATTAAATGAGATTAAGTTTGTAACATAGTTGTAAACACCAGTGGTCCGGTGGTCCAGTGGTAGAATGCTAGATTGTTACGCAGGCGGCCAGAGTTCGATTCTCTGCGGATGCAATTTTTTTTTGTAAAAAATAAATAAGAAAAACCAACGAATTTACTTATTGTTAGTAAATTTTTTCTTCGATATTCACTTATATTAATATTATAAATAAAGAGGTAGAGTCTTTGATTGTTTGTTTGAAGGGGCTAATTTTCGAAAATACTGAATCGATCATAAAAATTCTTTCACAATAAGAAAGCCACAAGATTTAGGAATGCTTTAAGCTATATTTTATTATGATTGAACAAAAAGTTTGGAACTCCCAGCGAAGTGGGTACGGGTCGGCTAGTATACAATAAAAATCTAATTTTGGAGATAGTATACTTTGAAAATAGCCTCCTCATATTATGTGTTAATGCTTTATGTGTTTGATATGGACCCGACGCGACGTGTCAAGAGGAAGACAAAGTAAAGTATACAAAAATTACCTACATTAACTGTTGAAAGAAGCAAATTTTGCTTTGAGTGTTAAAATGTTTATTTTAGGTCTTAACAGCTTAATTTTATGAGTCAGGTGTGATTATTTACCCAACAAGTTGTTTTAGTTATTAGTTAAAGCGCGTATATTTAACTTTTTGGCAGGCAAATGGTGCATATTCAATTGTACAAGTGAATTATGGTAAATATTTAGAAAACATCCATTTTAAATGCCGTTCCTTTTGCTTATTTCTATGACAAATATTTAAATATTTTAAATATTTAATAGACAGTTTTGAAAGCAAGTGCAGTTTTCTTTAAAAGTCTTAAGTTTAAATCATATTTCAGTGGTATTTCCCTTTATGTAATATAAAAGAACGCATTTTTAGATCAAGAAAATACTTTTCACCTCTGTCCAATGAACTCTCTAAGATAAAGCCATTATAAGTTGTCAAAAAAGGAAAGGCGGTTAAGTGTTACCTTATATTATAGAGTTTTAAATTTTCTTCTTTTTTAAACCCGGTTCAGTAGTTTTCGAGAAAATTCTTCCTGAATATCAGGTATTCTTAGCTAATGGCTGACTCCCATAACTTTTTATTTTTTCAAATATGAATATCAAATTTAGTACGTTGGTACAATATACAGTGTGTCCAAGATAAGGATCTTAAGCATGGGAATATCAGTACCTATTGGAGATACAGTTTAGGTTAAAGTAGGATAAAGTTGTGTTTTTTAGAGCGTATTTACATGCCGTTTAAAAATTTAAAAAATTTTCATGGCCTGCTGAGATATTTGGCAAAAACGAAAATTTGACTATATCGATTTTATTTTTTCTGACTTTATTTGAAGAGATATAAAAAACTAATACCACTTTTTCATTGGCACTTTTTAGTTACTACATGATGGTATTTTTAGATTTTATACCCGACGTTTCGTTTTCAAGAAACCATCATCAACTTTATTTTTTATATGGCTCGAAAAAAAGTACACCCTGTATCTGATCCCATTTTTTATTACAAATTCAACGATGTATCACATGTCATATTTTAATTTTTAGTTAAAAGAAAAATTGCATTTTTTCTATTTTTTTAAAGTTATTTTTAAGTAGGCCTTGCAAACAAATGCTTGGACGTTAATACCTGTTACCGTATCTGCAACATAATTAATTATCATTATAAAATAGTATTTGTCGTTATTACCCTGTTTGTCAAGTTGTTGTTTTTAGAGCAATTGTTCTTATTGTTACTGTTGTCTTTATACGCAATACGCATTACTAGGCTCAACAAAATCCGCGTGTTAAGAAAATATCGAAACATCAAGAACGTTTTGGGTTTAATATGTAGTGTGGAATTTTAGGAACTAAAATACCAGGTCCATGTATTTACCATAATTCATTAACTGCAGAAATGATACCTTCATTTATTTTTGCAGCACAAAATGTAGCATGTTAGCATGTCAAACTTATCTTCATGGATATAATGGCCATCCTGCATATTCGACCGTAATAATACAATAAGATATTAGCTATTCACCAATAAATAATAATAGAGACAACAGTAACAATAAGAACAATTGATCTAAAAACAACAACTTGACAAGCAGGGTAATAAGAACAAATACTATTTTATAATGATATTAAATTATGTTACAGATACAGTAGCAGTTATTAACGTCCAAGCATTTGTTTGCAAGGCCTACTTAAAAATAACTTAAAAAACTAGAATAAAATGCAATTTTTCTTTTAACTAAAAATTAAAATATGACATATGATACATCGTTGAATTTGTAATAAAAAATGGAATCAGATACAGGGGGTACTTTTTTCGAGCCATATAAAAAATAAAGTTGATGATGGTTTCTTGAAAACGAAACGTCGGGTATAAAATCTAAAAATACCATCATGTAGAAGCTAAAAAGTGCCAATAAAAAGTGGTATTAGTTTTTTTATATCTCTTTAAATAAAGTCAGAAAAAAATAAAATCGATATAGTCAAATTTTAGTTTTTGCCAACTATCTCAGCAGGCCATAAAATTTTTCGAGTTTCTAAACGGCATGTAAATAAGCTTTAAAAACACAACTTTTTCCTAATTCAACCTAAGCTGTATCTCCAATAGGTACTGAGACTCCCATGCTTAGGATCCTTATCTTGAACACACTGTATACATGTGCATTGTTTCACAGATTCTGTTGTTTTCTATTACTTTCGGTTTAAAAAAACGAGCTTAACTAAAAAGTTTTTCCAGTATATTTTTCCTAATTTAAATAGAACAAATAGACAGATCCACTTTATCATGACTACATGGTCTATAATGTACAGTGTGGGCCAAATTAAGCTTGCACACTTTTTACATAATAATAACTTTTTATCTGTTGCGCCCATCCCGTTCATTTTTAAAAGGGCTAATAAGTAGGTAAGTTTTCTCTAGATTTGCCAATTTTGGTCAATTAGATTTAAAGAAGACTGGACTAACGGGACTTTTTTTTAACATTTATAACTGTGTGAGTTTGTGGGTTTGTCTGTAGCCGCTAATCTTCGGAAGTACTGAACATATCATAAAAATTCTTTCACAATCAGAAAGCTACACTATTCAGGAGTGTTATAGGCTATATTTTACTATGATTAAACAAAAGTTCAGACTTTAACTCCCAACGAAGTGGTCACGGGTCTCTACAATAAGGCTAATACGTTAATTGTTAATTAATTTAGTGTTAAGTTTGGTCAGCATCCACCTCAGTAACCATGGTGACCTCACCTTTTTATTTTCAAAGAACACTAAAAAAAGTTTTTTTTTAAGTCGAGAGAAATGCATGCTTTATGGGCAGAACTAACCAGAACATTATTTATTAAAAATAATTATAATTCCTAAATCCTTAAATTGTTGACAAATTCGCTTTTACTGTTTTTTCTTATAGTTTGTCTACAAGAAAATCGCATTAGCTCAATTGTAACTAAATCAGATTTCTATTGCAAAGAGGTTAAATACAGTATTTTGAAAAAAGTCCTGTAAGTCCGGTCCTGTCTAAATCTATTTGACCAAAATTGGCAAACCTAGAGAAAACATATCTACCTATTAGCCCTTTAAAAATCAAAACAGATAGGCGCAAGAGATAAAATTATCATTAGGAAAAAAGTGTGCAACTATAATTTGGGTCAACCTGTATTAATAAACCTTTATTTTCCACTAGCTATGATTCCCGGCTTCGCTTGGGAGTTGATATGAGATTACGTAGTAGTTGAAATAAAAAAATAAACTATTACGTAAAAAGAAAAAAAAATAAAAAAATTATTGAAAACACTTTCTCATTATTTATACTACTTGTTTGTAAATATATATACTATATATATACAGCAGTAGTTAGGTTTTATTTTGAAGTTAAAGCGATATAATTTTAGTTATTCTCTATCAATTTAAAAGATTGCATATATATACAGGGTGGCGCAGCTCATACGCCTCGGTCTGTGTTACGAAAACGGTGTAATATTTTAAAATTATTTTTTTATAGGCATATGCAGGTGCATTGAGAGCATAATTTAAAATTATTATGAATTATACAGGGTGCTCAAAAAAAGATACATATCAAAGTTAGGTTTTTTAAAATGGAACACCCTGTATATTAGTCAATTTTTGGATTGTGGTAACAAAAATAAGGTAAGTTTTATTAGCGATCCCTATATCAAAAATGAAAGGTTTTTGAGATAATTAGGATTTTTCAAAAATACACAATAAAAACAATATTTTAATAAAATTTACCCAACTTATGGTTTACTCCGTATAGTATGTTACAATGGTAAAAACACATTGTAGTATTAACTTAATTTAAATTGGTCGTTAAAAATTATACAGGGTGTTTAAAAATTAACATATATTTTTGTATACTTTTGAGTGCAAATAACTCGCTTATTTCAAATGGAATACCCTGTATATTTTCAGTTAGTCTGACGCAGAAAATATTTCTCTATAAAACTTTATTAAGGTTGTTTACCCTTAAAACTAATATTTTTTAGTTATTTCCTCCTTTATAACTTTGTGCTCAAGTATCTCAATTGTTCTATAAAAATCAAGCAGGCTAGACTAAGCTTTGACACTATTTTAGCTTACTTAGTAAAAATATACACTGATAACAAATCCCGATGATATTTCAATCTATGTTAGATATTTTATTCCTAACTTTTTTTTTGGTTAAAATCGTTTTTTGTGTAAGTAAGAAACATTCTTTAAAAATTTTCATTAGACAAGTAGGCTGCGATGGATTAAAATATAGGTGCGTCATTGCAATTTCATTTGTTTAATCTTGACACAGCCCCTAATAGTTGTCAGAACTGGTAAATTTTTATCTTTTCTAATAATTATTTGTTACCTTTATAAAAAAATGAAAACTTATCCTATTCAAGAACGGGTCGATATGATTTTAGTAATTGGAGAGTGTCATGAAAACTGTTTACTGGCATCCAGAGTTTATGCTCAAAAATTTCCAAACCGAAATCATCCAAATAGACGTTCGCTTGAAAAATTACTTCAAGTATTTAAAACATCAGGAAGTGTTGCGTATACAAAACCAAACAGGGAAAAAATTATTTTGGGAAATGAAGACAACGAATTTCGTATAATTGGTGCTTTAATAGAAAATCCCAATACAAGTCAACGAAAGATAAATCAAGAAACCGGAATAAGTAGAAGGAGCATCGGAAGAGTAGTTGACAAATATAAATATCATCCTTATCACTATCAAATGCATCAGGAACTGTATGAAGCGGACTTTTATAGACGAATTGATTTTTGTTTGTGGGCTTTGGATAAAATAGCGGAAAATGAAAGTTTTTTTGATTATGTCCTATTTACGGATGAATCAACATTTCATAATACTGGTCATGTAAATAGGCATAATTTTCACTATTACAGTGAAACAAACCCACATTTATTTCATACTTTGGACCACCAAAATAGATGGTCTGTTAATGTGTGGGGAGGAATATTGGGAACAAGACTTGTAGGTCCTTTTTTTTTGAGGGACACTTAAATGGCGCAATGTTTCTTCAATTTCTAAGGTACAATTTGCCAGAAATTTTGGAAAATATTCCTCTTAACATTAGAAGAAATATGTGGCTGCAATTGGATGGTGCTCCAGCACATTTTCAAGCAAATGTTAGACAGGAATTGGATGCAAATTTTCCTCATAAATGGATAGGAAGAGGAGGTGAACAAAGTTGGCCAGCAAGATCTCCAGACTTAACATGTGTCGATTACTTTTTATGGGGATACATTAAAAATGTTGTATATGACATGCCGCCAACGACTGCTGAGGATATGAAGGAAAGAATTAGAGCAGCTTTTCATAGTGTAACACCACAGATGCTAACCAATGTTAAGCAATCATTTGAAAAGAGAGTACGCCTTTGTATCGAAAATGATGGACGTCATTTTGAACATTTATTAAGTGATTAGGTTAGTTAATTTTAATATTCTATTAGTTAATTTTTTATTTTTTACTTTTTTGCTGTTACCCGTTCTGATATATTTTTATTTTATTAAAATTATGTTTGCAAAACAATTACTAATATTTTTGCTTTTATTTTATTAAAAATAAATAGTAATAGCACAGAAAAATATTAATATTTAGGCCCTTTTCTAAAGTAAGTAATAGTAAATGAAATTGCAATGATGCACCTATATTTTAAACCATCGTGCATCGCAGGCCACTAGACTAATGGATATTTTAAATTAATGTTCTTTAAATACAAAACCGATTGTTACCGAACATTATAAAAGTTAGGTATAAAATGTCTAATATAAATTTTATTAAAATAATATCGGAAGGTGATATTAGTGTTGTACAAAGAAAAAAATATTTTTACCACACAAGCTAAAATAATGTCAGAGCTACGTCTAGCCTCCTTGATTTTTATAAAACAATTAGGTTTTTGGAGCACAAAGTTATAAAACAGAAAATAACTAAAAAATATTAGGTTTAAGAGTAAATAACCTTAAAAAAGTTTTATAGGGAAATAATTTCTGCTTCGGACCAACCAAAATTACACAGGGTATTCCATTTAAAATAGGCGAGTTATTTGCACTCAAAAGTATACAAAAATATATGTTAATTTTTAATCACCCTGTATAATTTTTACGGACCAAATTAAATTAAGTTAATACTACAATGTGTTTTTAACCATTATTACATACTATACGGAGTAAACCATAAGTTGGGTAAGTTTTATTAAAATATTGTTTTTATTGTGTATTTTTGAAAAATCCTAATTATCTCAAAAACCTTTCATTTTTGATATAGGGATCGCTAATAAAACTTACCTTATTTTTGTTACCACAATCCAAAAATTGACTAATATACAGGGTGTTCCATTTAAAAAACCTAACTTTGATATGTATCTTTTTTTTGAGCACCCTGTATAATTCATAATAATTTTAAATTATGCTCTCAATGCACCTGCATATGCCTATAAAAAAATAATTTTAAAATATTACACCGTTTTCGTAACACAGACCGAGGCGTATGAGCTGCGCCACCCTGTATATATATGCAATCTTTTAAATTGATAGAGAATAACTAAAATTATATCGCTTTAACTTCAAAATAAAACCTAACTACTGCTGTATAAATACACAAAATGTAATAACTTTAGTATAGTAACAAATGTAATTTAAGACTTTATTGAAATTGGAATTTAAAATTTCTCGCCATTACTACACATGCTGCAATTGCTCGCAGCGCCTTTCGAAACGCAACCGAAATAACCGTTGTTCTGAATGAAGTTCAAATACTCGACAACAGATGGCGCCACTATACTTAATTTCCAAGTTGAAGGGTTGGAAGAGTCCTTATATCTTTAAAAATACGCCCTTTAGGATAAAACGGGAACTTTCTTGTTCAAGGGGGATAAAGGGCTATCACACTATATAAGTCCCTTTATCGTATCGGAACTCCTTTTCAAGTTTTATTGGCACGCACATTTTATCAACTTAGTTTTATTATATGTAATGATTAGTGGCACTTTACAGGAGGTTATAAATTTGAGGGTCATCATCTCGGGAACAGTAAGAGGTACTGAGTTGGTTAAATGGGGGAAATGTTACGAATTTTTGTGCTCAACAATATTCCGTTTTAAAAATTTAATAATTTGCAGCCGTTTCTAGTTTTTTCTTACTTCGTTGTAGGAGATGTTTTAAAACAAATGTCACATTGTTATTGCCACTTTTTCAGTTCTTTAAAATGATATCATGAAATTTAAGATTCGACGTTTCGTCTTTTAGCTCCATCATAAACTTTATTTTTTTTTAATGGGTGGAATATTTTCTTTTGAACCTAATAAACTAAATTTTATATTCGAAATTCAACGACATATCACACATTTATGCAACGTTTGGAACCGAAAAACTATCATTACTATTTATTCATTAAAAAAATAGTAAGTGGTGTTGTTTGTATAAATGCTTTAAGTTTAAAACCAAAATATTTTGCCTATTTAAAAAACAAAGTTGATAACGGCGGCTTAAAGACGAAACGTTGGATCTTAAATTTTATGAGATTATTTAAAAGAACGGAAAAAGTGCCATTGAAAATGTGACATTTATCTGTTTTTGACTTTTTTTCTGGGAAAACGGTGCCACAAAACCTTTCCATATGAGCCGTAGCTGGTCCTTAATGAACACTTATACATTACATACACAATTTTATTTTTGTGTGCTTGTGATTTATAGATGTTTACTAACCTTTTCATTAAGTAAAACTAAGATTTATAAATACTTGCTGTTAGAGCCTTAATTAGGAAAGAAAATGCTTTTTCTTATTTGAAACGGAAATTCGTCAGTCGTGCTTAAAAGCAATAAAGCTTATAAAACAAAAATTGTTGAGCCGCAAATAAAATACTATTTTTAAAACTTTACTTTTGGTAAAAGAAAACTAGGACATGGAATTTATTTAAGAGTTTATGTAGCAACTTTCAGGGTAACAGAAAATAATCAAGAAAGTTACCAGATGTAGTTCAAAAATGTATTATTTTTTCTTTTAACAACATTAGGTTGAAGCATGGCTCTTAGGCTGAAATTTCTTTATTTCCATATATGGAGTTTTTTCTTTACAAATGTTTTAAACGGCATTACAGACATTTTAGGGGGTTTCAAGTATGTAGATGTGTATGTAAATCAAAAAAGAAAAAAAAACAAATAAAAAAGGTTTTGCTGACAACCAAGAAATCTACAGGTACCTAAGAAAACTAAATGAATTTTATTGTATGACAGTTTCCATTTATTAATTATTCTTTTTGTGATTTTGTTTCTAACGTTATATTTCATGGGGGCCAGCAATATTTAAGGGAAGAAGAGGTTTGTCCACCCTAGTCCTTTCCCCCTAACATCGACACTGCTTTTAAAGTAACCAAAAGTTCATAACCAAATTCCAAAAGAAATTAAAAACATTGTGAATATAAAAAACTTTGGCCATTTCTGTAAATAATTTATTTCAACAAAGTTTCAAAAATTTGATTTATTATTTTAAATGTTACTGTGATTTTATAGATGGGTCCACATTTAATTCATTCTAAAAGCAATACCGCAAAGTACAAAAAATGATAAAGTAAACGAACGTTTTCGAATGCACATAGCCTCGGAAAGAGCATGATTACATATTTTTAGATAAATTATAAAAAAGCATTGCTAAAACACGTATCACGTACTTAAAAACATCCTCTTATTTCGCCTCTGTCCTACTATAAAACCGGTGGCACGTGGCGTGGTACTAGAAACTCGTCGGGTTGAATATTTTTTGCTGCAATAAATCATTGTTTGTTTAACTTGTGTACTTGGCGGCCTCGCTTTCAGAATGAATTTAATGTGGACCCATCTTTACTTATGACTGAGTCAGTCTCCTAGGTGCATAGTATTATCATTAATGTGCAATAAATTATTATTATTTAAAGTTATATTGTTATGACATGTATATTGTAAAAAAACAAATACTGTACTAACACCTATTATTATTATTATTATAATATTATTATTTAATATAAAGTTACTTAAGATACAATGATTTTAATCTCTAAACAAAGGTTTATTTTAGCTCTCGGTTGAAATTATTTTAATCAAATAAAATAAAACTTAACGTCTAACTTAACGTCTTAACAAGACGCCAGGATGAAAACAGGGCTAATGGTTGCGTCTCAAAAAATGTGGTAAATGGTTTACCAAAAAACTTACTGATAAACCTGCTAAAAATCTGATTTTTTTAATTAAAAATGAAATGTCTGATAGACAGTCTAAAGATTGACATTGTAATCGTAACTTTTATTACATTGTACAAAGACAGAAAAGTTCTGCTAGTATATAAAAGTTTTAATTTTCTAAAAATGTTTAATTAACTTTTTTATTTTATTATAAAAAAGCCAAATAATATTTTGTTTATAATTCTCAGGTCTCCTGGTTTTTTTTTACCAAAGTTTCATGTTGGTCACACAAATTGTAAATAGGGTGGCAATATCTTCACGAGTGTCTAAATAAAATAACGTACTGAATGCAAAATTTTATACTGGATCCGATTCTGTTAACAAAATAGGGAATACAATAATAAAAAAAAGAGCGGGCAATTGGGTCTCTCTATCCTGTCAAAAAAGATTCCATTTACTTTTTTGTATTCCCAATCGTTTTTAAATTACCCTGGTTTTCCAAATCTTGTGATAAAGCTAGAATTTTAAAAGTTCAGGCTCACAAGAAGTTTTTACAGGATCCTAGTCCAGAAAACCGACAGGCCAGCATTAAAGCAAGAAACTACTACAATCAAACAATTTCTGAAGCCAAAGACTCCTTTGACAATCGTATTAAAAACAAAAGATCTTACTTGCTCAAATGGCAGCAAATCTTTCTGGTCCTTTGCGAAAAACATAAGTAGGAATTTTTGTACCAGCTCTTTCCCACCACTAACTTTGGAAGATGAAATTATTTCTACTGCTAAAGGAAAGGCAGAACTATTTGCTAAGCAATTTGCTGCCAATTCAACCCTTGACCCTCCCGTAAATCATCCAATTCCAGCGGTTACCCCAGTTCCTCATAAAATGCCCGATATTATTTTTAAGGTAAAACACATTAAGCGTATCCTTTCTTCCCTTAACACCAAGAAATCGTCTGGTCTGGATGGCATACCGGCAATCGTTTTAAAAAATGTGCTCCAGAACTTGCACCAATCTTAACTCGGCCCTTTCGAATTTCTTACGACACAGGTATCTTTCCGGAGAGCTGGAAAGCTGCACGTGTTCAACCTATTCCCAAGAAAGGATCTAAATCTCTTCCATCTAACTATAGACCAATTCCAATTCTCTCAGTTCTTTGTAAAGTAATGGAAAAATTAATTAATTCACAAATTCTTAAGTACATACTTAGAAAAACACAAAATTTTGCATGACAGGCAGTATGGATTTCGCCACAAAAGATCTACAGCAGATCTTCTTTCCTTCGTATTTCACTATTGGAATAAGTCTTTTGAGTTTCTAGGTGAGTCCCAGATCGTTGCTCTTGATATATCCAAAGCTTTTGACCAGGTCTGGCATGCCGCACTTCTTAATAAACTTCCCTCCTATGGTCTTTCAACTAAACTCTGTACTTGGCTCTCTAGTTATCGATCTGATCGACATATGTATATCAGTTATTGTGGACGGCCATTCTTCAAGCTTTCACCAAGTAAATGCTGGAGTCCCCCAGGACTCAGTTCTGGCACCAACATTATTTTTTCTTCATATCAACGACTTTCTCTCGTCCACAACTAATTCCATTCATAGTTTCGCCGACGATAGTACCTTTCACTCCAGTTTTCAGGTTCCTAAACCCATCACTAAACCTGACTTGGAAAACAAACGCAGAGCGATGCAGATATCTCTTTCGCAGGATCTTAATTTAATATTGGATTGGGGCGCCAAAAATCTCGTTCATTTTAATGCATCCAAAACACAATCATGTTCCTTGTCGCGTAAAGAGTCATCAAATACTCATCCTCTACTTATGAGCGGCCAAGTTTTACAGAGCAAAGACCCCTTTAATCTTGTGGGCGTCACATTTGAAAGTAACCTTAACTGGTATGAACACATTGTATCTATAGCCACGGCAGCGTCAAAAAGCTTGAATTTCTCTTTTGAGCCAAAAAGTATTTTTCCGCTTCTAATTTATTCACTTTATATGTGTCCCAAATCCGATCTCCCTTGGAATATTGTTCTCATATCTGGGGTATGGCGTCCCCCACAACCCTAAGCATTCTGGATTCTATTCAAAGAAGAGCTATTCGTCTCATTGATGATCCTTCACTTACAGAAAGTCTTCCCTCTCTTGCCGTACTTCAATGGCTTCTGCTCTGAAGAATTGTCCAGTATAGTTCTTTCACTCACGGTTCTCAACAGAGAAACTCGTGGTTCCACGCGTATGCATCCATATACGGTTTTATTTTGTGAGAAATACGCGGACATGATTTTGTGTAAAGATATTGCAACGGTAGTACACAATTGGCTTAGTTGGTTAGCAAATTATGTTTAATAATAAAATAACAAACAGCTTTAAATGATGACAATTTACGATCAAACAATCATTCTTACAACTGAAGGTGCTAATTATTAAATTACCTATGCAAACTAGTCGCAACAATGATGTGTTACTACTCTAGAATTTATATATAGACAACTTCAAACCCAAATAATTCAAGAACCTTTAGGAATTCTGAACAAGTCAATAAAATTATTTTTGCTAAAATTAGTCACAGAATAGAATTCATATCCAAAGTATCTCGGATACCTCGGCGGCCACTCATACTGGTTGTCTAGTTACTTAACCGACAAACTCTAAGGGGTGATTCTATAATAAAAATTAAAAAAAAACTTTATATAAACGTCTTGGTTTTCAAAATACTTAATATTTTTTAAAAAATATTATTTATGTATAACAACTTTTATTCCCATTAGGTTATTTTTAAAAAATTTGGGAGATGCACCCTTTGCACCAGATGACATTTTTTGGCATTCAAGAAAAAATAATTTTCGCCAGTGTCGCCCGTGGGGGATAAGGCAAATATTTTTTAAAAAGAGAAATGGTACGTCACTGGATTTTACGAAAATGAAAATCTTCTTTTAAATTCCCGTTTAGTTTAGAAACAATTTTGATATCTTGAAATTTTTTTGTTGGATGTACGGTTCTCGCGTAAATAAACAGAAAGCATGTTTTGGCATGGTTAGAAACCATTTCTCAGCATGGTCAAATTCCTATTTAATTAAAAAATAAATAACGAATAATTAGGGATCCCTGGACCATTTTTCCCAGTCATTACTAACAAGCTAATTCTTCGTTAGTATCTTCATTTTAATGAGACGACCAACTTTTTTCCTTACAACAATTTTCGTTGGTGGTAGCATACAGGGGAAGCAGATGTTAAATATGTTGATATGATAAATATAAAAAACCAGGATGACGTATCTCGCAATTTGTAGGACAATGTGGGTATTAAATTATATTAATAATATTTAATTAACAGAAAAGAAATCAGATAGTCATTTTTCAAGACATCGTTAACCATACATGTTGGTGGTAGGGTACTTTTTGATGAAACCTTATATTTTGTAGGACAAATATTTTCTTAGTTTATTTAGATATTATTATTTATTTAATGTAATTTATTAGGCAACATAATACAATACATATATATGCTCCCAATGGGCCATCGACCTAGGTCCTTCAGCCCTTATTTAGATAATTACCTTAAACATAAACAGATAAAATCCCTGTTTGTAATAAATTTATGATATCTGTCAAATCAACAAATTTAATTCCTGGCACCCCAGTAAGCTACTACCAACGAAAATTGTAAGGAAAAAAGTTGGGCATCTCGTCAAAATGAAGCTACTCAAAAAAAATGAGCTTGTTAGTAATGACTTGGAAAAATGGTCCAAGGATCCCTAACTAAAAGGGTTATTTTTTAGTGTAGAATTTAATATTTTAGGAATACAAACTAACCACTACAAAAATGGTTTCTATTTATTTACGCGAAAACCGTAAATCAAACAAAAAAATGTAAGGAAATTAAATTTGTTCTTAACTAAACGGGGATTTAAACATTTTTCGAAAAATGCAGTAGCGTCAATTTTTCTTTTAATTTTACCTTAAACACTTTATGAACGACACTGGTATTTTTTTCTTTTATGCCAAAAATATCTTCTGGTGCAAAGTCTTTCAATTTTTATAATGGGCATAAAAGTTGTAATAAAAAGAAACAAATTTGAAAAAAATAAAACCCCACCGTCCGCGTTGGTCAAAAACTAAGACGTTTAGAACATATGTATGTTAGATAAATTTTTTTCCAATTTTCATTGTAGAATTACCGCTTAAGGTTTGTCGTTTGAGTTACTGGACATCCTGTATAAATTTTATAGTTTAACCAATGTAAACATCAGCAAAAATCTCCAGTAGCCATTATTTAGCTACTATAAAACATATCTTTTGCATAGGAGACTTAAAAAAGTTAATACTTTGCCAATCGATATTAATTAATTATAGTAACAAAGATTGGAAGTAATCAATCAAAGTTGGCGGGTAATTGTTTTTTCTATAATTTACCAACAGCTGGCTCACTTTATTTATGGATTTACATTAACACTTATTTATTAAAAATATTCCTGCATAGATGATCTACATAATTCATTAGATTCTTTGTTTATTGTCACAATATATTATGTAAAATTTCGACGTCATTTGTACATGGTGTCCTGATTTCGTTAGCAAATGCAGGGTACCTTGGTTATAATTAGAGATAGAGACTTGCGGTTTTCACGAACTGTTGCTACTTCTTGATGAAACAAAAGATGACACTAATTTTAAAATTTTACTTGGCCCTCTTCTTTTCTGACATACAGGGCGAAGGTCATTTTTCGAACCCCTCTCGTATATCAGTTGTCTTGTAACTTACAACAAAAGTAAAAACCGATTTTAGTAGATATTTTTACATAAAATCCAGTGGTGTAGTAGAATTTTTTTAAATTTTATATTTTTCGAGATATGAACCAAACATATGATTTTTTTAATGGAACACCTTGTATATTTTTTATTTATTTAATTGCAACGGATTAAAGCTTTTGAAAAATATATAATACTTATTGTTTATTTTATATTCATAGACCCTTAGTTAATGTTTTTAATTTTAAAATTGAATTTCGCATAGTTGGCCATGATATAGACTTCGTAACAAAAAGAATCTTCAAGAGCCTTCAGCCTATAATTTGTTTAAATTTTACAGCAATCTAAAAGTTTTAACCCCATTACCCCCGTTTGTTCACTTATTATTATTTAATAAAAACTGAACATTTTAAATCAGCGCCACTGGTTTTATACTCAAAACAGCGTCCAAAATCAGTTAGTATCCATAGTTTTTGGAAAAATATTTTATTTAAAACCAAATAGTATAAACCGTGTATAATACTGTAACAAGAATTATTAATAAACTTTGAATTTTAAAGGTATCAGTTTTATACATGGTATTCTATTGTTTTGTTTTAAATCGATTTTTTTCTAAAAATTATGGATACTTACTGATTTTGGACACTGTTTTGAGTATAAACACATTAGCGCTGATCTAAAATGTTCAGAAGCGAAAGGAGTAGATATCAATGTCAAAGCCTCACAGTTGTGAACTGTGAGGCTTTGACATTGATATTTACTCCTTTCCTTTAAACAATTAAGCCTCTTTGAGAAAATGGATGATTACTTTGATATAAAATGTTTAGTTTTTTATTAATTAATAAGTGAACAAACTTAAGAAAAGGGGTAAATAGAAGTGCTGGGCAGGGTAAATTGGTTAAAACTATTAAATTGCTGTAAAATTAAAATACATTATGAATTGAGGACTTACTTAATTTTTTTGTTGTAAAGTCTTTATGCCAAATTTTCCATATTTGAGATAGAGGTGGCGCTGCATTCCCATGATAAAATACTAACTTTTTTGAACATTTATACAGTCGAAATGCATTTAGTTTCCGTGTTATTAGGGGGAAAATAATACCTGAATAAACAAACTGATTTAGGTCCACCCATATTGTGCTTTCAAAGAGCATTTTGGCCATAAACATTGACAAAATGCATTTTGTTGGGGTTATCGTTAATTTTATCAGAACCTGTTATAATTCGGTGTTGCCTTAGAAACTTTTTTAAGTTATAATTGTTAAAAAATTAAAGGTTAGCAATTTTTGGATTAAAATGGAAGACTTAGAAGGGGAGCATATTGTGGTATACAAGTAGTCATAAAATCACCTGAAAAATATTGGATCTCTATAAACAAGTAGGTGAAACCAGGAAACTTGGAACTGATTATTCATTGGTGAATATATAACAAGCTTCAATCTATTTCAAAAATGTTTTCAGTAATTGGCTCAAGTAAAGAAATAATCATTAAACGAGAAAAGGCCTCAGGTGTTGTGGTGAAATTTGGATTGCTGTATGGAACGGATGATCCAACAAAAAAAACGTTATTGAGACTTAAAAAGCAGTTGGATCAAATTGAACTTCCTGAAGTACGACTTAAACATGAAATAAAGCAGAACAAACTTTATAGTACAAAAAAATTACTTTTTACATTGTCTAGTGAAGGATGGTATGAAACAGACCCAAAGCTTAAATGGATGGCTAAAATATTTGAGAAACCTGTGGCAAACTGTAGCGATGAAAATGAACGAGCTCGAAAATAACGAAGAAGCTTGGAAATGCGCTGAGAATGATAATGATGATTTCATTTAAAAATAAAATCGTTTACTACTAATATTAATAAAATGCTTTTACTTACAAATTTTGTTTTATTTTATAATAATGTTTTAATATAACCTTTTTTTATATAAAACCCAGTTTTTACTTTTTACTTGGCAATGACATTCAAATTACGTTTTGTCTACTAGAGAAAATCAAACAGCAATTTGTCTAACGATTTTAAACTTTATCAAGTTGTTTTTCGACTTTCTTGTGCCAAAACTTGTGATGGAGGTACATACACCTAATAACATTATATTATCCCAAAACTTTTTATCTTTTATGATTAGTTTTTCTGTACTAGTTTTTTGCTTTTCCTGAAAATTGATAAAAATGGACAAAATGCAATTTGCAAATCTGCTTCTCATATCATGGCCCACTATGCGAAATTCAATTTTAAAATTAAAAACATCAATTTAGGGTCTATAAATATAAAATAACTATTAGGTATTATACATTTTTGAAAAGCTCTTATCAGCTTTAATTTACTGAATAAAAAATATACAGGGTGTTTCATTTAAAAAAATCATATGTTTGGTTCATATCTCGAAAAATATAAAATTAAAAAAAAATCTAACTATACCACTGGATTCTACGTAAAAATATCTACTAATGTCAATTTTTACCTTTGTTCTAAGTTACAAGACAACCGAAATACAAGGGTGTCCCAAAATTGAAAAAATGAATTTCGCCCTGTATATCAGAAACGCAGAGGGCCATGAAAAAACTTTTAGTGTCATCTTTTGTTTCATCAAAAAGTAGCAACAGTTGGCGAAAACCGCAAGTCTCTATCTCTAATTATAATCAAGATACCCTGCAATTGCAACGAAATCCGGACACACTGTACAGGGTGAGTCAGAAACCTGATAAAGCTTATTTACTTGTTATCGATAAAACTTTTTAATTTCTTTTTTTTTTGGTTCTATAGCCAGGTATAAGCTTTACAATTTAAAAATATTTTTATGTGTACAGGGTTGCTTATAAAAGCGTGACGGTATAAGGTTATGTTTTTTAAATGGATCATCTCTGTATTTTATATTTTTATTTAATTACTCTTAATATTCTAGCGCTTTTCTGTTATAACTTAAATAGGCTTAAATCTTTAAATTTAGCAAAAAAATGTAGTTTATTTTTGAAAACTGGAAAATTCAAGATATTCTTCATAACTAGGGTTCCCATAAATTTTATAGCCAATATCGGGATACCTTAATTTCTGGCAAGGTTAGTTTATATTTATAAGGTTGCGACATATCCTCAACTTTTAGGCGGTTCGAGGTTGGGGACGCAAGGAAGGGCACTCCACGGAGAAAACTTGGCAAAACTGGGTAAAATCGAAGCTGATGATCGGCGTCTAGAATTTGCGCATTTCATTTTGCATTGTTTTGGCAGTGATATTTGTTGAAAGATGTAATTCCAAATGTTTTTATTTTTAGTAAAGGAATTTACAACTTAATAATAATTAAAAACTGTTGTGTAACCGGTTGTTCTACTAATACCATAAACTGTATATCTCCAGCACTGAAGAACATGGCAAAAATGGGAGATGTGACGTCATAACACGTCAAAGCAACATGGCCGAATGTCGCGACCCTATATAGACCGACTTTGAATTTCTGGTATGTTTAAGTTTACCGGGGTGGGGGAGGGGTGCACTATATCTTTTAGTATTTTAATATACTTGTAAAATTCAGCAGCATTTGAAAATTAAACGGATATTGCAAAAAAATTCGAGAAATTCGCAAACAATCGATTCCTTTCGTCGGTCCGCTGACCTAAATCTGTACTGATTGGTAATATGTGAATGAATTGAAAATAGGTATTTACATAGTTTAAATAATTCTGATAAAGGGGTTTATACAAAATTAAATATTTTGTTCCATACCGTAAATCGGAACTTTTGGGTATGAAATAGGGACGTCGCGTCGGCACATAAGGCCTATAACGGTAACAATCCCGATATATCGGACGAATGGTAACACTATTCATAACGCTACCATTTTCCCAATTTAAGTATTTTTTTAAATTACCTAATAGATCATATTTGTACATTTTAGTAATAAAATGAATTTTGATTGTACAGGGTGTCGAGGAAACAGTGGTAAACTTAAAAACATTATATATTCCTTATTTTACATGGAACATCCTCTATATTCTTTTATCATTGGTTCGGGCCATTTAATACCTATTTATTTTCTTAAGGTTGCCCTTTACCTAAGTCAAACAGTATTTAACATATTTTTAGGTTTTTTTTAAAGAATAATAATTTTACATGAGACACCCTGCATTTTCTTTGATCATTGCTTCGGGACATTCAATATTTATAGTTTTTTAGTGTACAATTTTTTAAAAAGTTTCTGCAAAATTTTTAAATTATTTCTTTTTAAATATTAGCTTTAAGTTAAATTATGGTATCTGTAAAAAAATTCTATGGTTTATTTTGTATTATTGGTAAAGCACAAAAAGCTGTTTAATTAACTATAAAAGATGTAATTCTCCAATTAAAGACAACCCAGCAAAAATGTCTTGGAAAAAATAACGAAATGATTTTAAACCACCAACCGTTTTTATGCCTTAACTATAATATAAATTACATCAAATAACTTTTGTTTGAAAAAAATAATTTAAAAAACTTTTTAGAAACTCTGACAAAAATAACTTTTTGTTTTGATGATTGAGGATATCCACCCGCTTACCACAGTTTACGCCAAAACTAATATTTCCTTGAAAAAAATTTTAAAATATTGTAAAAACTTCTTGACTTACGTTTAGGTTAACCCGAGGCCCTCGGTATCTATATTAGATTTTGAGGGTCTCGGTTGACCCAAAGAAAATGTCTAAGTATTAGAAGGCCCAAAGCATTGATTAAAGAAAATAAAGGGTGTCTCATTTAAAACTAATATTTTCTTAAAAAAATAAAATTAAAAATATTGCAAAAATACTTGACTTAGGTATAGGGCAACGTGGCCTGAAGCAATAATAAACAAAAATACAGGGTGTTTCATTTAAAGCAGGAAAGTTTTGAAGGTTTTACTTTTTTAAAGTTTATCACTGTATCGTCGATACCCTGTCTAACCAAAATAAATTTGTATGTTTTTAAAAAAACATGTAGGTGTAAAAATATTTTGTATTTGCGCCCCTCCCCTGAAACGAAGTTCTGGATTCGCCCCTTCTATATACCGTTTGTGAGCAACCCTGTATAACTCAAAATATTTTTAAAATGTAAAGTCTATACCTGGCTATATAACTATGAACTACCTACACTTATTAAAAAATCCTAAAACTCGTAATTTTGAATGTTTAGGGGAACACACTTGTGTCAAAATTTATTTGTTTGCGGTTATCCGCTCCCCTTACAATAAAAACGTCAAAAATTTTAAATTAAAAGGAGGTTCAAGCGATACCTTACCTTAAAGGGTTTCAAATTCTTTTTTAATGGTCTTTAGTTTTTTAAAATCGGTTCTGGAGTTTCCGAGAAAATTTATCCGAAATACCAAGGTCCGTAGCCGCTCACTCCAATAACTTTCTCAGTGTTTAAAATATCAAAAGCAAAAGTTAATAGGTGGGTAAAGCACATAAATCTGGATTGTTTCAAAAATTTAATTGTTTTTAATTACATATGATTAAGCCGGAAACGACCTCAACTTTCATATTTTAAATGAGACACCCGGTATATTTTTACTAATTTGAATTAAAAATGACATTGTGAGTACAATGACTCTTAGCTTGTTACTTTTTGACATTCAACCTCTTACTTTTGTAATGCTTAGTCTGAAGTGCCATAAATGCAAATATACTGTCATTGGACTTAAAATGTCATTTTCTGTTCAAATTAGTAAAAATAAAACGGGTGTCTCATTAAAAAAAAGGTACTAAGGTCATTTCCGGCTTAACCGTAAGTAATGAAAAACAACTGAATTTCTGAAATAATAACTTGCCTAGATAAAATTTTTATTAGATATATGGCCAAACCAAATTTATACCAGATGCTAGTGGCTGGAGGAATACTTTGGTGAAAAAAATTACTTTTGAAATTTGCGAAAAAAATTGAAAGTTGATTTTTAGGGTCCCCACCCAGAAAAAATCGAAGTTTTAAAAGCAAATTTTCTGTTTGTATTTTTTTGTAAATTTTATCAAATTTTGTTAGTAATATTTGCCTTTTTCTGACAATAAGAGACATTTGAAAATTTTGCAAAATTGTGTTGTTAATGTAATTTTAAGCTTTAGGGTTTTATGACAAAACACAACGACAAAAAAATGACCCGATTGCCCAGTTCGACACCCGAAACATTTGATATTGACAGGCTGGGTTAAAGCGCCGCTACCATATGTGTCGGTATCAATATTCGTGGTAGACTCGTCAAAAGGAACCCCTATAAAAGGTTTTGAAAGTGTTATTATTATGAAGTTAATTTCATTACTGGCCGAGGGACTAACAGTGACATTTGCTTCAAAATTTTCAATTAATAATATCATAGTTAGGTTAGGACAATAAAGTAACTCGTTCGCCGATTCCGACAGCCGAAACATGTCAAAATTGACAGACTGGGTTAAAGCTTCTTTTACATATACATATGGCGCTATGAATATTCGTGGTAGACTTGTCAAAAGGAACCCTTTCAAATATATTTTAAAAGGGTTATTAGAGAATTATTGCAAGTTGCCTTATTAAGCTCGGGTATTATTAATACCCGCCTTATTTAAATAGTGATTGTACCCATAATTTAGAGTTATTGCAAATCATTGGATGGTCTTCTTGTTGAAAGTACCATTAACCTAATTGTGTTGTGTTGTAGGGTTTTGTTTTACACAATTAAAGAAATACATTTGAAAAAGCAAGGTTTTAAGTAATTTTACTTCTAAAAGCTTTTCAATTTTGTGCTCGACGTTCGGTTTACACGAACAGTCCCTAAGTTAAAATAAGATCAAAATAAGGCACGAGCTAAAACCGACATAAATAAAGCCAGGCACTATCCTTATTAAGGGAGTCCTTATCCCACCACGCATCTGCGCAAGCTCAGATTTCAAAATAAGGCTGGTATTATTAGTGCCTGGCCTTATTTTACTGTGCAAGATTTCTCTATTATCATGAAGTTTATTTCATAACTGGCCCAGTCACTATTTGTAAAACTTTAGCTCTCTAAGAGTGGATTTTTAATAAGTAAGCAATTACAATTTAAAAATTAAGTGATAATATATCTAATCTACTGTTTCTGCCTTGTGGGTAAAACTTCATAGCAGACCAAAGAAATCTAAGTATCTATCTATCTCTTTATTTTATGGCTCTGATACTAAGTCAACTCGCCAGTTCTCCCGTTCCGGTCATATAAGCTATTGCTTATAAGCTTTCCCGGCTTTGTCCGTGGAAAATCTGGATAATCAAGCTCGAAACTCCCAGACTTTTCTAGTATATGAATAAGAAACACTTCTAAGAATCAACAACAGCGATGAACTTCTAAACATGCAAAAATTGTGGCTGTCAAGCCAAAGGCTGCTACTGGTATCGCGCATAACCGTCACTTTCACCACTGACGTTCACCGCAAGGCATGCGCACCTCCTCGATCATACGAAGACATACCATGTGTTCAACACCGAAACGTTAAAACCTCAGGCTTTAGGAATCTTCACTCACAGCGCTTAGCCCCAGAAGAAAGAAGCCCCAATTTAGTGTGAATCTAAACTCGATCCCCAAGGGTACAGCAACGCTCGTACGACGCCTTCAGTCGCCTACCCGGGAAGTCTACGTAAACGTGAACCGCACTACTCGAAGACCGCGGAAAGAGTGAAATCTAAGTAAAATCAAAGAATACAATACCATAGAAGCTCACAAATGAGATTTTAGCGTACCCTGAAATTTAAGTACCTACCCTGACCACCAGATAGCAAAAGCCGGCACCGGACCAATCAGAAAATTGGTCGATACCCATGTCAAGTTTCGATTGGTTGATTGGACTACTTTCGCTATCTGGTGGTCAGGGTAGGTACTAAAATTTCAGGGTACGCTGAAATCTCACTTGTAAGCTGGTATTGTATTCTTTGGTTACATGGTGATAATTCTGGACTTCAAGGTGAATGTGAAAGATTTGTTTGAGGTCTTTTCTTAAGGTTTATAAATGGATCAATGAACACAATCAATAAAAATCTGTATACTTTGTGCCCCTTATATTGAGAAAAACACCTGAACAAAAAATGTATTACATTGGGTTTAAACTAACCCAACCCATGTTGTATTACAATAAAAATGTATTTTATTAGTTTAAAAAGTTAGTAACCAGGGCCGAGCCTAGAGATTTTGCCGCCTGGGTGCAAAAGCCAAATTTGCCGCCTCATTAGCAGTTTTAAAAAACGCAGTTTGCATTGCATTATTTTCAAAAAGGTTTAGGAATTTAAATCCAGTAGTACCCGATATTGGTGAAAGAATTTATGGCAACGCTATATACGTAGGTAATAAAAGCTATTTGGAATGCACTTACCATTGACAATACACTGATAACAGTATTTCTATATTAATTGTATAACAGAAATATATAAAAAAATCACAGTAGTAGTAAATCGACCACATTTTCTAACTTAGAAATCGGGACGGGTGAAATATGTTGTACTTTTTTTGGTTTTTCTCCCAAAAAACGTTTGAACACCAAAAAAAATTCTTACCTTTTAAATGTTTCCTAAATAAATTATTAGGTATTATTTTAGTCCTAAAAAAGGTGCTCAGCTCCGCAACCAAACAAAAACGAGACTTTTTCAAAAAATCGGTACATTTCTTAAAATCGTAGGGACACGGGATATTCTTCCCAAAAGTGGGACTGTCCCGCCTAAATCAGGACGTGTCGTCACTTTAACTAATAGGCAACTTGTCATTAAATTCGGAACTATCTTTTGGTAAATCTTACTCGCATAAAGAAAACACGTTTAGATTTCGGCCGAAATATTAATTCAACTAAAGTTTCGAAATCCTCGAAAATATCGGAATTCGAGCTACGCACAATTTTGGTACTATTGTTTTTATTATACTAATGTCTATTATACATTACAGGGAAAGGCCGTGCTATCTTCTTAATAGCAACTATTTGGCCAGTTATTTTCTTTGTACTTTGCTTGCTTGGCGTTTTGATTTTATTTTTTTGATATTTATATTTTTGGGTAAATTTTGCCGCCCCAAGCGAGCGCCGCTCCGGTGCCACGCACCATTTGCACCCAGCACGGCTCGGCCCTCTGTTAGTAACCATAGTTACTTACTAGGTATTTTTCTCAATATAAAGTGCCCAGAGTATAGTCATAATGTTTTTGCATTTATTACAAATGGTGTGCAAGTTAATACATTATGTTAGTCTATTAAAATGTAAAATATTTAAAAATCCTATATTTCAATTACAATTATTATGTGTTTTTTGTAATTTTTTAACTACTTTTTTTATTGAATTGAAATAATATAAGCAACAACCAAAAGTCATTGCACAGAAGATACCTACTACACGACTTAATAACTACAAAAGTATTTATATAAAAAAATGTATTTCTATTTGACTACTTTATAGAGTATTTAGAATAATCCTTTGCAAATAAAGTTCTTATCTAAATTAAACCTTCAGATCATAGGTCGTCCTTTTTAAATTTAAACTCAAAAGCCAATCGTTAAAAGCGTAAAAAGGACATCAAGCATATATTCAAAGGACTTGAGGATTTCACAAAACTTTTTTAACATGCATTTGATGATAATCTCAAAATAAATTGAAATGCCTTCGGCAGCTCAGTAAACAGAGCTTTTTAGAAAATAAAAATGTAAAACTAAGTGACAAAAAAGGCTGATAAAAATATGGTTTGGTTTAATGCAAAGCCCTTAACAGGGAGCACTTTTTCGGTTCTTTTTAAAATATATAAAAAAACATTTTAAAAATATTGTGTAATAATTTGAGACGAACCGGAGCAAAATTCTAAAATATTTATTTAATGCTCAGAACGTTGACATGCTCGCATTTTTTCCGGTGATCATCATAACTTTACAACCACTGCACCGATCGTTATTTTTTTCGCCAACATTTATTTACACAATTTTCGAGGTAACGCTGGAGAAAATATGCCTGGTAATTCCTGGTAGCAGAAGCCCTAGAAATACCTTTAAAATGAATGAATATAAACAGTTTTTATAACAGTTTTTATAAAAAAAACAATAAAAAATAATATTTATGCGTATACTAAGGAAAGCCAAATCAGTGTATACTTAAGTAAGACTAGGGCACCTGCAGTCAATTGACCAATGTCTAATTAAAATTTTTAAATCAACATTACTCTTATAGTTTTGTAGTTATTTGTGTAGGGCTAGTGTTCAATTTAGGTTATTCTTAATAAACTAAAAGTAAAAAATCAGTCGCTAAAACTTAATAAATGTACCTATTTCTTATAGTATTCTTACTAAAATTATTAAAGTTATAATTAATATGGCTGCAGTTCCAATACAGGTGACTTGTAAGACCTAAAAGAAAAACAAAAAAATCACCATTGGAAAAATGAACACTGTTAAATGGTAAGCCCTTATTGTCGATAAACCTATACATATATACACGTTGTGCCAGCTTAATACGTAAATTGATTTTCTCTGTGTTGAACACTAGCAGGTAGAGATTAGGCACACTTTTTTTCGTAATTTAGGAAATTAAACTTTCCTTCCCACCCTTCCCCCAGAAATAACTCTTGTAAATTCAACCCTGTTTCCTTACCATTGTATTTAAGGCCCTACTTTAGTTTTTTGCCCAGGGCCTCTGCTGACCTAGCTACGCCAGGCGATGTATTCATTTTTTGTCTTGGAAGAGGTAAAAGCCACGGACATATATATAGCTTTTTATGAAAGGGGGTTTTAGAAGTCCCAAAAATAAGTTGCTATTCAAAATTTTTAAAAGCAAAAGAAAAGGAACCCTTCTTTTTGAAAGCTATTTTTTCATCCGATATGAAAAAATCCCTTATTTCTTTTTCAAAATATTGAAGAGCAAAAAAAACAAAAGGGTTCTTGATTTGAAAAGCTTCCGATTTAACTGAATTTTTCTACCTCTACATTTTCTCTTTTCTGTATATATATGTATATAACTTTCTTGCTCTATAAAAATAAGGCCATTTTTTCTTGCTCTTTAACTTTTTAACCGGTACAATTTTTTTCGCAATTCAGGATATTAAACTTTCCTTCAAACCCCTCCTCCCACTTTCCTCCGAAATAACTCTTTTAAATTCAACCCTGTTTCCTTACCATTGTATTTAAGGCCCTACTTTAGTTTTTGCCCAGGGCCTCTGCTGACCTAGCTACGCCAGGCGATGTATTTATTTATCAGTTTTGGACCATGAGACCAGTTTTCCCAAAAGGACGTTTAAAAATTTTAAAATTTTTGGTCTATTTGTCTTCTTGTAACACCCATCCTGGGACACACTGTATGATTAAATTTAATGTATTGTTTATCAATTTACTATTTTAATTTGTCAAATATACAACGTGCGTCCAAATTGTAAATGTAAATAAAAATGAGATTTTTTTCTATGAACATATGTTTTGAAATGTCCCACGAGTTAGGTCTGAAGTATCCTTTTTTTGAGCTGTATGTACATATTCGCAGACCATTTTTGCTTTTCAAGTTTTTACCGAAAAAAAACAGAGGATATATGTATATAACTTTCTTGCTCTATAAAAATAAGGCCATTTTTCTTGCTCTTTAACTTTTTAACCGGTACAATTTTTTTCGTAATTTAGGAAATTAAACTTTCCTTCCCCCCTTCCCCCAGAAATAACTCTTGTAAATTCAACCCTGTTTCCTTACCATTGTATTTAAGGCCCTACTTTAGTTGTTTGCCCAGGGCCTCTGCTGACCTAGCTACGCCAGGCGATGTATTCATTTTTGTCTTGGAAGAGGTAAAAGCCACCGACGTATAGATATATAGCTTTTTTATGGGAGGGGTTTTAGAAGTACCAAAAATAAGTTGCTATTCAAAATTTTTTAAGAGCAAAGAAAAAGGTCCCCTCTTTTTAAAAGCTATTTTTCATCCGATATGCACAAATCCCTTATTTCTTTTCAAAATATTTGAGAGCAAAAAAAAACAAAGGGTTCTTGATTTGAAAAGCTTCTGATTTAACTGAATTTTTCTACCTCCGTTGTTAAAACATTCCTAATAAAGGACTTTTCCATACAAATTTGCCTTTTTCTCATACTAAGGGGTTCACACAACAAAATTTGTCAAGTAAATAATACTAATTACATAACAAATTGTATACTTTCTAAACAAAAATTCGACATCTCTGGTAACATCGCATGATAGGGTGGTTTGTAGCTTGAAGCATTAATGTTCGCGACTAATATTTGTGGTTTTCCCCCAGGTATCAATCTAATTTCTGCATTGCAGGTTCAATTTAATACGCAGTTAGGGCTGGTCATATTATGCAAACGTAAACAAGTCTTACGTTACCGTAAAGTTCATACATTTGCAGATTGTTTGAATAGAATTACTTAAGTGGTGTGTACCAGATTCACAAATTGTAAGACGTACAGGGTGGCGCTTTTTCGTTGACCTTGCAGGGTCAACATGATTGCGCAATCTCAATTTTAATTTTTAAAACAAATTCAATGGTTAAAGTAAATCAGGGGTTACTTGATTCGTTTTGGAGATACACAGTAATTTTCAAATTTTCTCAATTTTGCCAGGCACCTGTAACTCATATAATATTAGAGATGTAAATATAAACGTTTTGGAGATTTTTACGTAGAATTCAGTGGTGTACCTACATTTTCTACATTGACTTCTATTTAAAAGTTATATACCAAAGTTGTTTTTTTTAAGATGGAACACCGTGTATATTACGTTATCAACGTTAAAAAGACATTTAGTTACCCTTACCCTACAACACTGGTGTGATACATATTATGATGTCATTCTAAAAACTGCTATTGGTTTTGCAAGTGACATATTTATTGTAGTGACAGTAAAAAAACTTTTATTTACCTTAAACGGTAGAACCCAAATTAGCGAAAATCATCTTATTTTATATTTATTAAAATTTACGAAAAAATAAAAACATAAACAAAAATAGACATAACCACAAAAAACAACTTTCACTGACTGGCACAGTGTTGTCAGGTAAGTAGATCAAATTTAAAATCTCCCTTCTACCTTTGAGCACGTACTTTATAGAGGCAGCCTTGCCGCTTGACCGTTCGACCTAAAGCGTCAGAGAAAAAAGCCTATAGATCAAATTCCTTCCTCTCTTTCTTCGTGTACTCAAACAACTAGTTAAATCTTTTTTTTTTAATCCCTAATTAAACCTAAGGCTAATACACACTTTATGAATCCACTTTCTTTATCCATTCATAAATAGAATCAGACCCTTCCGACGTTGCCAAATGCTTTCCATATTTTGCATGGTAACTGACGTTTGGTAGTCGTTTTTCCTTACTTTAAGGACTTTAGGTTATGCATTTACAATTTTCATATTTTTATATTTTTTCTTAAAAATATGAGGAAAAACTGTTATTTTACTTAATTTTACATGTGATGTTCAGTTTCATTAACTCGTTTTACCAATTTTACCCCACCCAGCACCCCTTTTCACTCCCCGGTCCCGTAAGTTTATTTACTGATATTTTTAAAAAACGGAATATTTTGGATATGCACCACTTACGTTTTATTTAGAAGAGTGTCTAAAATATGTAAGAATCGATAATTTTTAAAAAACCCCTATAATAGCAGAAAACCGTATTAAACTATTAGCGTTATTACCTAACAAAACCATACAATTTTTATTAAGTGAGGGCCTTTTTAAATTCCAAAATAATAAAGAGTTATATAATGCTTCTAGGTAGGTGATTTTCGATGTAAAAATATTGTCAAAACAGTATAATATAGCAGTGAGGAAAAGTATATATCACACTAGTGTTGCAAAGTAAATATCACCCTAGTGTTGCAAAGTTCTCAATTGTTTTTCATTTTTTCTGAACAGACAAACTTTAATTTATTTATTTTTTGGTGAATAATTTGTGGTCGTAGGAAAAATAGTGTACAGTACTCGTGTGAAAATGACTTTCTTACACTCGTGGGTTTGTCGCACTCGGCTAACGCCTCGTGCTACAATATTCCCACTCGTGTGAAATTAGTCATTTTCCACACTTGTAATATAATATACTTTTTTTTAATTGACCGGAAAATTGAATTTTCCACTCAATTTTTAAGCGGAAAATGCTATTTTACAGGACTAATTTACTTTCCGGTCCCTAGTTTACTTTCCGGTCTCTCATTTACTTTCCGGTCCCTGATATCAAAAAATTCTGTTAGCCATGACAAAAATTGTCAGAGTTTAATTGTTAGTATTTGACAGTTCAAGATATTGTAAAGTAAAGAAAGCATCATTTTGCCAAAATGGAGTCAGACATGGAAAATCCAGATGAAATAATTGAAGCAGCGTCCTTATTGTCGTTTAAATATAACACTAAAAATTTACACAGTTTTTTTTTCGGTCAATTAAAAAAATTATGTACGATACTCGACCGGAAATAATTTTTACGGGTCTCCTCAAAACTACAGGACTCGCCTACGGCTCGCCCTGTAAATGTTTTTCGTCGACCCGTAAAATACCATTTTCCGGTCTAGTAACGTAAATAGCTAATTCTTTAACCATTACGGAAATATAAGCTTTCAGTTCTTAATGCGTATATCTACTATTTTTAGATTTATATGGTCATAATTTAAAAACTATGTGAGATAAATAATTATATCAAATGGGTATTTTCTTAAACCTTTTTAAAATATCTTTTAAACGGTAATATAAAATAGAGAGTGTTTCGCTAAAAGAAATCCTGATGATGACTATACTTCCGAAAATATAAAAAAGATATACATTTAATGTGCTTTCAAGAACACCTTTCAACTGATAATAAATTATGTAGGGTATTCCATTAAAAAAAGCCAACTTTGTGTTATAACTTTAAAATTTAAATCAATGGAAAAGTATAGGTTACGCCACTGAATTCTGCGTAAAAATCCCTAAAACTTTTTTATCTACATTTTTTCTATCTTAAATATCAAGCGAGTTACAAGTGCCTGGATAAATTGACAAAATTTAAAAACATTTTTCTCCAAAACAAATTAAGTTAGTCAAGATTTACTTTAACCACTGACTTTGTCTAAAAAATCGAAATGAAGAGTGCACAATCAGATTTGTTCTATCTCTTTTAGTTTTGGCTATACCCTGCAAAGTCAACAAAAAGGCGCCACCATGTACATAATTCATAAAAGAGTTAAGTTTGTGACTTGGCAATTGAGTAAATGACATTCAAAATATAAATACCATTGCCAAATTATTAAAATGTAAAAAAAAACATTTTTTTTTATTAAGTTTAACACCTTGTATCTTGAGAAGGTGAAATTTGCGTACCCATATGTTGTTATAATTTTCAATAAATTTTTTTAACAACATTCTCTATGCTCTCTGTTTAAGTGTTTAACCCAGAGATATTATACATGGTTTGTAATTTATTTTTGCCTTTTAAACACAAATCCGTTATAATTTTGTTTAAACCACAAAAATTTGTTAAGAAAATTTCAATTTTGGTACAATATTCCAAACTAATCAGAACTAAAGCATACCTTATCCTGCCAAGATTTGTTTTTGACACACTGACTGTATCCCATATGGCTGAAACTGACAGAATTGTATAAGGGAATCCATATGTCTGGAATCATCCTTCCCATAAATTTATCCACCATTTTGCGAACTTTAAACGATGGTTTTGTCACCAAATCTCTCATTTCAATGTAATTGTACATCGCTAAATCACAGATTGCGTGGGCGTCGTTTTTCTTCTTTTCGTAAACGTTTCAATAGATTTTGAAATATTATCTTCAAATTCGTTTAAGATTTCATTGAGAAGTGAGCAGTCTTCAAAACCGGCGTTCATACCTGTAAAATGTTGGTTAATGGGTGAGGTCGCCGTGACGAGATAGTCAATCTCGTTTTATGGGGTATCTCGGCTTTGGAAAATTCTAAAAATTTGGTAACATTAAAAAGTCAGATGGGGAAATACAATTAAAATATTCTGTTAATTCTACCACTTTCGGTTATTCCGAAAGTTAATCTTAACTTTCTTATTTAAAATAAAACACCCCATATATTATTTATTTTTAAGATTACAAAAATTTATAGTTTTGAAATATTAACAGTTTATTATTTATCTATTCTTACAATGCTTTTAGGTACGGCTTAGTTTGGCCAGAGTTTATTAAATAAAAATAGTTAATGCACTCTTATGCGGCGCGTTTGAAAGCGGCTTTCAAACAGTGCCGGCAAGGTCGAGCCACCATGTACCATGCGAAGCGAACGACTGCATAGTATAGAAAAGTCTCACAGGTTTTGTTTTGGCCAGCAAGTAGTCGGAGGAAAGGCGGGGTAGGAGGGGCCTGATCGGAGCCGCATCGTCGAGTGCATTAATTATTCTTGTGGTTAATAAACTTTGGTTTGGCTTCAAGTTGGCCCTAACTACGAAATGAGTCACAATAATAACGTACCAGCCAACTACACGCGTACCTACCCGTAAAAAAACTTTTCTAACAGATAAAAATATTAAATTGTTAATGTTTTGGAAACTATACATTTTTGGAATAGACGTCGTTATACAAACTTATTTTTTATGCCTAATAGGACAGGGTAAAAAAGATGGGGGTTGCCATTTAAAGAAATTGACTTTTAAGGTTTTTGTCGTCACCTTGTGTAAATATCAATATAGTCTACTAAAAAGTTTTTGGGAGGAACCCAACTCCAACTTATATTTAAGACTTTTTTGAAAAATTGGCTTGCAAACGTCATTTTTGGCATAATATGTAAAATAAGTCAGAATCGGTTGGACTTAGGTAAAGAACATTATACATAAATTATGTTTAGAATTTCACACAGATTTTAAAAATAATTCAGATATGGGGTGTTCCATTTAAAATGAGCAAGTTGACATTAACTTCCGGTATAACCGAAAGTGGTAGAGCTGTCAAAATATTTTAGTTGTATGTCCTCCACTGACCTTATAATATTACCAAAATTTCAAAATTTTCCATAGCGTACTTTTCGAGAAATCGTTCGCAGCAATTCCCGGTGGGACACCCTGTATTGTGGGGGTAAATAGTTGTTTTCTATGTTGGATAGTTTGTGAAAAAATTCCCCAATTGATGTTTTTTGGTGGCTAAAGAACAGGCTTCATCAATATATGCATGGAAAAACATTACATCAAAGAAGCATGAGCAAAAAAAGCCAAAGAACAAATTTTAAACTTAAGAAATAAAATTGAAAAAATAGTTCAATGTTCAAAACCCGATTACATGAAAAAGGCTTATTTAACAACAATTTACAAAAAGAAACTTTTTGGGGATTTATTTTTTTAAATGTGTATTTGTAAAATTTTTGGATCAACAATTATCTGCGACTTTTGCATAAGAAAAGGATGTTATCAAAAAACTGTTAGTCGCGAAGATAGACTTCTTAATTGTAATATTGAGGGCTCAAGCCTTCACTACATTTTTTTGTCATTTTAAATAATATTTTCTATATATTTTTCAAAAAAAAAACTTTTTTTGGCCCAGTATAATTTACATGTTCTATAATACCTGATAACTTATGCACTTTCGTGTTAGAGTTCAAGGTGAATTTTACTATTTTATTTATAAAACTATAAAGTTGTTTAATTATTTATTTCACCAAAATCAACAATTTTACCGGTTAAAATATAATTTTCGTTTACAAGAACCTTATTAAAATAATAAACACGATCTTAGTTTACATCCGCACCTGATGATAAAAAGTTTAATAAATGCTTTCGCCTGTTTTAAAATTTTTCCTTATGTTTCAAAATAAAGCTGTTGATAGTCTGTTTAGAATTCCACAGTTTTATAACAGCTTAAAATACTATTCTTTGGTTGTTTGAAATACAATTTATTTTTATTTTTTAAATCTCCTTCTTTGTTAAGAATACCAACCGATTGTAAATATTCAAGGAATTTTGTTTGATTTATTATTTGTTTTCGCAAATCTTCACAAAGAATTTAAAGCTTTGTAATATTTTCTCACCTAACTTTCATAATTTCTAACTAGAAAGTGTCGGTAAGTCGTCTAGAATAGATTTATTGGACAGATGTTGGCAATTTAAAGAAAACGGGTCTTTCTGATGCAACTTCGCCCACGTATATAATAGAGCCAGTGGTGGCGCCAGGGTTGGGCGCAGTTTCCATTCTTATAAACCATTTTATTTAATTGAAATTTAAATAATTGGAATCACGGAATTCTTGAATAAATAAATAGGTCGAAACATTAAAAATTAACAGAATTTTCAAAGATAAATTATCTTTGAAAATACCCTATCAAAATGTTTAAAAATGTTTGAATTTTCTCCGGTAAGTTATGTTAATTTAAAAATTAAATTACGCAATGTACGTCATTTATTAAAGAAATTATGATGTATCACTAAAGGGGAAGTATGATAACTTTTTGTTTTCCACTACTAAGCAAAAATTTGCGTTTTTTATTCGTATTAATGCAAAAACCAAAAATTTTTATATTTCTGTGGCCAGCTTGCTGGCTACTGATGTAGCCTAACTTTTAAAAAATTGATTTTAACCTTAAATTTTGATCATTAACAGGCTTTACCCCTCTCTTCTGAAAAAAACCCTTATTAAATCGATTTTTCTCAGTGTTAAAGTGGGGATCTTTTTGTTAGGGACAAATAGTACATCTCTTCCGACTCCCTGAACTTCCCGCAACACAATATACATAGTGCCCAAAACTTTAACGTTAGGAGGCGCGTGGGCTTCAAATTGACCCCCACGCGCCTCCTTGGTGTTGTTTTTTTTGTTATAAGCATATACCTATAACGAGGTTTTAGAAAGGTATCTGAAGATATTTTTCCAATTGTAACAAATCTCAAAGCTGTGGGTTAATTTGACCCCCGCGTTCCTATTTAAGGGGTAAACTGCCAATGACAACAATTTTATAATATACAGGGTCATCCAAATTAAGTATCTGTCATTTGTAACTTCGTTATTACTCAAAATACAAAATAGTTTAAATTAGCAAACTAGTAGTTTTTTCACGCTCTTTAAGACTAAAGATTAGAAAAAACAATTGACAAACGGGTTGCTGATTTATACAGCAAAAATACCACTTTTTAAATGGAACACCATATATATTTTATCACCATCAGAAAGTTCTTTCAAAATCCTTTGATGGCCATCCTCAGGAGTTTATTAATAAACTGGATTTTTTTATATAAAACACTCTGTATATGGCATTATAATTAAAAATATATTTTAGAGCTTTAAGAAAATACCACATTTGATGTGCCTATCTTTAATAGTTTTTGAAATATAACCATTCAAATCTGAAAGATAGTAGATCTTTTCCCCGTTTTATTTCTGACACTAATGAAAATTTAAAGTAATCTTTCTAATGGTGATTAAATATACAGGGTGTTTCATTAAAAAAGGGTATTTTGCTGTATAACTCAGAAACCCAATTAGTAGTTGTTTTTCTAATCTTCAGTCTTAAAGAGCATGAAAATGCTACTAGTTTGCTAATTTAAACTATTTCAGTATTTCAAATAATAACGAAGTTACCAATATCGGACACTTAATTTGAATGACCCTGTATATAAATATAATTTTTTTAATAAGTCTTAACCAGCAAGTCGACTACAAGAATATAGGAACACTCTTTTATTTATTTTTTAACCTTTACGTTACAGCCTGTATAGGTTTCTACCCTCCTTTCTCCTTTTTTGTTTTTCTTTTTTTTTTTTTCAAAAACTTATTATTATAAAATGTAGTCCTTACCTTGGCCGTAAAACGGTACCATAGCATGCGCAGCGTCTCCAATAATTAAAAACTTATCATTAGTTTCATATTTTCCACATTTAATGGAAACTAGTGGAGATGGTTTATTCTCAATGAACGTTATTTCCAGTGCTTTTTCGCCTATAAGAGGTAAAGCATCTGGAAAGTAACTTTAAAAATTGTAAAACTTTTTCTGTGCTGTCAATGGCTTCAAATTTTCGAAAAGGCATAAAAGAGTTACTGTCCACGATTTGTCTTGATTGGGCAACGCTATCATCATGAATTCACCTGAAAATTTCATTCATGTGAAAAAATGTCCATAAGAAAAATTTAATTACCTCTGAATTAATATGTTATAATTCTATATAAGAGTGACAATTTTGTTATACGTAATAAATAGCAAATGTCATGACATTTGGTATTTATTTGGTACAACATGATACATGATCAAAATAATAAATTCCACCCATTGCAATGGGCCACTTGAAGTAAATAAACGCAGTTTTGGCAATAGTTTAAAAGTTTTACCTTAGAATTAATAAAAAAACGTTTAATAACTTTATTTGAGGAACATGAAATTAATAACTAAATTTAAAAATCCATTCAAAAAATATCAGGATTCACTTTTTCAATGAGTTTCTTATATTCCTAAATGATTTCACTAAATACCATACGTACGTTCAAAATTAACCAGAAAATTTTAAAAAGCACTTGTATATCTTTAAACCTGCATTCGCTTATTTTTTTCCTTTGTTTTAAAAAATTCTTCTTCTGTGCCGAGCAATTTATACTTTAAACCAACAATAAAAGTATACTCGTGAAATTTTTAAGAAACACGTTTCTTTTTTAGAATTGTTGGTCATTTTTAACACACTTGTGATATTACTCTCGAAAACATATTTGGTGTTAATTTAAAGAGTTTCAACCGAGAAGAAACGTAACGAGAAGCGACAGCTAGGCCTCCCGCCAAAATCGTTATGTTGTTGTGTAGTGTGCTAATTTTGGAAATTAGTTTGAGATCGTAGTTGTGAAGAAATTTTGAGATTTGTATACCCATTCTGAATATAATATATTTTCTAAACTATTATCATGTCAGAATATATTTGTGCTTACCGCAGTTGCCCATCTAAAACAGGAGAAAGAATAAGTCTTTTTCTTTTGTCAGGGACCATTTTAGGTATTTATAAACACGATCGTCTAATAATTACTCATATACAACAGAATACCACATTATGTCTGAAATTAAATCAAGAAACTTTTGTTGTTATTGATTTGCATAAAGGAATAGGTGACTAAAAAAGGCAAAAAAATCTTGGTTTATGAAGAAAAAATTAAATTTGGTTTTAGCTATTAGTTATAACTTTAGCCTCAATATTTTTATGGGTTTATGCAGGTAGGACGTTATTTAATTTTAATCTAGAAAAATGCTTTTCAGAAATTGAAGCCTTTTGGAAATTTGATCTTGTATTTGATACTGTACTTAAAACTTAGCGTCAATAATAAATAAACGTTGGCAATTGGAATGATTTCTTCAAAACGTCAAAATTTGAAAACCACATGCCCTTACAATTTTCCTTAACTTAAAGCTTGGTTTATTCAGAAGAACTTAAATTTAGTATTAGTATTAGCTTTAACTTTAGCCTAAAATTTGTTCATAAGTTTATGCATGTAGGACATAATTTATTTTTAACCTAGAAAAATATTCTTCAGAGATTTAAGCCTTTTGGAAATTCGTTTTTGTGTTCGACACTGTTCTTCAAATTTAGCTTCAAAAAATGCATAAATGTTAACAATTAAATGTTTTTCTTTATAGCGTTAAGATTGAAAAACCATATAACCTCTCAATTTTCTTTAACTTTATTTTAAAGAAAATCATAAATTTACAGAAATTCTAGGTCATTTCTTAATACCGATGATAATGTTAAGCTTTTGCGCACCCTGCACAAAAACTCAAAATTTTCTCTCCGTGAGTCGTATTTATTTTACAAGCAATTTTTTCTAATCAAAAATTACTTTTTGCCAAAATATTATTTTTTCTGTGCATTTGTGTTCTTGTAAACCCTATATCCGTGAAGTCTGTAGTAAATTTTTAGCCTTCCTCTTAGCTTATCCTATTGCACTTGGTTTAAGAAAAAATACATTTTGCGTTATTTATGATGCATTCACTTGGACTCCTATACCATGAAGCACAATAATTCGTAGTAAATAGAAAAAGAACTCATAAATAATTAATATGTAGAAAAAACAATCAAGTACATTAGGCCTCAGACTAAACAACTTCGTCGAACAATTTCATTAGTTTTTCAGTGTAGCGACTGTTTGTTCACAACTTGTAGTTATTTTCTCGAAAATAAGTTGTTTTTACGTCAACAGTGTCAAACTCGAGGTTATGAAAATCAGAACCCAAAACTTCAAAGGAGTCGACATTAATGTCGCTTCTCGGTATTGCTTTTTCTCGGGTTTTAAAGTAAATATAGTAGGAGAGGAGCAGTGAACCCTTCAGGTATCGTTGAGTCAGTTAGGCTAGAAATCTGTATAGTGATGAGTCATAGCATGATTAGTACGACAATCACCACCTGACTAGCATCAGCCCTGCACATCATACCCTGTATATTTTTAAAAGTTAAAAAATGTTTAATAAAACTTGATGTAAGCTTAAAATTTTTCCAGGATTAGGTTCATTCATAGTAACGTTTGAAAATTGACGTTTTCGATGAGCACCAGTACCTGCCAGGCGAACTAAAAGGTGTGATATACAGTGCATGTCCCCCCGCCCCCATTTCATTTTTTTTACGGATCAATTTAAAAAAGTAAACTTTAGGATATGAAATTAATATTTATGCATAAAATTGACAAATGAAAATTTCAAGATTGCGGCTGAACGCCATCTTGGAAAAAAGTTAAATGGAAAGAGGGGTCTTGTGGCACATCATTCTAAAGCTCCTGACGAGTACTTTATATTCCTAAACTATAAAGTCAATACCTTCAACAAATACAAAATGGCGGTACTTTCAATATAAGGTACCTAAATACCTGATTTGGTTGGCCATATTTCCAAAAGTAATAAAGGTAGATGTACCTAATGTGGAATTTTTCTATACCTTTTAGGAATCTTTTTAGCGGTGATACTGGTGATAATAAACAGGGTGAAAAAAAAGTATATATTTTTTTAATGAGGTACCCTGCATATTATATTACCAATTAAAAGATCTTAAAAGAGCTTTAAGAAAATATTACATTAGGTATGTAGGTACATCTAACTTTATTAGTTTTGGAAATATGGCTATCCAAATCAGGTATTTAGGAAATTTTAAAATATCCGCATGTTTTATTAGCTAAAGGTATTAACTTTATATTCTAGGGTTATAAAGTACTCGTTAGGAGCTTTGGAATGATGTGCCACAAGATCCCCTGTTCGATTTAACTTTTTTCCAAGGTGGCGTCTAGCCGCTATCTTGAAATATTTATCAAATAATTGTCAATTTTACTCTAAAATATGGTATTTATGCCTCAATTTCATATCCCAAAGTTTTTTAAATTGATCCGTAAAAAATAAAAGGTGGGACATTGAAGATATGCACTGTATACCGTTTCTTTCAGTTCGCCTAGCAGGTACGTGTGCTCATCGAAAACGCCTGTCAATTTTTTTCAAACTTTACCAAGAAATGAACTTAAGCCCAGAAATATACAGCGCCAAGTCTTATATTATTTATTATCTTTCACTAATATATAGGGTGATGATGTGCTAGGACTATACAAATTTTCAGCCTTCCAGGCAAAGCTTACTCGAAGGTTCACTAGCTCTGGGACTAATATTTTAAAAATAGGTAATTAGGTAGATAAAATACAGTGAGTACCAAAAGTATCAAGCATTCTCAAAAATTTGGGGTAAGAAATATATTTTTATTTCTTGCTTGCTTAGATTAAAATTCAGGGATTTTATGAATTGTGTGGTGCAAAACTGCCTATATGGAGTTCTCTTATTAAAATTTAAAAAAAATCAAATAACATGGGTCTGCAAACTTTTTATTTTTAAAATACAGGGTGTCAAAATCTTTAAAATTTTAAAAACTTAATTTTAGTAATATTTGGTAGACTAGATATAAACTTTATTTGACTAGGTATTTGTTGTTTTTGTTACGTAATTTCTGATATTTAATTAAAAAAGCCCTTAAAAAAATCTTAAATGTTTCATTTATGGTTGGAATATTATGCATTTGGTTAAATTTTATTTTTAAAATTTAAAATATGTAACTAAGGTACGAAAAAAAGTAAAGAGATAAAAAAGCCGCATTTTTATTTGCTTAAACTATAAAAATGTAAAAAATGTACACACACTCTCAAAGTCACTGGTGTACCTGTTTTTGTAATTAATATTCGTTCAGGCCACTCGAGAAGTCACCCTGTATTAAACCTTAACCGTAGAGATCCGGTCATTTTGACTGGCCGGACTTACCCATTGGTCAAGCTCGTAGCTTTCCCATTATTTGCGCTTACCTATATGGATCTATGTACCTTTCTGGTACTTAGTATATATATATATATATATATATATATATATATATATATATATATATATATATATATATATATATATATATATATATATATATACTAAGTACTAAGGAGAGCAGTCTTGGCCGACCAGTTAAACAACAAATGAATAAATTTCTTAGGTATCGGTGCTCCAGGAGAGGGCTAATTAAAAGTGAAACATTTCTTAGCTTAACGAGCTTTCGAAAATGTTTATTTTATTTCTCAGGACTACAACATGGAAAAACACACAATCAAAAAAAAAAAAAGAAAATCTTATACATTTTTAAGTATACTTACAACTAAATGCATTTGTTTACTAAAGGACTTACTGAGATCGGAAACGCTAATATGCCGTCGTGTTCTCGAAGCCCGTAAAAATCGCATCCGCGTAGTTGTTGCACCGACCCATCTCCAGGGAGCCTTAATGTCATAAATAAAATTGGCAAATTATAATCAAATTAATAGATTTAAGGTATTTAATCGTTTTAAAACTTAAATGCTTTGTATTTTGAGAAAGTAAAAATTTGAGGACGCATGTTTTTAATAATATTATTTTTATTTTAATATTTTGATAAGATCATTCTAGCATAAAGGTTTGACGCCACAGTTCACAAAAATCCTGTATAATATGCATTATTATAAATATAGGTTTAAGGTGATAGGTTGATAGGTTAAAAAATAGGGTAAAAGTGTTAAATTAATTAAAAGAACAGCGATTTTAAAAATTATGCAATTTTCTTACCATTGCATAGTTACGTAAAAATCAATTAATTTATTAATTCTTAATTTTTTAAAAATTTGTTTAAATTTTTTTTGTTAGTAGAAGTAGTTCTATTTTAAATGTTCATAATAATAATAAAAAATGTTTTCCTTTCCAATTACAGAATTTATTTTTTTACGAAATACGTCTTTTAATATCAGATTGCGTGTTCCTTGGTAATTTTTCCCCAAATTGAACATTTTGTTAAAGCGAAGCAAGGAATAAAGAACGAGGGTAGTTGGTGTGAAATTAATAACATCCTTTTTGCATTTATATAAAAACGAACAAAAGATACTTAGTTGTTGGTTTTGGAGCGTCTATTAAGTTTTTCGCTCTAAGTATGCAGGGTGATCATTCTTAAGTCAGCACTATTGCTAACTTCCTTATTATTAGAGATACGAAATCCGGGTAATTTGTAAAGTTGTAGTACTTTTTTCGCAGATTAACGTGCTGCCAACAGAAAAACAATTCATTATCGGGTTTTCGACTTATTGTAAAAATGTACTTAAAAAAACACCCTGTATAATAATACCGTTTTAAAAAAGCTTTAAAAAAGTTAACATGTAACATACTCAATTTTTAATCGTTTCGGAAATATGGCCATCCTTAGGAATTTGATAGTAAACTGGGATTTTTAAATAAAAAACTTCTCTATATGTTACATCACCAATAAAAGATATTTAAAAGTTCTTAAAAAAATGATTTCTGTGAAAAATTGAATTACCTTCGAATGGATAGGTGATAATTTCATAGTAGGGTGTCAATCCCGTTGTACTTATAAAAATGTACTTTTTAAAATAAAACATATATTACCATTCAAAAGTACTATCAAGAACTAAAAAGTTAACATGTGATATATCCAATTTTTAATAGTTTTGGAAATATAGCCATTTTCAGGAATTTTATAGTAAACTGGGATGTTTAATTAACTCCTAACCCCTCTGTTCATTACATCGCCATAAAATAGATATTTTAAAGAGCTTTTAGAAAATGCCATACTTGACATGTCTATCTCTTATAGTTTAAAAAATATGGATATTCCAAATATTCCAAATATTCCAAATCTTAAAAATAATGTTAAATGTTATGTAATAATATATGTGTATTATAGGTATCTATCTAAGCTATAAGCACTAAGTTTCATGTCGAAGATAAAAAGGCACTAATATCTACTATTTTTTAGATCTGGATGGCCATAATTCCAAAACTATAAGGAATAGACATATCCAATAGGGTATATTCTTTAAAATATCTGTTTAATGGTGATGCAATATACAAAGTGTTTTATTTAATAAATGCCTTCATACTCTTTAATTCCCGAGGATGACCATATTTCCGAAACAATTAAAAATTGGATATATCACATGTGGACGTTTCTTAAAGCAATTTTATAAATCTTTTGAATGGTGATATAATATATAGGGTATACCAATAAAAAAGTACATTTTTGTAATACATTGAAAACCCCATGTTTAATTACTGTTTTTCGGTTGGCAGCACGTAATTCAGCGGTAAAAATACTACAACTTTACTGATTTAACCGACTTCGTATCTCCACTAATAGGAAAGTAAGGAATAGTGCTGATTTAAAAACGTCGCCCTGTAAATACTGGTAATAGAGTGTAATCTAAAAACAAACAGTCCTAAATACATTTTTTTGGATTTTTAGTTTAAAATAAATAATTAAAATTTATAAAAAAGGAAAATTCCAATTTTTATTTTAAATAAAATTTGATATTTAAAAAATATGCCATGATTTTTCAATTTTAAGAAACTTAGTGGTAATCTTCAACCTAATGTAGTTAAGAATTTTCTTAACCTGCTTTTAGGCGGTTGTAAAAAAATGTACTTTAATATTAAATAGTTTTTGCAATAGATATATGTATTCATATTTCTTTCAGCAGAATTAGAAACATATTATTGTTAGAGTCTATCCATAAAAAGTGCTTTACCTATTCTATAGAAAAAATAACACGTTGTATAGTGAGGCATTACTAGTTGCTCACAAAATTAACCATACCTGAGCAAAGAGTCACCGACCGCACCTGACCTACTGTACTTTTTACCCTACTTACCCCTTGATCATATACAGCGTATCTACTTAAGTTCGCACTATACGGAAAATTTTTTTATTATTAATTTTACAAAAAAAAAGGTTATTTTAAAAAGTTCTAGTCAGTTCTGGTTAGTAAAAATTAGTCATCAAATATATTTTTTTGCACTGGAATACGAAGTATGTAAAAAAAAATATTAATTTTGCTCAAACAAAACTAGGTACCTTATTTTTCATAAAATCAAAATTTTTAAAAAGAATAGATGTTTAGGATTAAAAATACAAATATGCAAATTGTGAAATTATAAAAAAATTTCATTTATTTTTTATGTAATAACGGTAAAACGTTAATTTTATACATTATAATTTACTTATTTTAAAAAGTTAGGTATAAGAGATGCTTAAGAAATGGGAAAACAGCGAAAAATCACAAAAATGATCGTTACCACAGAAAAAATTAATGAAAAAGTTGTTTTTTTTAAACTAGTTTGCATATTTAAAAATATTTTTAATGCTTAACAACTTTTCTTTTAAAAACTTGTGATATTATGAAAAATTGAGATACTTTCTTCTTACGCAAAATTCATATTTTTTGAAACACGGCGTATACCACTCCAAAAATTAATATTTGTTAATTGCATTTCAGGTGTTATACCATGCAAGACTTTTTATGAAGAATACATTTTTTTGTAAAGTTAATAAAAGAAGCCTTTCGAACTTAAATAGACACGCTGTATTAGCGACGAAACTGTGGCTTATTTTTACATCATTAAATACAATGTATTTAATTTTTTTCCATGCTATAATATAAAATAAATACCAACACTATTTACTCCACGCCTATGTTTCTAATAACCTGCTGTATTTTATTACTCTACCTACCCTCGGCCATATATGAAGGTGATTGGGTCGTAATTTGTGCCCATTCTCCGGAGGGACACACAACTCCAGATATCCGTGCTCTATATAAGTTTGTGAAAAATCGAACAAGGCCGTTTTTTGCATGAAAGATCTTAAGTTTGAAAAAGCTCCATCAGCTCCGATTATGAGATCCGCAGTTGTTTCAATTACCTCTTTGGTATTTAGGCTAAAAAAACTTTTTTAAAACTACAATTTATTTTCTCTTAGTAGACAGGGTGTTACAGGATGCTGTAAAGAAAATTTCACACTACTATTTTTTGACCAATCAAATGTGTAATTTTAGTTGCGTTACCATAACAATTCAAGTAGGACTTTTAGAAATTTTTTTCTGCTGGGTTACTCTGGAACGAATTATAGTGAAATTTTTTTAACATAATGATATAAATTTATTTTTACGTCATGCCTGTCATTCACATAAATCATTAAAGAAAACGCTATTTTCTACCAGTTGTAGTACGTTAAGCTGCATCCAGACTTGCAACAGTTCGCCAAACATCCGTCAAAAAAACAACCTAGTTGCGCGCTTCTTTGATGCAAAAACGACAAGTTATGCAGTCACTGCGGAATAATTCCCAAGCCCTTGGATACAACGTGAATTCCGTCGACGTCCACGGTACGTGGACTATGGGGCTATGGGGCTATGTGGGGGTATGTGGCGCGTTATTCGGCGCGGCGAATTGTTGCAAGTCTGTACTCAGCATTAGATGTACCAGTTCCCAAATGGCATTTGTATGCAGTACAGTTAGTAAAATATGTATTAGACTAGAGGAGCAGAAGTAGTTGAAGAGCAAATGAAAGCTAGGTATAAGTTTAAAAAACTCAAAATGTACCTTTGTTACTAACTGAAGTAATATAAATTTATTGTAATATTAAAAAATAAATAGTTTTAAAGTCTAAAATTTATATAAATTTGCAACTACAATTGATAGAATGGAAAATGTTTATTTTATGTTACATTTTTGAAGCTCATGTCAAAGGCACAAACATAAAATTTGTATTGAAGAAATATTAGTTTAAACTAATTTGGCGTGAAATTTTTTACCGAATACCATAAGTGCTTAAATTATTCCAGCAAATATTTTCTTGTCCAAAAATATTTTAGAAAAATTATTATTCCTCGCCTTAAAGCTTTAGTGGTATTAGGTAAAAATTAAGTGAAAATTTAAGGGTTGATTCTACATTACAAAAAATATTAAGAAAAGGTCATGTAAACATAGGTCTGGAAATTCCTCGTCAAAATTGTTATTTTTAATTATCTTAAACACTTTTCATAACATTTTGTTTTAATTTGGAAATGGCATTTCTAAGCGGTAACTGAAGAAATATTTCTAACAAAAACGGTACGCGACTGACTGTGTAAACGAGTGGAAAATTTTTGTGCTTTCTTAAGATTAGGTAAATAAACATACAGCTTTTATGTGTTTTAGATGTTTTTTGTATCGTGTTTATTTTACAAGAAAAAATTAGAACCACTTAATTGCTTGTTTTTAGACCATAAAAAAGCACTGCGGGAAGTTTTTCTTTTAAAAATTAGGTTTAATATTTTTTTATTAGCAAATATGTAAAAACAACAATAAATGCGTATTTAAATAAGATTTATATCCAGTCTAAATTTTTGTAGTAAAGTAAAACTTTTCTGATTTTTAGAAAGTTTAATACACTGTATTTTAAAAACCAAAAATTCGGAGACCCATGTTTATATAAACTTTTCTTCATATTTTGAATAGTCGAATCTACCCTTAAATTTTCTTAACAATATTCTGTAATACCTTGTATCCAGGGTGATTCTTAACTCTAAGAGTATAAATTTATTAATAACAATGGCTAAAAATTAAAAAATATTAGTATGATGTTTTTAGGTAAAGGAAAAACTTTTTAAAATTAAATAAAAGAAGCATTATTGTGAAGACAAAAAATTAATATCAATAAAAAAAAAGTACTAACCTACTTTTGGTTTATTAATGATATGGTACTAATCGTTTTAAGCTCTAATTGTAATTCTAATCGAGTAAAAATAAAATTATTGAAAAAATTATTTAAAAGTACAGTGAAGTATTAGAAATACCAAAGACAATTGTAGTTTCACTATAGACACACAGAACAATGCTAAATTTTTGGTTATCAGCTTGGACGCTCGCTTCGTGGAATTTATGAAACGGGTATTCATCAAGTACACACTTAAACAGTACGTATAATTTGCCGCTTCATAAATTCAGCCAAGCCAGCGTCCAAACTGATGCCAAAAATTTAGCATTGTTCTGTGAGTCTATAGTGAAACTAGAGTTGATCTTTGAAAATACCAAAGATTATTATTATGGCTTGTTTGTTTGTTATTTTCCGTGTGTAAAAATTAAAAGTTAGTACACCTTGTACATTAGTCTTTTTTTTAGATATAAAAATAAATATCTTTTGTATTTTACTTTCATAAATATACGGATTTTTAAAATATTTATGGTTTTTAAATTATTCATGTTAAAAAGCAAAACTTAATTTTACGATTTATGACATGGTTCTTGTAAACAAAAAACTTTATATATTTCTTAAATATTCAAATTTTTATTTTTTTAATATTTATTAAAAATGTATAAAAGGTTATTCCAAAAAACAATGTTTATGGATCAATTACCGTTTTTTCCATCTTTTAAAATTTTTATTTAGTTTTTTCTTGTAATATTTATTTATTTTAAATAAAAGGTAATTACTTTTTTAATTGTCAACGACAAAACTAGAAAAATCTACATAAGGTATGTCTCATGTACACATTTAATGCCTGACCAGTAATAAAATAGGCATAATAATAAGATCCCTTTTAAAACCTTTATAAAGGGTTTCTTTTGACGAGTCTACGACGAATATTTATACCGTCATATCGTCACTTTAATTGTAAAACCACTTAACTCCATTTTTGGTCGAATGTTTGGCCTAGCGTGCTAAGGCGCTAGGTCGTTGAGCGCACAACTGACGTAAGGTGAGTTCGAATCCCGCCGGCGCGGCGGCCAAGATCAGAAATTTAGTGGTTAGCTCAACAAAACGGACAAAGTGCAAAATGTATCGACGCTAATAGCCAGCAAGGACTAAGGCACCGGAACACACTTTGCCGTGTCCTGCGCAACCGTAGACATACGGACCCCACTCAGTTGGTAGGTTCGTTAGTCCCGCTGGGTGGGGACGTGGTCTTTAGTAGTCGCGCATAAGACCGTGGTTCGGAACCCACGTTAAGCTGTTGGTCCCGTCTGGCTGACATCACCCAGACGTAAAAAGACAGGGAGCACAATAAGCCGAGCGGCCTCAGTGCATGGGTTATCCAGGCCCTACGCTAAGGTCTAACTTCATTTTTAATAAAACATGCATTGCCATCTTAAGCCTTATAAAATAAGACAAAAGATGTTATCAAAATCACATTTTTAATAATTAATTGATTGTAAAGCCACCTAATTTCGGTTTAAAAAATGTGATTATGATGCCATCTTTGGCGTAAATTTATAAGTGTGCCGGACAAGTTGACCACAATGTGTTGCATGCAATTATTAAACATTGAACCAAAAATGATAAGGGTTACAGTCATTAACCCATAAAGCTTAAACACATGTTTCGGCTATCGGACAAGGCGGATTTCGTGACTGTGATGCGTTCGCCCAGTCCGACACCCGAAATAATTGACATTGATAGGCTGGGGTTAAACCGCCGCTTTAATATATGGCGGTATAAACATTCGTGGTAGGCGCGTCAAAATAAACTCCTTAAAAAAATATAAAAGGGTTCTTATCATGAAGTCCATTTCATTACTGGCTCAGGCAGTAATAATAAAACAAAAAGTAATTTATACTTTAACTGAAATATTTTTTAAAGTTTTTTCTCATTTCCACTTTATATTTATTTAGGTAAAAAAATCGTCTGATTATATCTTCTGAAATACTTACTTTAAAAGTTTTATATTGTTTTTATGAAAATCAACGTTCACTAATTTGTAATTAAAGCAGAATTTGACGTTAGGGTATTTTTCGGCGGCTGAAAAGAAAAAATATAAAAATATATTTTTAAAATTATTCTTTTTGTTTAATCTAAAGAAGTAAAACTTACCAGTTAGTAAACTCTCATTTAAAAAGTTTCTTTCTACTGAATATATACACTGAAACAAAAAAAGTTTTTAAGTAAGTATAAATCAAACAGAAATTAGGATTTTTGGCAGTGTATATTTTAGAAAAGTTTGAAGACATAAAAAATTAAATAGGGAAACTGGCCTAAAATGGCATACTTAGGTAAAATGACACACTTCATAATTTTTTAATTTCCTGCCTTAGCAGCGACCTCCTAAATGTGTTGGAGCGTGTAATATGATCACTGCATTTAGTATTGAAATTACCGTACACATGCATGTCCCTGATTTTTTTGAACATTTCAAGTTCGACATAGCGACCTCTTAAATGTGTTAGAGCCATGTTGGACATGTAATATAATCACAGCATTTAGTATTAAAATTACAATATAGATGCATGACCCTGATTTTTCTCGTACGACATTTCAAGTTCAAATTTCGATTTATCAACCGCAAAGATAATTCTAATCAGGTTTAGAGTTTGTGTATTTTTGCAAAGTTACATAGTTTTGTCACACATTTTGTTGTTTTTTTTTATCGAAACACAATAATTTGGCTATGATTATTTATAAATATGATTACCATAGGTATATTTATACTCTCACAATTTAAGTTTGTCTGCTTAATTGTCGTTTTCGGGTAAAATGACATACATGTAATGAGTGCAAAATGACATACTATTTTAACGTGTTCGTTAACGGCAAAAACTTTTTTAAATGGTTGGTAAATATAAAATGAAATCTACATGCCAAGTTTGTTCAAAGTGCCCATGTTAAATGCTCAGACTCAGAACAGTGCTTTATTTGTGACTTTTTGTTTACATTTCATATATCTTACAATGCACATACTATTTCTACTATACATTTTCCTTATCCAGGAGTGGTAATGGTAACCAGCCAGGATGGCCGGAGCTGATGGTCGCTCCTAGGTGGTAAGATGTAACTGATTTTAGTTATATTCGTACCGGCGTTTCCCGAGGAAATCATACAAACACCATAAGCAGTTAATTATACCCCTGGGGGTTTGTGAGAGATGAGTTTATATAAGTTTTCTCTATAGTAGTTTGTGTTTGTAGTGTCCACAGGAAAAGTTAAGAAAAAATCTGTTTAATTTTATGCAGATACGCGTAGCGCGTTAGAAACCAAGTTTTGTCAACCTTGGTGCATTCATCCTATTCATTTATTCATTATGTACATGTTTAAAATTTATATATTTCAGTCATTCCCAGTCATACTTCTACATTCATTCTCACTGTTTACATATCTTCTGTTTGTGAAGTTATAGATATTATCTACTTTAATAATATTGATTTATGTACATTATTTGGTTAATTATGTACATTATATATTTATATATTAGTTATTTGCAGTCTAGCCTGCATCGTCAAAATAGAACGGAAGTCTACTATAAAGCGGTTTGTGTTTTATATTATGTCTATCTCTAATGTTTGCTAGATCTCTAGTTAGTGTAGAGATTGGTACTTGTTTTTGATAAACTTTGCTAGAGATGTTATAGATGAATTCATCTATCCTCTCTATTTCCGCCATATTGTGCAATGCATCTATTCTCCCGTAACGATTTGAAGATCAGAAGAAGTAATGCATCTAAGAATTTTGTTTTGGTATCTCTGAAGTCTCGTCATTTGAGTATTAGATACACTGCACCATATGGGGGCTGCATAAGTTAATACTAGTCTAATTATTTGCTTGTAAATAGTTCTTTTGTTTTCAGGTAACAGGCTAGATTTGCTTGATAGCATAGCGAAGAGGTTATTCATTGCTATGTATCCTTTTTAAGCACTTGAGTTATGTGCTGTTTGAAAAACAGCCTTTCGTCAATAAAGACACCTAAATATTTTATACACTTTTTAGGTGGTATGTAATTATTATTTATTTTTAGAGGTGTGTTAATTCTGTGATTGGTAAATTTTTTAGTAATTACTAGGCATTCGCTCTTTGTCTCATTCACACTAATTTTTCATTTTCTCCACCAAGGTATTAAACAGTGAAGATGGTTTTGTATATGCGTCTTTGCAACATTTGCATAGAACGACTCAGACTCAGAACAGTGCTTTATTTGTGACTTTCTTGTTTACATTTCATATATCTTACAATGCACATACTATTTCTACATTACATTTTCCTTATTCAGGAGTGGTAACGGTAACCAGCCAGGAAGGCCGGAGCTGATGGTCGCTCCTAGGTGGTAAGATATAACTGATTTTAGTTATATTCGTACCGACGTTTCCCGAGGAAATCATACAAACGCCATAAGCAGTTTATTATACCCCTGGGGGTTTGTGAGAGATGTGTTTATATAAGTTTTCTCTATAGTAGTAGTTTGTGTTTGTAGTGTCCACAGGAAAAAGTTAAGAAAAACCTGTTTGATTATATGCAGGTACGCGTAGCGTGCGTTGGAAACCAAGTTTTGTCAACCTTGGTGCATTCATTCTATTCATTTATTCCTTATGTACATGTTTAAAATTCATATATTTCAGTCATTCCCAGTCATACTTTTACATTCATTCTCACTGTTTACATATATACAGTTTGTGAAGTTGTAGATATTATCTACTTTAATAATATTTAGCTTATTTATGTACATTATTTGGTTAATTATGTACATTATATATTTATATATTAGTTATTTACAGTCTAGCCTGCATCGTCAAAATAGAACGGAAGTCTACTATAAAGCGGTTTGTGTTTAATATTATGTCTATCTCTAATGTTTGCTAGATCTCTAGTTAGTGTAGCGATTGGTACTTGTTTTTGATAGAATTTGCTAGAGATGTTATAGATGAATTCATCTATCCTCTCTATTTCCGCCATATTGTGCAATGGATCTATTCTCTCGTAACGATGTGAAGATCAGAAGAAGTAATGCATCTAAGAATTTTGTTTTGGTATCTCTGAAGTCTCGTCATTTGAGTATTAGATACACTGCACCATATGGGCTGCATAAGTTAATACTGGTCTAATTATTTTCTTGTAAATAGTTCTTTTGTTTTCAGGTGACAGGCTAGATCTGCTTGATAGCATAGCGTAGAGGTTATTCATTGCTATGTATCCTTTTTTAAGCACTTGAGTTATGTGCTGCTTGAAAAACAGCCTTTCGTCAATAAAGACACCTAAATATTTTATAAATCTTTTAGGTGGTATGTAATTATTATTTATTTTGAGAGGGATGTTAATCCTGTGATTGGTAAATTTTTTAGTAATTACTAGGCATTCGCTCTTTGTCTCATTCAGACTAATTTTCCATTTTCTCCACCAAGGTATTAAACAGTGAAGATGGTTTTGCATATGCGTCTTTGCAACATTTGCATAGAACGAGTGTGCGTAGACTAATGCGTCATCCGCAAATAGAGCAACTCTGGTTGAGGGATGTTTAGGAAAGTCGGCTGTAAACAAGTTAAATGCGTCTGAATGTGGAAGACAATGATTCAGTAGTAAAGAAGAATTTCGGACTTCTATTGTCTTTATTAATTTATTCACACAACTGAGTTTACACTTGAGAACGGACAGAGATAGTACTGCCTGAAACGTTGTGTGAATAAATTAATAAATATAATGGAAGTCCGAAATTCTTCTTTACTAAGTTAAATGCGCTTAGTCTTTCCTAGAACGAAGATATTTTCCATGAACTTTGTCGTTGTATTAAAAAACAGTTAAGATTATTTACATACCTTACCATGTTATATGTTTTTAATACAAATAAGTTTTTAATTTATTTAATGTAATATGTTTTTACTTTATAAAATCATTTAAATCATTTGTTGAAGGTATATGCAATTTTAGCCTAAACTATTGTGTCATTTTATCTGCCATCATGCCTAAAATGACATACTTTGAGTTATTTTGAAAAACGTTATATTTTTTCTATGATTTATTAGGTGATACTGGGCTTACGTAATGAATTAGAATAAGTTATAGGGGCAGTTTACAATTTGTGATACTAAATCGCATTATTATTTGTTGAAATATAGGCAAAAATTTACAAAGTATGTTATTTTAGGCCGTTTTTCCCTACTAATTTTTACAAAAAAATTAATATATTTTTAGGTAAAAGTCTATTTGTTTTGTCTTTTGTGTCTCCAAGTAGGTAAGTCTACAAAAATAGGATAAAATATTTTCAACCCAAGTAAGAAAAAAGAAAAAATAGGGCATAAACGGTTATCTATTATAAAATGGCACAAAAGAGAAAAAGTTCTAGATTTTAGTTCAAAGTTGTGTTGTCTTCCGACGCAAAGCGAAAGGAGCTAAAATCTAAATTTGTTTCCGTATATAATATTTTATTTTGTCCTGTAACGGGAAAACCAACGATTTAGTGATAAAATAGTATATTACATTAGAAGTGTGAAAACTGACATATTTCAAACAAGTGGGAATATTGTTGTACAAGGCGTCTGCTGAGTGCGACAAACCCACGAGTGTAAGATAGTCGTTTTCACACAAGTAAAAACTAAATTTTAAGTTTATTTGTCTTCACAGAAAAAATAAGAAAACCATTAAAAACTTGGCAACACTAGGGTAATATACAGGGTGATTCAATAATCGATCACGAAACTTAAGGGGGTGATTCTTCTTGACAAAATAAGGGTAAAGCTATATATATATATATATATATATATATATATATATATATATATTTTTTTCAAAATGTCATTCGTTTTCCATTTGCAAGCCGTCAAAGTTCAAAGTTTTATTTTTTGTTTTTTGAATTACTCGCTTACAAAAAACCAATTCAACTAATATTTAAAATATAGACTAAATCGTGTGCGTTTCATCATTCTAGTAACAATTCACATTGCTTGTTTGCCGCACTTTACCTACGTTGCAAATTGTTTTTTTGTCATAATTTTTTACTGTTGACAGCTACAATAGTTTTTGACGTGTTTTCTGAAAGACTGATGCCAGGCCTTTAAAAAAGGTGCTCTTTATTTACATCGCAAAACCCAACGGTTTAGGCGTAAATTACCCTTAAAAAATAGGTGGTAAACTTAACTTTCCTCATTTCGTTACCACCAGCTCCCAAGTAAATAGCTATTAAATTATACTAAAGCTGTCATTATAAAATAAAATACGTCTTTTAAACTATTTAATTTATAAATTTAAAACAACTAATAATGGCTAATCAGTAAATATTCATATATGGATTATTGCGATATACATTTAAAGGTCTGGTGGCCTCGCTGCCCATGCCAATGGTCCACTTCGTCCTATCCGTCGCTCAGGATACGTTGCATTCAAATACTACCGTACACGTATACTAAAGTGGGGCGGAGCTCCGTCTTGGAGGATCCACATGTTGGCCCTTACTTCCAATGGCACATCTTCCAGATACAATGGGAGACGATTTTGGATAAAATCTAAGTATGCTTCACCAGTTAATGGGCCATCAAAGAAATGAGGACCAATAAGGCAATCTCCTATTATCCACACATTCAGTGAAAATCTACGCTGATGTTTCGTTTCTACCACATTATTTGGGTTCTCGTAAGCATATGTGTGGATGTTGTGTAGATTTGTTATGCCATCACGAGTGAAAACAGCTTCGTCAGTGAATAATATGAGGCCAATTAATCGATTATCGTGTTCATACTTAGCTAGGCTCTGATTGCACATTTCCAACCGTCTCGGCCGATCATCATCATAAAGAGCCTGCACCTTTTGTAAATAAAACGGGTAGCGTTGTTCTTCTCTTAGTACCCTCCATGAACTATCCTGACAGAGCCGCACTTCATTTCCAATTTTTCTAGTACTAGTAGCTGGATTATGTTCAATAATTTCAAGCACTCTTTCTTCTTGTTGCTTGTTTCTAGCAGTTCTGGATCTTTCCTTATTTCCATTATAATTTTTAAAGAAACCACATTCCGCGAGCCTTCTGTGCTCACTGGAAAATGTTTGAGCATGAGGGATATTTCTTTCCGGATAACTCTCCATATTATATCTTCTTGCCAATTCTGCATTACAATTTGCTTTTCCATAACAAAAATGGATATCACAATATTCGATATTTGAATATTGGTGATTAATCATTATTAGTTATTTTAAGATTATAAATTAAATAGTTTAAAAAGCGAATTTATTTGATGTTAAACTAACAGCTTTAGTATACTTTGGTAGCTATTTACCTGGTAGCTGGTGGTAACGAAATGATAAAAATTTTTAAGGATGATTTACGTCTAGCGAGGTAAATAAAGAGCACCTTTTTTAATGGCCTGCTATCATTCTTTTAGAAAACATGCCGAAAACTACTGTAGCTCTCAACACTAAACAATTATGACAAGAAGACAATGTAGGTAAAATGCCCTCTAGCGGCACACAATTAATGTGAATTGTTATTAAAGTGATGAAGCGTAGACGACTTAGCCTATCTTTAAAATATTAGTCAAATCGGTTTTTCTGTTAGCAGGCAATTCAAAAAACATAAAATAAAAACTTGAACTTTGACGGCTTGTAACTCGAAAACGAAGGACATTTTGAAAAAAAAATTGTAAGCTCTACCCTTATTTTGTCAAGTAGAATCACCCCCTTTAGTTTCGTGATTGATTTTTGAATCACTCTGTATAATTTTCCTCACTGCGGTATATTATACTGCCTAACAATATTTTTATATTGAAATTCACCTACCAGTAGTAGCTTTGTATAACTATCATCATTTTAAAATTTATTAGGGTCTTCACCTTAAAAATATTGTATGTTTGTATTGTTTTTTAATGTAATTCCAATTAGCAGCCTGATAACTCTCAAAATTTATTTTAAATAACAATATGACAGCAAGAAGAGCCCTTTTTGCTTTGGCTGACGTAAGGCATGTATACATTCACATAATGGTTTAACTGTAATACCGAACTGTATTTCTCAAAATTTGACGAAGATAGTAAGCTCTTCATTTTAACTTAATACTTTAGAGATTACCCTGTAGAGGGCGTTTTAAAACAAATGCAAAACAAATTTAGAAAGTAATTGATTCCTTGCTTAAAATAAAGTTTAGTGTGTTGTATAAACGATGTGTAAATTACATTAAAACCACTGACTAATGTCAATAAAAAAATTAACTCCTTATTAGTTAACAGCAGATAAATAGATTTTTTTATAAGATAAATTTTTCTGTTCCGACACGTTATAATTTACATTTTATTTTTTTATATTAAATCGGTAAGCTACATAAAACAATACAGGAGATAAAAAAGTTTGTAAATAAATCAGGTTATCCAAATTTACGTTTTAAGTCATTGCGTAAGTTTTTCTTTATATTAAGTAAACAAGAAAGTTAGGGGTGGTGTATTTTCGTCTTCTTATTATTTTTAAAAATTGAAAAAAACATTAAAAGATTGTGTTTTTTTTATAATACCGATATTTTTATAAAACATCATTCCATCGGTTTTAATTTTTAAGACAAAATAAAAAAAAAAATTTCACCAGGTGTGTATCGCAATATCTCCCTAATGGTTAACTTTCGACCCACTTTTTTTGTAAAACGCTGTATATAAATACAGGGTGTGGGAAATATTGTTCGTAACTTCAAGAGATGATTCCCTGCATTATTCTAAGCAAAAAAGTTCCTTATAAATAATTTTCGAAAATCAGCTGTTTCGAAGAAAAAAAATGCTGGAAATATTTCCTTTTAGTCACAAAATCAATTAATTTTGCACTTTAATTATTTAAAAATCATATGCCAATTAGCGTTAAATAAATCAATGCATCAAATTTATTAATAAACTGTCACTAAAAATAATTTTTCTTGTTTATTAATAACATTTTTACGAAGTAAAATAGACAAACTAAATCCCTCACACAGTTGACAACTTCGTACGCGACATGGTGTTGGTAGGCAAAAAATGTGTACTTACGTTGGAAAAAAGATTTTCTAGCATTAATGCATGTAATGTTAACCCGAATTTTTAGTATCCGTTACTGAACAAGTGCACGCATTTTGATGAAAGAGATGTTGCTGGTACGCGAGTATCACGATATGCTTTTTATTTACGGATAGGCTCATGGCAATTTTAATGCAGCGAGACGCATTTACAAAGTACGTTTTCCTGATTAAAGGCTACCAGCTAAAAGAACATTTGTAGAAGACTTCCAAAAACCTTGAGAGTATTACTTAGACCTTAAAATAGGGCCGGGATAACCCATGCACTGAAGCCGGCTTATTGTGCGCCCTGTCTTTTTACGTCTGGGTGATGTCAGCCAGACGGGACTTACAACTTAACGTGGGTTCCGAACCACGGTACTATGCGCGACAACTTAAGATCTCGTCCCCACCCAGGGGCACTAACGAACCTACCAACTGAGTGGGGTCCCCATGTCTACGGTTGCGCATGACACGGTAAAGTGTGTTCCGGCGCCTTAGTCCTTGCTGGTTATTAACGTCGATTCATTTTGCACTTTTTCTGTCTTATTGAGCCAACCACAACAATTCTGACCTTGGCCGCCGGCAGAATTCAAACCCACCTCACGTCGGTTGTGCGCTCAACGATCTGGCGCCTTCCACTTGTGGTAATTGGTGGTGTGTATCGCCACGAATCGGTAAGTACTGTCATACATTTTATTTTAGTAAATGAGTGCATTTACTGGAGCGTTATTAAAAAATATATAACAGTTCTATCAATCAGTTGGTGCCCTCATGCGCTTGTATCCCTGTTGTGTTGCAACGTTGCCAAATGTTTGGGAAAATTTAATTATTTACGACCTAATTTTTTCGTAAATAATTAATTTTTGGACATAATTTATTATGAACTTTTTGCTTAGAATAAAGCAAGGAACTACGTCTTAAATTTACGAACATTATTTTCCCAACCAGCTTTATAACTGTTCTGTATTCCCTAGGTTACCTTTCTCTAAAAGTTATCCCCTGAAACCATTTTACCCAACGAGATACCCAACCACACTTGTAAATTACCTGATTTGTCACAGGATCATACGGAACAGACACCGTGTCCCCGATCACATTATGCAAATGTCTTCCTTTCATAGGTATTGCATTTTTTAGCACTTCGCTCTCCAGGTCGATAAGCCTCAAAGCTTTCCTACCTCTGTGCGAAAGAGCCAGATTGATTGAGCGGCCTTTTTTCACTTTTGCTTTTCGAATATCTGCAACATAAAAATGTATTTATCGTGAAATGATTACTTTTTATTTCCTTTTAAGGGTTTATATTCCGTGTAAATTTGAATAATTAAGTTTATTTACGAGGAGTGAATCAATAAATAGTGTAGGTTTCCTTGCGAAAATATACTACAACACCTAGAAATATTAAATCAAAAATTTAACCCTTAAACGACAACACGGTGTCGCCCGTGACCCTACCGAATAATATTTTAGGCATATGTCTTGCAAAAGTTATCTTATAATATTGCTGCTTTTACCACAGCAAATATAAATGCCGCAGAAGGTTTGTTGTATAAGTAACTAAAAAGACATGTCTATCAAAAAATAATTAGTTAAAGTTAAAAGAAACTAAAAGGGATTAAAAGACGACATAAAGAAAGTAATTAGGATATTGACAATAATAATTATTACTTGGGTGATATTGGAAGTGAACCTGAAGAACAAGAAGAGAAAGAAGAGGAGGCAGTCGAAAAAGTGTATTTACTAACTTAAAAATAAATCGTGATGATAAAGTACCTGCAGCACATCTACAAAATAGTTAATTATGAAGAAAGTGGTTACAGATGGCACTCTAAACCTTTTTTTAAATTTCAACGGCCAGGGAAAAATTAATCTTGCATCTTTCTACCTAAAAGGACACAGACTGAGTAGGAAGCTTGGAAATTTTATTTTGACGACAACATTCTGCATAAAATTGTTACTCACACAAACGAAAAACTACGTAGAAATAAGATACACTTTTTAAAAGTACAAAGATTAACAAGATAGACCGGTAAAAAAAGGAAGACCTAATACATTACTGCACACATGCTTTAAAGAATAATTATGAGAATCTAACGAAGATGTGCAAAAAAAAATTATTTTCCTAGACAAAGTGACTGGTTCAATTACAAAACAAGTAACTGAAAGAAATTTAATAGGTTGTTTGTTATTTCAAATTTAAAATACCAATAATTTTTCATGGGGTCATATGCGACCCATGTTGTCGTTTATGTTTGAAACATTTTTTATTGTCGTTTCAGAGTTAACCAAAGCACTATGGGATAGAAATCCATTATTAAGGGCAAAAAGAAACTTTAAAATTTTAATGGCTTATGCTGTGTATTTAAAAGTAGATACTCCAAACTACATGTACACAAAATTATAAAATGATTTGACGACTTCGATTAGGTTAATAAGAAACTTGAAAAGGTATTTTAAGAATCAATAAAAATCATATAACTTAAAATAATTAAGTAAATTATATATTAAATAAAAAGTGTTTTAGCTTTGACAAGAAATTTGCAATAATTTATATTATTCTTACTAATGTAAACATAAATATACAACATTTAATCTACTAAGTTTATTATTAGCCTAGTTTACTAAAAAATAATAAAAGAATTTAAGTAATTAGAGCTATTGTTGTGTTTCCGATGCAAAGTCTCGCGAAGTCTCGCTACTTTTGTCAAACATATTTTTACCATTTTCTTTATCAGTTTTTGAACTAACAACTGCCTTGCTACTTTTTGCTACTTCTGAGTATAAGGACAGATACAAGTTTTTTTTTATTTACAAGGTTTTCCATTTTAAAATTATTATTTTTTGTCCTGCACTGTATATCTTAAAAGACAAAAGCAGTTCTGATGAAAGATACTGATTCTACAGAGTTTACACAACAAAACAGTGTTTTTATTTATTTAATACGTTAAAAAATAAAGAAAGTAGGAAAGATGTAACTTTATTACGCTTCTAAGGATAATTAAAAATTATTCTTTAGATTTGGATGGTCATATTTCCGAAACTAATTGAGATAGACATATCAAATGTGGTATTTTGTAAAAGTATTTTAAAAGATCCTTTTTCTTAGTGGATGTTAGAAAAATACATTAATTAATAAGTTTTAGTGACTTGTATAAAAAAAAACAATTTTGCAAAATGTAATTTTCGTGTCTAATTTTTTTTATGACAACCCTTTTTATATAAGCACCTAAAAGATAATTGAAAAATTAGGTCTATATATAAATATCCAACTTATGGTGACTATATGTCTTTAAAATAGGTTGCTTACCTTCTCTTTTTCGTACATAGTAACATTGTATCCTCTTTTAGCTAATATACAACAACAAAGTGCCCCTACCTAAAATTAATTGTTATTTAATGTTTTTTTAAAGCTGTAAAGGTTGTTAATGTTAAACTGTTATTTATGATTATACAATCTGTTTAAAATATTTAATTTTTTATGTTAGGCATTATCTTTTCATCTTATGCCCATAATTTTATTATTAAGAATAATGTAAATGTCTAAAACCTATAATTACTCTTAGATAACAAGTATTATGGTTTAGTTAATTTAAAATTGGTCTATTCTATAGAAAAAGTATCTAAATTGGTGGTATCGGGCGTTTCTGCCCATTAGTAGAGTTCTAAAACTTAAAAAAAATACTGAAAACTTATCCAAAAACTAAGCATACCCTCGTGCCAGTAATAAAATTGACTTTATGATAATAACAGTTGCAAAATCTTTTGGAGGGTTCCTTTTGACGAGTCTACCACAAATATTCATACCGCCATATATAGAATCGGCGCTTTTACCCAGCCTGCCAATAGTGCCTATGTCAAATGTTTTTAAACAAAATATTATTTGGCTTTTCTGCAGAATAAAATTAAAAAATTTATTTAACATTTTATGAGAATTAAAACTTTTATACATTATGTAGAACTATTCTGCTCTGACACAATATAATAAAAGTTATTATTACTTTAAAAGAAATAAAATAATGAAATATTTAATATTAAGTTACTTACAATACAAAGGTTTCAATCTATAAACAAAGGTTCATTAGCACTCGGTTGAAGTTATTTTAATCTAATAAAATAAAATCTTAACAAGACGCCAGACGAGAACTGGGCCAATGGTTGCGTCTCAAAAATGTGGTAAATAGTTTACCAAAAATGTGGTAAACAGTTTACCTAAAAACTTACTGATAAACTTGTTAGATTTTATTTTATTGGATTTAAAAATTTTTAACCGAGTGCTAATGAAACTTTGTTTATAAATTAAAACCTTTGTATTGTAAGTAACTTAATATTAAATATTTCATTATTTTATTTCTTTTAAAGTAATAATAACTTTTATTATATTGTGTCAGAGCAGTATAGTTCTACATAATGTATAAAAGTTTTAATTCTCATAAAATGTTAAATAAACTTTTAATTTTATTCTGGAGAAAAGCCAAATAATATTTTGTTTAAATTTAATCTCCCAGAAAACAAATAAAACATAAAATACTTTGTCAAATGTTTTGTGTGGCGGACTGGGCAAACGTGTCACTTTTTTGTCGGACAAGTTTGTCCGAGTTAAACCGAGTGATAATGAACCTTTGTTTATAGATTAAAACCTTTGTATCGTAAGTAACCTAATATTAAATATTTCATCATTTTATTTCTTTTAAAGTAATCATAACTTTTATAATATTGTGTAGGAACAGAATAGTTCATCATAGTATATAAAAGTTATAAATTTTCTTAAATGTTTGTTAAACTTTTTAATTTTATTCTGGAGAAAAGCCAAATAATATTTTGTTTAATCCAAAATATAAGGTGAATACATTGCCCCACCACAAATAATGGCGGAACTTATGGCGGAATATTACCTAAATACCTGATTTGGATGGCCATATTTCCAAAACTCATAAAGATATATCAAATGTAATATTTTCCTAAAGGTCTTTTAGATATATTTTAAATGGTTATATAATCTACAGGGTGCGGTATTAAAAAATCTAAACTTCTTGTCCTACCCTGTATATTATTACCAATACTACATTATCATTTCGTTCACAAAAATAAAAAACCTATACCTAAAATGTGTATGATACGTATGTATTTTTACGAGCGCTATACAGGGTGTTTCTAAACAAATGCAACAAATTTTTCGTGATCGTCCAAAAAAAAATAAGACAAAAACTACAACATATGTCCTAAACGTCTTAGTTTTTTAACTACGGGGTGCTAAAATTTTTTAAAAAATATTGTTTTTATAATAACATTTACACCCATTCAAATACTAAAAAAATTAGGGAGACGCACCCTTTGCACCAGAAGACATTTTTTGGCATACAAGAAAAAAAAGAATTATTATCAGTGTCGATCATGAGGGGTTTACGGTAAATATTCTTTAAGAAAAAAGGGTACGCCACTGCATTTTTCTAAAATAAAAGTATTTTTAAATCCCCGTTTAGTTTAGAACAAATCTAATCTCTTGATTGCTTTTGTTTGCTGTACGGTTTTCGTGTAAATTAATAGAAACCATTTCTCGGCATGGTCACATTCCTATCTAATTAAAGAATAAATAAAAAGGTTAATTTTTAATGTAAAATTTCAATTAGGAATACAAACTGACCATGCCAAAAAATGGTTTCTATTAATTTACGCGAAACCGTACATCAACCAAAAAAACAAAAAGACAAGAGATCAAATTTGTTCTAAACCAAAGAGGATTTATAAAAATATTTCTGTTTTAGAATAATGCAGCAGCGTACTATTTTTTTTTAAAATATTTTGAAAACTCCTCATAGACGATACTGATCAAATTGTTTATCTTGTATTCCAAAAATGATCTCTTCTCGTGCAAAGGGTGCGTCTCCCAAATTTTTAAAAATATCTGAATGGCTATAAAAGTTATTATAAAAAACAATATTAAAAAAATCCCATAGTTCAAAACCTAAGACGTTTAGGACATATGTTTATATGATTTTTTTTCTATTTTTTGGTGGAAAATCACCTTCTAAAAATATATGAATGGCTATAAAAGTTATTATAAAAAACAATATTTAAAAATAAAATTTAACACCTTGTAGTTCAAAAACTAAGACGTATTTTCCTATTTTGTTGGTGGAAAATCACCTCCTTAAATTTTTGCATTTGCTTAGAAACACCCTGTCTATGAAAGTCAACATTCACATTCGCTTTCGCGAATATTGGAACTGAATATTCGCATTCGCGAATGTGAGAATTCTAACATTCGTTACATCACTAGTACTTACCAATCCTCCCCCAATCACAATAGCGTTCATTTCACCTAGCTTTCCACTTCTTCCATTTGAACCGTCCATGGTAATATGTATTTGTTAACTGACATGACACAATGAAATATGTATGTATCGTTAATACTTAATTTAAGGGTAACTTAAAACCATGTTACGGTTTGGGGCTTCCAGTAAATACGATACATACAGATTAGATTGATTTACTTAGTTGTTTCATTAGGGGAAGTTCGATTGAAAGGTGTTGTGTAGAATGATGCTTCGAGTTACGAAGAGTTTTCAAAAGGAAATTGAGGATTTAAACTGTGTATCCGTTTATACAAAGTGTTTCATTTTCGATGGTTTTACAGGGTATCCCGAAAACCTCGGACTCGCTTTCTCACAACTGTGGTAAAAACAGTTCGTGGCTAAAGAGATTAGATTTATTTATTCAGTTTTTTTAAAGAAAAAGTTTGATTGAAAGGGTTGTTTTGAAATGATGCTTTAAGGGGCAAACACTTTTCAAAAAATATATATAAGATTTAAATTGTGTATTTGTTTATACATTGCAATAAAAATAAAAGGTACCCTGTAAAATTCCGATATTTGTAGCGGGTGTTAATTTACATCCCTTCTAGCTTTTTAAATTTTTATTGTACAAATTAGTTAACCGATAGTTTTCAAATCGCTATTTCCTAGATATTTATACATAGGGTGTCCGCTAACTAATCGTACGCAGAAAACCAACATTTTCCCTATGCCAAAATATGAAGATTTAACCACACGTATCCAAAAGTTGATAAAAGGGAAGATAAAAGGTGTCAAATTTAAATAAATATTTCTTATTTATTTTGAAAATTTTTTAATGCATTTTAAGTATTTTATTAAAACTTGGTATCTATAAGGTTTTTAACATCCGTCAAAACTTTTTGTGCTACCTTGTATGTAACATCTAGACTAGACTAGACATTAGAATAGGGCCGGGATAACCCATGCATTGAAGCCGCTCGGCTTATTGTGCGCCCTGTCTTTTTACATCTGGGTAATGTCAGCCTAACTAGCTTCGAACCGTGGTTTCCGATACCGGACAACTTAAGACCTCGTCCCCACCCAGGGGGACTAACGAACCTACCAACTGATTGGGGTCCGCATGTCTACGTTTGCGCAGGACACGGCAAAGTGTGTTCCGGCGCCTTAGTCCTTGCTAGCTATTAGCGTCGATACATTTTGCACTTTGTCCGTCTTGTTGAGCTAACTACTAAACTGGTATACTTTGTAAGAATGGCTCTGAGCAACCGTTTCCAAGATATTAAAATTTAAGTGGTTTAGTAGAACCAAAAATGCTTTTCAAAACAGCGTTTATTAGTCATAATTGCGTCATGAGGCGATTTTGGCCCGTGTTGGTACCCCAGTTTGGTTGGTTAAATGCCTACCAACCAATTTTGGATGTCAAAATAGTGATGTCACGCCAACTTTGGTACCCTGTTTGGTTTGTCAAATGCTATATCGTGGCTTGTGGGTCGGTAGATGGTTTTGGTATGCTCTCATCCTTTTCTAAAGATGTTGATCTTACTCTAAACTTTATTACTTTTAATAATAAACATGATAATTTTAGTTGCAAATATTTCAATTTAAATATTGCAGGTAAATAAACAATTTTATAAAAACCAATAAACCGTTAGGTAAGGTTCTTCTTCCATTAACCTACCCAAAATGTACCAAACGAATTCGGATGCTATAATACACAGACGTAACGGTTGTGACGTGAATCATACCAATTGTTACCTAACAAAGTCGGAGTTCCAAAACGGGCTGAAATCGCCTATGATAAACGAATGATTTGTTGCAAAGTCGATTGATGAGATAAGGTCACGACTTTCGTCATATTGGCTAGCCTGGCTGTGACGTCAAGTCGGGCCATTTTCGGCCATCTTTGATTTTAGGCAGATCAGTGGCGTAGTATCAAGGAGGAAACAAAAAGAACTGTACGTTATAAAAAAAGTTTATTAGATTATATCAATATGCATGAGTTATAATTAAACTATAAATGTAATTAAATAATTATTTCATTTATTCAAAAACCATTATAAAAACTTTGTATAGGTATGTACATAAATAACTGGTTCCTTATTTGTTATATACCTACCGGTTGAGCTAAATAACATATAACACATATGCAATGTGACGAAGAGACAATCTAACTAAATACGGACATGTAAACATGCGTAACTAATATTGCTTGTTTATTACATAGAGGAAACCTTTTTATTTGTAATTTGTAATTTTATTGTTAATTACTTAGAAATTATATTCTTTACAACAGTTGGTACATGTTTCCAAATTACACTGCTGTCCTTAGTTAAGCCGGATGTTCATAAAAGCGGTTTTCCGCTCGCGGATAATAATTCAGCGTTGTGATTGGTTAGTAAAAATTTAAAATGCTTTTGCCGCCAATCACAACGCTGAATTATTATCCGTGAGCGGAAAACCGCTCTCATGGACAGTAGGCTTTAAAACGTCCTAACTACATTTTTTTAAAATGTTGGCCTACACTACTACTACGTATATGCATATATATTATCAGTTATTCTATGCATTATTTATCTATTCTCCCAAGTTAACAACGTCCTAACTTTATTGTGTGTGTTGCGTCAATGAAGTTAGGACGTCGTAACTTGGGAGAATAGATAAATAATGCATAGAATAACTTGTTAACACATATAGGCCAACATTTTTAAAAAATATAGTTAGGACGTTTTAACTAAGGACGGCAGCTATATTTAGTTTTGTTAAAATTTTAAGGACATATAGGGTATAATACCTGAAAACTGTTTAAGATTTAATTAAGTACCTTTCTTTGAAAAAAAAACAAAATATTAAATTTAATTTTAAAACTTATATTGTTATTTAATATTTTTTAAAGTACCCATAACTAAATAACTTTTAATTTGAAGCATATTTGAAAAACTTAACAGTATTTATATTTTTTGTATCTATAATGACTAATACACAAAACTGATTTATTAACTCATGTATAATATTAATAATAAAATAATCCTTATTGTACAGAAATAATCACATACAAAGGTGAAAAGTATCGCCAGGCGTATTTTAATTAATAACCATCAACTAAAAAAATATATAATCAAAACTAGAACCCTCGACACTACACTTCTTCATAATGTACAACTTAATGAACAACACTAAAGACTAAACACTATAAAAAATTACTAAAATAAAAAAACAACCAATAAAATATGAAATCTCTATAAACTAACAACAAACATTTACAACTCGAAAATAAACAACCGAAACGAAAATGGCAGAGCCTTTTACCAAACAATAAAAGCTTCGACAACGGACGACTCTGTCATCAGCTGATAATACTGACAACTTGAAACAGAACTGCCAACCGAAATCGTAATTCTCACACCCTCACGTCCCTGACCCAAGCTATCCCCGGTCTCGCTTATGTCTAAACCCCTTCTCATAAAGAAACTCTGGATTTGTTGTATTTCTTCAATATACATTTTGGTTGCACTAAACAAGGTATGCGTTTTTTGTGTAGAAAGCACAGGGGAGTTTAATGGTTTACTTATATGGTACACTAGCTTTTGCCCGCGGCTTCGCACGCCTTAAATTCGGTAATAACAATTCCGCTTTCCAATACCGTGAAGATTTTGGATATTATTATATACATATAATAATAAGATAAGTTACAAACTTTACCTTTTTATATATTAGTATAGATAAAGAATAGCACAAAAAAGTTGAGATATTTAAGAGAAAAATAGTATAGCTAACCCCTTCAATTTACACATAAAAATTATTATCAGATCTAAACAGCTTATGTCAAAAACCCCTAGATACCGAGTTTCACTAAAATGTTCACAACATATCAAAAATTATTGAAAAACAAATAAAAATATTTTTTTTTACTTTGTCACCCTGTACCATATTTATTATCAACTTTTGAATAGGGGTATGTTTAGTTTAATCTTAATATTTTGACATAGGGACTCTGCAGGTTTTCTATGTATGTTAATGAGCGGACACACTGTATTTATTTATTTATTATTTATTTTTATTATCTGAAGTATTTACATATTATTATTCACAGTAACGAAGTTAATTATTTAATATACAAAAAAGATAACTAATCATAGGACCGATACTGGTAAATACTAAGATAAGAGAGGCCCACAAAACAAAAAGTGGTCTGGACTTTTGACCGGACCTATCTTTGTGTAACATATTTTGACGCGCTAAATCCGAATCTAAACTTAGTTTTGCCCTACACCCTCAAATTTTAAGTAAATTGCAAAAAAAAAACCATAAAAATTTCAAAAATAAGCAATTTTTTTTATATATAGTTAAAAAATATTAGAGATATTCTACTATTTAAAATATTAAAAAAGTTTATATAAACATTTAATTTCTCAGAGACCTGAAATTGTTTTGATAAAAATCATTTTCTAAATCAAAATAAAATACACATTGTGTTACAGATTCTTATTAAAAAAATTAAGGGTAGATTCTATACATCCGAAAATATTAAGAAATTTTTTTCATTTATGTATACATGGATACGCAATTTTTTCGTTCTAAAGATACAAAATGTTAAACTTTACAAAAAACTAAAAAAAAAGAAAATAGTACAAATTGTTAGGTTGCATATAAACTTTATTAAAATAAGTACCTATTTATTGTTTTTGTTACATAATTGCTAATAAAAAAAAATCATAAAACCTAATTTTTAAATGAAAAAGTGTCGAAAAAAATTCCTGCAGTGCTTCTTTTATGGTCTAAAAATATAAAATTGGTTGAATTTTATTTTTCTCTTCAACTAAACAAGATACAAACACAATTAGAAGAATAAAAGCTGTATTTCTTTTTGCTTAATCTAAAAAAAAGGACAATAATTTTACACACATTAACATAATCAGTGGCGTACCGTTTTCTTGTTAAAAATAATCTTTTAGTCGCCGCTCGAGAAGCCACTGGACTTATAGTTAAGTGTTATTAGGATAGTAATAAATTACCCCTCCTATGCCATAAATAACATTACCAAAATAAAACAAAATTGGGTAAATAATATTTAAGACACTTAAACGAACATTTTTTCTTGTTCAAGACCCTGAGAAGAAGAAATTTGTTTAACATGTTTAAATTAACTTTTTCATATTTTTAATAGTAAAATCAGACCCTTGCTAATTTTTGGCGATCTTTATGTTTTTTTTGCTATTTACTTAAAATTGGAGGGTGTACGGCACAGTTGGATTGAATACTGAAAATCGGTATTCGAATACGAAAACGAATACCGGAAAAAATTATTCGAATACCGAATATTTGAATACTTGGAAGAATAAAAGTATTCGAATACTCGGTATCCCCGAATACTACAAACTAAAAAATGATTAAAAATTTGAAGAGCAAAAAAAAAAGGTCCTTACCTCATTTTTCCTACTTTTTGTTCCTTTTTATAATTCTACTCGTGAAAATTTTGGTATTTGAATACTGCTTACACATTTCGGTATTCGAATACTTGGAACGCTGGTGAATACTCGCAAAAAGTATTCCTCAAATACTTCAAAAGTATTCGAATACAGAATCCCGAAATCTAATCAAAGAAGTATTCATCGAGTACCGAATACCAAACACACAAATTTATTCGAATACTATTTGCATACCGGCAAAATGTATTCTGAATACTATTCAGTATATTGAGTATTCTGAATACTACTCAACTCTGGTGTACGGGCAAAACTGACTTCAGATTCAGGTTCAACGCGGAAAAACACATAAAGCTGCGTCCAGATTTACAACAATTCGCCAAACATTCGTCCAAACAAACCATCCTATTTGCGTGCTTCTTTGACCGACAAACTCTAAATCACCGCGGAATCATTCCCCAAGCCCTTGAAATGATGTAAATTGCATCCACGTCCACGTCCGCGCTATGTGGGGCTATGTGGGGCTATGTGGAGCGCTATTCGACGCGGCGAGTTGTTGCAAGTCTGGACGCAGCATAAGGTAGGCCCGATTAAAAGTACAAATCACTTTATTTTTGTGGGCTGTTAAGTCGACTATTGCTAACTCATTTATTATTGGAGATACGAAGTCGGTTTAATTAGTAGAGTTGTAACATCGGGTTTTCAAATTATTGCAAAAAATTTACATTTTTTTAATGGAACACCCTATTTAATATATTACCATTCAAAAGAAAAAAGAGCCTTTAAAAAAGTCCACATCTAGTATATGCAATTTTTAAATCTTTTGGAAATATGACCATTCTTAGGAACTTCATAGTAAACCGGCATTTAAAAAAAACACCTTATATATTGCATTATTATTAAAACGATATTTTAGTGATCTTTTAGAAAATACCACATTTGATATGTCTATCTCTTATAGTTTTGGAAATATGACGATGAAAATCTAAAAACAGTACATATTATATACAGGGTCCTGCAATAGTGCGTCAGGCTTCCGTAGCTCCTATACAAATAATGTTAGGAATTCCGTTCTGGTACCAACTTATAACGTGGATTAGGTTGCATTTTTGCAAAATATTTTTGCACATACAGGGTGGCCCAAAAAGTTTGACGACAAAATGTACATTTTTTTAAATGGAACACCCTGTATTTTTGTGCACATTTAGGTTCCTATTAGTGTATTTCATAAGTACACAAAATTTTATTTCATTGGGTTCAGCGGTTTGGGAGCTAAAAATTAAAAACCTACAAAATAACATTTTACCGCCCTGAAAGAAAATTGGTTAAAAAAAAACTTAAAGATTTTTTTTTAAACAAAATTATGTAGAAAGCTAATACCAAAGATATGAAGATAACAAGGAGTTATAAGTTTTTTCCATTTTATACAGGGTGTCCAAAATCCTGTTTTGAAAAGTACATATTTCAAACACGTTTTTTCCAAGTTTTTAAATGGAACACCCTGTATATTATTCTACCATTCGATGAACAATTTAAATAATTTTTTTTTGGTAATTACAATTAAATTAAAATTCTCAACCGTTCTCAAGATATTTACCAAAAACCTAATATGAAGGTATCGATAGTGAAACAAAATACTCAGGCGGCCATGGAAACAAACAAAATATTATTTAATTGGATAAGTACATATTGACATTTCGTAACCGTATGTAGAACCACTTCTTCTTGGGCGAAAGTAATAATATTCTATTAGAAAAATGCATTTTCAAAGGAAGAGCTAATTGACATGATTTTTGTGTTAGGAGAAAGTGAGAAAAATTGTTTGCTAGCAAGTAGAGTTTATGCAGCTCGGTTTCCCGACAGACGCCGTCCGGAAGCAATAAGTTTTAATAGACTCCTTGAGCGTTTTCTTGAAACAGGGAGTGTGGACTACAAAAAGCAAGAAAGGTTAAAAGTGGCCACGAATGAAGAAAAACAGTTTGCAGTTTTACTGACAGTTACGGAAAAGCCCAAATATTAATCAGGCATCCGTGGGAGAAGCAGTTAGCATAAGTGAAAGGTCAGTCCAAAGGATTTTAAAAAACCATAAATATCACGCATACCACATTCAGTTGCACCAAACGCTGAATGAAAATGATTTTCAACGAAGGGTAGAGTTTTGTGAGTGGGCACAAATTCGCCTTCAAGAAAACCAGTTTTTTTATGAATGTTCTATTTACCGATGAGGCAACGTTTCACAATACTGGATGCGTGAACAGACATAATTTCCATTATTATTCTAATGAGAATCCAAGAATAATACGACAAATAGACCGCCAACACCGTTGGTCAATAAATGTTTGGGGAGGAATTATAGGGGACCATGTGGTAGGTCCATATTTTTTCACGGCCACCTTAACGGCGAAATTTATTTGGCATTTTTAACAAATGATTTACCCGGATTGCTGCCCCAAAACATCCAAGCACAAAATATGTGGTTTCAACAGGATGGGGCTCCAGCCCATTTTTCACAACCAGTTAGAGCTTTGTTAAATGACAGATATGAAGATCATTGGATTGGAAGAGGAGGACCAACCAGATGGCCTGCGAGATCGCCGGACCTAACGAAATTAGATTTCTTTTTATGGGGATACGTAAAAGACCTTGTTTATATGGAACCTCCCACAACAGCACAAAACATGCAACAAAGAATCATCCAAGCATTTGCCACCATTACACCCGCAATGCTTCAAAATGTGGAAAGATCCTTACAAGAGAGAATTGGAAAATGCCTTCAACAAGGAGGAAGACATTTTGAACATCTTCTAAATTAATATTTTCCAACTTCTAGCTAATTAGTTAGGTACGCATTTTTATCGTCCTCTTTTTTAAACTATTTGACTTTGATTACTTATTTTATCATTTTGAGCTGTGAATTCCAAAGAAGCTAAAATTATGTCTAAATGTCAATATGTGTCCAATTAAATAATATTTTGTTTGTTTCCATGGCCGCCTGAGTATTTTGTTTCACTATCGATACCTTCATATTAGGTTTTTGGTAAATATCTTGAGAACGGTTGAGAATTTTAATTTAATTGTAATTACCAAAAAAATTTATTTAAATTGTTCATCGAATGGTAGAATAATATACAGGGTGTTCCATTTAAAACACTTGGAAAAAACGTGTTTGAAATATGTACTTTTCAAAACAGGATTTTGGACACCCTGTATATAATGGAAAAAAAACTTATAACTCCTTGTTATCTTCATATCTTTGGTATTAGCTTTCACATAATTTTGTTTAAAAAAAAAATCTTTAAGTTATTTTTTAACCAATTTTCTTTCAGGGCGGTAAAATGTTACTTTGTAGGTTTTTAATTTTTAGCTCCCAAACCGCTGAACCCAATGAAATAAAATTTTGTGTACTTATAAAATACACTAATAGGAACCTAAATGTGCACAAAAATACAGGGTGTTCCATTTAAAAAAATGTAGATTTTGTCGTCAAACTTTTTGGGCCACCCTGTATGTGCAAAAATATTTTGCAAAAATGCAACCTAATCCACGTTATAAGTTGGTACCAGAACGGAATTCCTAACATTATTTGTATAGGAGCTACGGAAGCCTGACGCACTATTGCAGGACCCTGTAATATACATTTTATCTTCGACACTAAACTTAAGCCGCGTGTACATTAGAGTAGTAAATGGGTTGGTGGCTTGTAGCAGCATTTTGCAAGACAGCTTCTAACACAATGTAAAGTAATTAGGTAAGTACTTGTATTAAGTACATGTACCACTACCGAGGACAGGAAAGTGAATAGCCTGCAAAAAGTTATTGTTATAACTCCATATTTATGTTACAGTATGACATCGCTGCCCGATATACTGCTAAACAGATATAAACTCAATAAGGGTCGCCTTTCTCAAATATCTCTATTAGTGTATAGCTAGCGGCCATTACACGCTCTTCCCAAACAAAAGTGTCAATCTTTAAAAGGTCTGTACAAAAAACTACCACAAATTCCTTGGACCAAAATACAACGATCTCTTGCAATTTACCTTAGTCGAAAAGTTGAAATTTTTCACTAAATTCAGTATTAAAGGGGTTTTCAGTGGGTAATCAAAATATGCTAATGTTATTGTCGTTAAATGTAGGGAAGCCACCTGCAGTCTTTGCTTAGTTCAAAGATTCTACTTTTTTGCAAGAAAGGTATACCCACTCATTTATTCCATACAAAAATTTTCCATTGCATTCCCTCACACTTTATCCAGGCGATCTGGTAATATCCAAAAAGTCTGTACAAAATGCCACTAAAAATTCTTTGGTCAAACTACAATATTCTAATGCAATATTCCCTAGTCCAGGGATTCTCAAACTTTTTGGGGTGCGGCGGATTAACAGGTTTAGTATTTTGTCAGGGCATCCTTATTTGTAATATCCAAGAAAGTGCTGCATGTAAAATACAATGTATTAAGTAGGTATATGCTTTACATCGCGGTTGTTAACAGCGCCTTACGCCGGCCCCGATTACCCCTTGTGGTGCCACCGGGTTCCATTTTCCATATAATTTTTTTACTTAGACAGCCTGTATCTCGCAAACAATCAATTTTCAAACCAATGCAAATTGGGTTAAATCGTTGTATTTTGGTTTAAGAAAATTGTACCAATTTGTACAGATCTTTTAGAAAAACATGGGTGGCCAAAATAAGGCGTAAGGAATGCCAAGAATTTTTTTGTATGTGAAATAAATCGTTTAATCTAAAATATTCCAAAAACAGTTGCTCGTAGCAATATTTATCAAGTATACTCTTTTTATGCAAAAAATGGGAAAGAATGAAAATTATCTACTAAAATCATAATAAACCAATTAAAAAAATAGAAGTCGCTTTTCATTTTCTACTTTAAAAACTTTCCTACACCAAATTGTGCGAATAAAATTTTAATAATAAATTAAATATTTAAATATTACTAAAATAAAATAGAATCTTTGACACCCTGTATCTTGCAAACGATCAACTCTTCGACAAAGGTAAATTGCGTTAGATCGGTATATTTTGGCACAAGAAGTCTATGGGAGCATTTTGTACGGACGGATGTAATTTAGACGAAAATATGATTATGCAAATTTTCCAACGGGTAAACTCGAGGCACTAGCGAAATGTTCATGGTAATGCTGCATATATTTAATGCCACCTGTACCTGTACAGAAGAAAATTTAAACCGATTTTGAATAAAATGTGGAGTGTTAAGTGTTGTCACAGACGTGTTTCTTGGACGATATCATGCTTAATATTTTCTATGAACATAATGTCTATTAAATATCTCAGATATTGAACCACAATGTATATAATAATTGTTATTTCATCGAAGGAATCAGTCGTGTACGTCTGCCGTCTTACTTTAACTATATGTAAACAAGCGGTAAACTGCAGCCCCGTGTGTATCGATTTATAAGCTTCTGACAGAACGCGTTTGCGTGCTGTCAAATAAAATGCCGCAAAATAATAAATAACAATAAAGTGTGTATTAGTCTCAGGTTTAATTAGAAAATTAAAAATAAAAGATTTAACTAATCAGAAGTAACCATGCATGACCCCCACCTATACTCTGTCTTCGGTAAAAAATATTCTAGTTACATCAATTAACAAAACACCTAAAGCCAAAGACAGAGTAAGTATAGTCGGAGGGTAGTGGGTAGTTCTGGTCAAATAAATCATTTTTTTCCTTAATTTAACCTTCATTGCACATTCACTACAATATGTCGCCATTCTTTTCCTCTAACCTAAACAAAACTACCTGTACCTAAATATTCGTCGAAAATGCTTATCGGATTTTCAGACTTTTCTCTGGCATAGGTAAAGTAGGTCATTATGCGCCGCGATTACTACCGCCGTTTTGTACAGACATTTTATTAGAGACACCATGTAGATATACACTGTGGGCAAAATTAAGTGGGAACCCAATTTAACTTATTGTAGTTGTTTTGTTTGTCAAACGATTTTATTAAAATTTGGACACGGTGACGACTCATCAATTCTTGAGTGATTGCTGTCATTACTCGCAAGAAGAATAATACAGGGCCGGATCTAGGGGCTACTTTTTAAAACAGTGCATTCGTTGTCGTTGCAATAGTAAGTGACTTTGATTAGAAAACATATTGTCACGTTTAATCTAAGCAGTAAACATCGGAAAATAAAATAACAATAAAATAATCAAAGACACATTAGAAAATATTCCGATTTTTAACGTTTTAATAGGAGCCTGCATAGGGCAATTTAAACTGCAGGGCCAGTAAATTTTAATTTAATCACATTAGCCATAAAGCAAAAAAAACAAATACATCTTTTTAATGTCATATTTTTGACAAAAAATTATTATTATTTTATTGTTATTTTGTTTTCCGATGTTTAATGCTTAGATTAAACGTACAATATGTTTTCTAATCAAGGTCGCTTACTATTGCAACGACAACAAATGCACTGTTTTAAAAAGTAGCCCCTAGATCCGGCCCTGCATTATTCTTCTTGCGAGTAATGACAGCAATCACTCAAGAATTGATGAGTCGTCACCGTGTCCAAATTTGAATGAAATCGGCTGACATACAAAAAACTACAATAAGTTAAAATGGGTTCCAACTTAATTTTGCCCACAGTGTATTTGATTAAGCCTCGTACCACGTTTTTATTAATTTAAGTAACATGAATATCGAGATGCAACTCGGTTGCACTCACGTGGGTAGCGTTACATCTACTTACGTCTTTGGCGAAAGATTGATTATTTACGGTCCAGTTGTTTAATAGAATTATACAACCAACCATTATTGAAAATGTTTGCATTTCATCTTTAGACTTAAGACTTTCATTATTTTAAAGTAAAGACGCCTTTTCAATGAAATAAGATGAAAGAATAAATTACCTTGTTGCTGACTTATTTATTTTAAAACATTTAATTGATCCTTTTTATTTACTTAAACTATTTAAAAGACTTAATATATACAGGGTGTCTAAAAAGTTAACGATAATACTGAAGGAGTTGATAAAATAGCCCATAAGCATCCAAAAAAAACATAAAATGACTTTAGTTAGAATTCGATGGTCTTTGTAGTATTGACACTTAAAATTTGTCAAAATCGTCCTTTTAAATCAGATTGTTGGTTTTCACACCTCAAAAAACTCATATTTTTAAATTTTGTTTCCAGTTTTGCAGCACTGAGTAGCATTTAATTGATGTGAGACCAACATTAAACTAGTTCTCTCTAAAAAATGTACAGTGTGTCCTTGGATGGACCTAACTATACCCACCTATAACTTTTTTTTGATATTAAAAAAATAATTAAATATATAAATAAATAAGAACTTTTGCTTTATCTAAAATAGTGGAAGCGTTAATGGGAATCGCCATATGATATACCGGGTGTCAACGAATCTACTAGACAAGCTATAACTTCTAGAGTATTAGACATATTAAAATAAGTCTCTGAATAGGTATGTTATTGGAGGAGGAAAGTTTTCGCATACTCCGGTTTAAACGAAAATAACTTCAATTTAGAATTTTTAAATGGAACACCTTGTATATTTGACCATTTTTGGATTTCTTAAACAATTCTAAAAAAAACTTGGAATTTTAAAACGTTGTACGCCTACTTGATTTTTGAGCCATTTCTATTATTTCGTCTACTTGGCCATCCAATCGCGAATAATTGGTATCGTTAGATTCGTAAACAAATCTTTTTTAAGTGCTTGTCTAAAAGGGTTGTCCTTTAAAAATACTTGTTAGACACAAAAATGTTAATTTGCCAAATTGTTTTATTCCTATTTTTCATACTAGACCCTAAACCTTTGCGATTATATTTTTTTTAAATCACCTGAGGTCCTCAGATTAATTTGGGTCCAAGCACGATGCAATATTTAAAATGGCTTCAAAAAAATCGAGTAGGCTTAAATACTTTTTAAAATGTCACATTCTCATTTAGTTTTGTCTCAGTAATTACCATTATTAAGTAATATTTTTATGGAAAACTTTGAATCAAATTTTGTAGAAAATTATCAATATTTACCTCTAGTTTGGTGGAGATATATAGATGACATTTTTTCTATATACCAACATGACGAACACTGTTTAAATAATTTTTTAACACACAATAATACACAAGTACCAACTATTAAGTTTACTTTAGAAAAGAACACAACTCACAACTACCATTTCTTGACATTATAATAAAAAAGATTTAAATAATTTTAAAACAAAAATCTACAGAAAGCTTACACATACAAATAGATACCTAAATTTAAACTCAAATCACCCAATAATAATTAAAAAAGGAGTTGTAAAAAGTCTATTTGATAGAATCAATGATATAGTTAAATAGATTGTTGATAGAATTAAAGGCATTTGTTCTAATCAAAATATAAATATTGAAAAAAATTATTTAAAAAATATTTTAATTCAAAATAATTATCCTCTTGATTTTATAAATAATTGTTTCCTTGAATTTAAAATTTCAGTTATAAGACAAAATCAAAATAAACCTATTACATATTTATTTTTACCATACATTCCCGAACTATCAAATAAAATTCAACGAATAGCACATAAACTTAATATTCGCACAATCTTTAAAACACAAAACACTATCAGATCTCAATTAACAAAAACAAAACCATACAACCTAAATGAAAATACAAAAAATGTCATTTATAAAATACCTTGCGAATGCAATAAGTTTTATATAGGTGAAACTTGTAGACCATTAGCCAAACGCATAAAAGAACACAGATCATACATTAAAAACACAGAATTTCATAAATCAAAAATCTGCCAACACGCATTTGATAACAATCATAGAATAAACTGGGATGCTTCGAGCATTTTAGCAAAGGAAACTTGTTCTAAAAACGCAAAATCAAAGAAAGTGCGTATATATTATTAAATACAGATAATTGTGTAGCATCAATTTCAGTTAATTTAAATAACACTTGGTTGCCTTTGCTTGATACTGAAGTATCTTCAGGAAGACTAAAAATTAACTAACTATTCACCTTTTTGTAATATAAACAATAAATACACCAGCAACCAGTTATCTATGTCACTATGACACTATAACCAAACAAACGTATTTGACATTTAATGTCAAAGACATTTCAGAATCTCCTAAAAAAAAAAATTAAAATTTAAAACCTAATAATAGTTAATTTTTATTTTTATTATTTGTAGTCAATTTCTCTTGACAACGGTGGCAGATTTGCCACCGAAACGTCGATTTTAAAGTATCTTTTTACTTGTTTTAATTTTTTGGTTTTTTAGTACTTTTAATTTCATTTTTGGCGAGTACCCAACTAATTACCATCCAGTAATCCAAAAATAATAAAATGTACAGTAATATTCAGTCAAACCGGAAGTACCTGGAAGATAAAAAATATGAAAAACTTTTCTCTTTTTATACCATTTACCCCTAACAAGTCTCATTTTGATATGTTTTATACTCTAGGAGTTATGGCGTGTCAAATAAATACATTGTCAATCGGTATAGGGTGATTTAAAAATTAGAACCGTAACTGGGTCATTTTATTGTATGGTTTTATTTTTTAAGGATGGCGCTTTTAGATTACTTATTTACGAATTTTTTCGTGTATCAGATGTCGTAAAATAGTAATTTATGTAACAAGTGCATAAAGTGATACTTTTCATACGAATAGAAAGTTTGACAGCACGAGCCGTTAGGCGGCTGTGGCAATTCCATGATTAAAAAAGGCACTTTATGGATGTGTTACATACTATATTTTTTCTACGACCGTATAAAAATTTCACAAAATACCATTTTACACAGCTATTATATTGCAACAAGAAATCGCAGCATCCCTATTTTTTAAGAGACAATTATCCTCTTTAAAACTATGCACTTATTATTTTAGAAAATTGTATGTACTTAATTTTTGTATTTAACACTTTATCTAGTGTATTAGAATGGAGTACTTTAACTTTATGGTAACGATTAGAAAAACGGCAATTTTTTAACGGTCGTGAAAATAAATATTTATAGTCGTTATTTTAAAAATTGGGTTCTGGTATACAATAAAAAGGGGATGTTTCTGTTTAAAATGATTTAAAAATCCCATTTTCTATTAATTCTGGCCATCATTTTAAAAATAAACTCCACGTTGTGGTGCGTTTTATTATATTATTGAAATAAGATATTTAGTAAATAATTTAAATATAAAGGCAAAATGGTAATCCGCTGGATTTGAGTAAAAATAAATTGCAAATGTAAACACAAATCTATTAACTTTAATACAGTCAGTCACATGAAATAATTTTATAATTAATCAAAACTTTACTATGTATTAAACGCTATGCATGTGTTATTTTAACATTCCAATATTTAGCGGACTATTTACTACCTAAATAATAAGTTAATGTAGGTTTTAACCTATAAAATCGGTTATACACGTCCTGCCAGCTCGAGTTTCTGTAAGTTGACCACTAGCAGGTAGAGGTTAGACAAATAACGCTTGTATGTAAAAATCATCCTGATAGGATGAGGCATCGGTCTCGCTTTATTGTTAGTTAAAACCAGGTCCTTTCAACGCATTGGCAAACAAATTCCATTAACGTTTTAAAGTGGTACAACGTGTATGGTAAACGCCATCAATATATTCGGCGGCAAATCTATTAAAATAATAAAAAAAACAGAATCAAAATATTTTTCTTTAAATAAATGTTCTTTTATAAACCCTCAAAAATGCTACTTAAAAATATAATTTAAAAGTCACGAAATGCTTCCAAGAAAAATCACAATTAACTTAAAAGCAGGCAATTAAACATTTAACTAAGTTAAGATAACCTAAAAACATTTCCCATACAACCAAGATTTTTGCATTTGACACAAACCTGAGTCCTATTATGTTTCAAACGCACGGACCTATAATTTACATAATTTACAATAGCCTAACGCCTTAACAGTCTCCCCATCTCTTCTTAAATAAAGCTTTTAGATAAAAACAGGCACTGACCGTTTAGTTTTGCTTTATCTTACAAAAACCGACTATTTTTTAAGTAATGCTTATAGAGTGAGCCCGTAAGCGGCAGATCCTCGGTATTTTGTAAAAGCTGAAAGCTTCTCAACGCATGCTCCCAACATATGTAGAAGCAATGGGAGACTACGAAATTTTACTCAAAGTGGCTTTGGTAGGTACCGGATACCAAAGAATAATTAACATAACATTCTTCATTTAACGTAAAGGTAAATTTTATGCCGGGACTAAACATCGCCGGGCGGGACATAGGAAATCCCATGTAATTTTTAATGGGGTTAATTATTTTCTCCCTAATTATTTTAGAGAAAATTTATAAAAGTTTATTGAAGAGCATGCAAATCTACGTCCATGGTAGAAACTTTAGATTTTTTGGTTAACCCGTTTGCTAGTTAGATTCTAATATATTTTTAAAAATTGTTACATTATTATCGCCTCATATTTATGAACAACAATAACAATACCAGTTAGCGTGGCATAAAGTTGTCATTTTGAAATTTAGTGCTTTATTATTATAAAAAAATCACGTTAACTGGTATTTTTATTGTCGTTCATAAATATGAGGCGATAAAAATGTAACATTTTTTAAAAATATATTAGCATCTATGCATCTAACTAGCAAACGGGTTAACCGAAAATCTAAAGTTTTTACCATGGACGTAGATTTGCGTGTTCTTCAATTAACTTTAATATAATTTTTCTCTAAAATAATTAGGGGAGCCAATAATTGACCCCATTAAAAATTACATGGGATTTCCTATGTCTTGCCCGGCGATGCATCACCCGGTATATGCTACTTGGGTAGTTATTAGAAGATATTTTCCTAGTTGACAGATAGTTTTGACAGTTCCAACCCTTAAACAGACTAACATATTTGTGTGGCCCGTAAAATTCCAATACTTTTGTTATGAAACAAGTGACAATAGTCTTGTATAACAGTTGTAGGGTTTTTAAATAGGCATGTCCTTAAAAATATTTTGATGTTCACAGAATGTTCCAAAAATGAATTTAAAAAAATGACCTCACAGAAAAAACATTTCACTCTGTATACATTAAAATATTTTTTGGACATACCTATTTGAAAACCCAATTATACCTATAAAAGACTTTTTGTTATATTTTGTTTAATACCAGAATAATTGCTTTTATCCATTTATCCTCTTGTAAAACACATCCGTGGAAAGCTGAGCTACTCGTGCGATTACATATCCTTGACCAGCAAATATCTTGTGCATTTATTTTCCGTAGAAAACCTTCGATACTTTCCGCCACATGTGGTTTTTATCGATGAAATTTCCCATGGGAAACATCTAAATATGGGGTAATTTCCAATGACTTTAACTGGGAAAAGCTTCCAAAACTTTTTCTTTGATTTTTGTATCCCTTTGCGTCAAGATTTAGGGCAAGTTGTTAGTTTTTTAAACCTATATAGAGGATATTACTTTTAAAAACTCTATTTTATGAATTATACAGGGTGTCGCTAAAAGCTTTGCACACATTTCTGATGCTAAAATATGAGGATCTAATCCCAGTTACCTCAATCCACAAGTATGGTGATTTCGGATAACTATGTTTATAACTAGAGTATCGTTACAGTTCTGGGTTAAAGAGATTAAAACTTTACGGGGTGAAAAATGGGAGATTTTTTGACATCTCTTACCCTCAAAGAGTACACTTGGTAAAAGTGTATTTAAGTAGGTATTTTTAAAACAAATAGGTTTAAACAAATTACTTCTTGTCATAAAGTGTAAACTATACAGGGTGTGTCAAAATAATAGGCTAAATTTTAAGGGTGTAATTCTTTAAAGAAGAAAAAATTAAATATTTCAAATGTCCTAACTTTTGAGATACAGGGTAATATTTTAACAGAATAAGCTTTTATACCACTATGTAGCTCAAAAGTACATAAATTCAGTAGATAGGTAAATAGGTTTATTTAAAGTTTTCTTTTTAAAATCACCTAAAATACGTACCCTTAAAGATCAGGATCTTATTTTAAAATACTCTGTATAGTAGACTGAGCCAAAATAATCAGCTTCTTTTTAAAGAAAAATACACTACTCAAAGAATTATCGCATATGCTCGACTAATTTTGAATCGCCCTGTATGATTGCTGTTGAAAGGGAGTAGTCAAATTTGTGATTATAAAATATCAGAAATGGGTAGGGGTATAAATTATTAACAAATGAGATTTCTCCCTTTTAACAGCACATTATATAGGGCGATTAAAAATTATTCATTTTTTCAATTTTTTTATCACCCCGTAGGATTTATTGCTTACAGTAAAAAACAACGGTTAATATAAAGTTAGAGCTTCCCGTTTTCTTAACATTTTATTTTTTAATTGTCTTAATAACTTAATTATTAAAAGAGATTTGGCCATTTAAATCAAAGCAATTTTGTATTAAAAGCTTATGAAAGAAATCGAGTATATGCGATAATTGTTTTGAGTAGTGTAATTTGAAAATATTATTTAATATTACAAAAAATATATGGTAAAGGTTTGTACCCTTTTTTAATGCAAATTCTTGATATAAAATATTTTATCCACTTTTCTTAAACAAAAAAAGTTCTTTACAAATTACAATATATTTAAGCTTTAAACATTAAACTATTTTTTTAGTTTTGTTTTTAAGTTTGCATTTTTGTTACTACTACAAATAATAATAATAAAATAAATTTAAAACATTTTTTTAGGAAAATCACTTGCTTTACAAAAAAGCTATCGTAAGATTTTAAAATAAATTCACTTCTTTAAAAAGTTATTCGACGTTGAAATTATTTTGGAACTTCAACGCCAAATAACTTTAAAAGGAGTGAATTTACTGAAAAATGGTAAAAGACCTTTTTTGTAGCTCATCTAATTTTGTTTTAAAGTAAATATTAATTTTCTTTTACATTTGAATACGAATGGGCTTAATATAGTTACTTAATTTTAAATGTGTGTAAGATAACGTATAATAAAATCAAGAGCACACCCCACAAAACTCCGTTAGCTAAATATCGTGACACATCGCTTATTACCAGAATTATCTATAAAAAAAAATCTAAAACTAGATACCTCTTTTGACATTCTGTATCTTAAAAATCATCCACTTTTGGATTAAGGGGGCTAAGGTCAAATCGTACAAAAAAAGCCATGTTTTCGTGATTTTTTTCTGACGACACAGTTAAAATTTATTTACTCAACCAATGGTACATTAAAGTATGACATTCGAAGAATGTTTCATCAAATTTTTACAAAAAATATTAAAAAATACGGCAATGGCAGCAATTGTTCGGACGTGTCTCGAAAAAAGTTGAATTGCGGTGCCCCTCATAACTTGGTGCTGGATCATCCGAAATCAAAAAATCAAAGTTCATTCGTTAGATAATAGTTTTCCCCAGGTAACGCTGTCGAGTTTTTTGTTTCCAAATTTTTTCACTTTTTAGAACACTTTGAAGTGAAAAACACAATTTTGTGGGAAAAAATCGGCTAATTTGTTATTGCAAAATCAAAATTATGAAAAAAAAACTCGACAGCGTTACCTCGTAAATGATGTACAGAAATAGTGTTTAAAATTTCAAAATGATCGGTGCAGTAGTTTTGGAGTTATCAGGGGCACCGACTTTGAAAACGTGAGTTGTGAATTGAATACCTTACCCCCCTTAAACCAATGCGCTTAAAAAAACTCGACAGCGTTACCTCGTAAATGATGTACAGAAATAGTGTTTAAAATTTCAAAAGGATCGGTGCAGTAGTTTTGGAGTTATCAGGGGCACCGACTTTGAAAACGTGAGTTGAAATTAAATACCTTAGCCCCCTTAAGGTAAGTAGTTGGGTTAGATAGTCAAATTTTAGAGTCAAAAATGTGTAGCAACATTTTTCTCGATCCTTTTAAAGAAGTATAATACAAGCGGAAAGGGTACGAAAATGGACAATATTTAAAAAAATGGAATTAAAGAACGACCTAGGAATTTGAAATAAGGCTTTGTAACATAAGCAGTGTCGGATCAAGATCTATTTTCTACTAAAGTTAGAAGTAAATGTTGCGCCTTTTTGCAATCACTTTATACAAATACAAAATTGTGTTTGTCAAAAAAATTAAAAAGCAAAGAAAAAGGTCATCAGGTAACAAAATTGCCTTTTCTTCAGTTTGCGCTACTTTTCATGTACAATTTGGACAAAACCGCTTCTCTCCTTTACTTTACCCCCTCGCCAGATTTTTTTTTTTATTAAACCAACCCGAAATTTTAAATACAGTTTTACCAATTTTAATTAATATATACTGGAAATAGGTTTAGGCGGTTCAAAGTCGGGGACGCAAGATAAAGCGACCCATCGGGAAAAGTTGTCAAGACTGGGTAAAGTAGAGCTGATGATCAATCCGGTGACGTTCAGAATTTGCGCATTTCATTTTGCATTGTTTTGAAAGTGATATTTGTTAAAATTTGAAATCTTTAATGTTTTTTATTTAAATTTAAAGAATTTGCAACTTACTAATAATTTAAATCTGTTGTTTAAAAGGTTGTACTAATAATTTAATAAACTGTATATCTTCGGCACTGATGTTGATATTTATCTTATGTAATAACATGTCCGAAAAATGGTAAACTGGTTATAGACGGACTTATAGTTTCAGTTACTTTTTATCCTTAATTGGTGTCCTTCTGGCTCTGAAGCGGTCGCTTCACGGCTTTACGCTTGATCCGGCACTGTTAATAAGCCTTATTTTGGCAAAAGTTTTAATTTTATACATGGACGTAGTATGGAAATTGGTAAAAAAGTGTAAAAAAAGTAACGGTTTACAGGAAAAAAATATTATTTGGCTAGCGCACTTTTAGATATTATGCAAAATTCTATCGCGATTAAGATTTAAATAAAGCACCCAAAGTAGCATGTTTCTACCCTCTAGATTTAGATCTCTTTGTTTTTTTCTAATAAACTCAAGTAGAGAAAATGATGTTATTCGAACAAAAAGGTAATATCTGCCATGGAAACGTTTTTCAATATTAAAATTTTGGGTGATTTAAAACAAATAACAAAATGTTTTAAAATTAAAAAAAAAACGTTTTTACCTATTCAAGGAAAAAACTCAATATTTAAACAGTTTTGTATAAATTAACTATTTTCTTAATTCATAAAAATAAAATGCAATTTGCTAATTAAACTTTTTATTTTATCAGTTTATCAAAAAAAGAATACTCCGCAATACCGCGCAACGCATAGCTTGCGCGAAAATCCTGAATGAATTTCAAAATTTCCCGAGAACTTTTCCAAGTTCGCATAGTGCTGCTAACGCGTCTACCGAAATCAAAGCTTCGCTTCTGAAAAACTTTGAAGCTTAAAAATTCTACGGTAAATCAACCACCTGTAGTGCGAAATTCATTCACAAATAAAATATTTTTATTGTTTGAGTAAAAAAAGAAAATATTAAAGTTTTCGTGATAAGAGGGATACGTTAAAATAAATAAATAAACATTGTTAAAACTTTATTAAAAAGTTCGCTTTGTTCTATTATGATGCGATTTTAGTGTATGTGTAGTTTGATAAGTTGGTCTACTGACATTTTCTTAACATAGTGGTAAGAACTAGTTTTTAAGGTTATCTTATTTTTTACATTTTAAACAAACTTATCAAATTAAATATCTGTGAAGTTACATGTAAAAGTACGAATAAAGTTCAGGAAACATTGTAAACATTTTATTTTTTAACAAGCGCTAAAAAATCCTGTTTCTTTATCGTTGCGATACAATTAAAGTTCTTTATTTTAGTAAATTACATAAAGTGTTAGAAAGAGTAACGTTTTTATTACACTTTGAATTCGTGAGTTTTTTAATGCCCTGTACAATTTATTATAATATAAATATTAGTGTGATTCATTTTCGCTTTTTTTTCTTTTTCTCGGTGCTCAAGCAAAATCTACATGTAGAAAAAAAAATCCATTAAGTTTAAGCCTTTATTATTAATTTAAGTACTTACCATTTAAATTTATAGTCTTTTCATTTTAAAAGGATTTTTTGCCATTTTCTATTTCTTAGCCACTTTTTACTATTTTGCAAATTGTTTGAATAGACCTTACTGCATATTTCACGCCCTCTGAAATTGCTTTAGTGTTTTTTTTGTGTAACTTAAAATGGTTCGCTGGTAGGAGTCATCAAGATACAATTTTGGAATTTTTTTCTAATTTTTTGAAACAACCGCAAAAAAATACGGTAAAAAAAGGATTGACTTAAAAAAATTATTCTCCGAGCAATATTTAATGAATTTATAACTATTTTTACGACTTAAAACGTAAGAAATTAATAATCGTGCTTTTAAATTTACTTTTTTAGTAATTATTTACATAATGTCTTTACAATACATTTTTTTCAGTAAAAATAATTATTCGAGGTACACAAAAAACACTAAAGCAATAAGGTAAATCAAAACAGTACAGGGTTAGTACAAAAAACCGGAACGGTGGATTATTTCAGCAACCGGTAAATATAAATTAACCAAATATTGTGTGAAAAAGTAACTGAACATGAAGAATTTAAAAATTTAATTTTCAAGATTGCCAATTTTATAGCTTTTTTCTAGGTTGGACAATTTACAATTTTAAACGGAATACTTTATTTTTTATTATTGTAATCAATTGCTTGCAGTATTTTAGCAAGAAAAACGTGTTTTAAAAAACGGAAAATCAAAGAGAATGCATACTTATATAATATTAAATAAAGATAATTGTGTAGCATTAATTTCAGTTAATTTAAATAACACTTGGTTACCCTTGTTTAATAATAAAGTATCTTCGGGAAAACTAAAAATCAACTAACTCATCACCTGTTTTGTCTTACAAAAAAATAAATACACCAGTTACTTATGTCACTCATGACACATATGTCAAACTATTTTCAGTTTGCGATATTAAAAAACCTAAATTTTTAATTATTTCTAATTTAAATATTAGTTAATTTTTATTTTTATTTTTTAACTAAATTTTAACTTGACAACTTGCAACCGAAACGTTATTTTTTAATTGGAATGTTTTGGGTGTTTTGGGAGAGTTTTTCTTATTTTAGGCGACCGGCCAGTTTATAGAGGTCAATAGGGCTGAACAGGAGTCAGCTCGTATACCCCGATACCAGGACCGAAGCGGTCCCATTCTTTACAGGTAGATCTTGGAGTGTACTTAATAAAAAGACAATGGAATTGTTTCTTTTAGTTCATGTGTCATTTAATTTTAAATTTCTAAGTTTGCGGATAACCTTAATAGCCTAAAATTTTTTAATATGATTTCGGATGACTGAGATTGAAATTACAAGATTAATACGGTCGTAGAAAAAAGATAGCAGCACATGCATGAAGTGTCTTTTTATTCGTTTCATACAAAAGTTATATTTTATAAGAGACGTTATTATAAGTTATACTGTTTTTAAAATATTTGAGTTATTTAGTTAACCAAAAAATAACCTAGGTTTTACCATAACTACCCAAATATACACTAATCATTTTAATGCATTTCCATATGTTTTTGGTTGCACTAAATAACTTAAGATCTGGCCACACATATCCTCAACGAGCCCGCAGCGTAGCTCAGCGGTGCATCTCGCTTGTGAAATGTAGGAGGAAGCGGGGTTATTTAATATTAAACTTACAAATTTTGCAATGACGTAATAAAACATTTTGAAAATATTTTTTTCTAATTTAGATCTAAGGTCACCGTTGCGCAAGTTTACTTAACAAAGAGGAGAATATTTTTATATAATACTAACCGTCCCGTCCCCACATCGTTGGGCGTTAATTACATTTTCTCTGAACTTTTTGTTTAATCAAAATAAAATATAGCCCATAGCATTACTGAATATAGTTGCTTTTTGATTGTAAAATAATTTTTGTCATCGGTTCAAAATTTCCACAAACAAACAATAAATTTTACAATCTTTACCTCTTTATTTATAATATTAATATAAATGAATAGCTAAGACAAAGTCTAAGAAAATTCGTTGCTTTTTTTCTTATCTAAACTGCTCAACAAAAAGATCGTACCATTTAATTTTAAGACCCATTTTCAAACTGCTGTAACTTTTTTAAAAATTAATTTATTTGAATATCTAAAACGGAGTTTAAAACCGCGTTTCTTCTACCTTAAGCTGTATTGCATTTAGTTTGAGTAAGGTGAATATTATCATGATATACAGGGTGATCAATATAGTGCTGCAAAAAAACAAAAAATCGAGTTTGTCCCATTTCAGTGGTAATTTTTTTTGTCGTTATAATATGGGTTGTTCGCAAGGTCATATCAATATCTCTAGAACGTTTATGCCCGTTTTGAATTGAGGACCTCTGGCTTGCGATACACCTCTAAACGTCAAATTTTGGTAATCAATTCATTAAAAAGCCATAACTGGAAAATGGATTGACGGATTTCAACGAGTGTTTCATATTCGGAAAGCTCATTTCATGTAGATTTTTGTGTCCTAAGCACTTTTCGATAGGTTATAATTTTATGAGAATACGGGGCCAACAAATACAAAAACATAGCTATGTTTTTGTATTTGTTACTTCATATATATCGAAAGTGCTTAGGACACAAAAAAATCTACATGAAATGAGCTTTCGAACTATAAAACACTTATTGAAATCCGTCGATCCATTTCCAGTTATGGCTTTAATGAAATGATTACCGAAATTTGACGTTTAGAAATGTATCAGATCATCAATTAAAAACAGGCATAAACTTCTAGAGATATGATTGACTTGCTAACAACCATATTATAACGACAAAAAGTACCACTGAAATGGGTCACCTCATTTTTGTTTTTCTATCACGCCTATATCATGATATGTTCACCTTTACTCATAATGCAATACAGCTTGCAGCAAACGCGATTACTCCGTTTTAGATATTCAAATAAGTTAATTTTAAAGAAGTTACAGCCGTTGAAAATGGGTCTAAAAATGAATGGTACGATCTTTTGTTGAGCAGTCTACTATAAAAATCTGCATCTGCGGAGAATGGAGAATCGAACCCGGGCAGTGGCGTTGGGTAACCAAAATTAGGCGTAGGCGAAGTTGTGTCCGCGAGGCCCATTTCATGAAAAAAAAAATTTGAGGAGCAAAAAGAGAAAGGTCCTACACCGCCTACGTCAGTTACGCTACTGAACTCGGGCCGCTCGCGTGACAGGTGATCGTTCTACCACTGGACCATCAGTCCCTATAAAGATGGGCCCATATTTAATTCATTCTGAAAGAGATGCCGCCAAGTACACAAAAAATGATAAAGTAAACAAACCTTTTCGAATGCACATAGCCTCGGACAGAGCCTGATTACATATTTTTAGATAAATAATAAAAAATTCATTGCTAAAACACGTATCACCTACTTACAAAACATTCTCTTATTTCGCCTCTGCCTACTATAAAACCGGTGGCACGTGGCGTGGTACTAGAAACTCGTCGGATTAAATATTTTTGCTGCAATAAATCATTGTTCACAAAAGGGTTTCTTTACTTTATCATTTTTGTGTACTTGGCGGCATCGCTTTCAGAATGAATTAAATTTGGACCCATCTTTACACGTACTTATAAACTTAACCTCTTTATGATATTAGTATAGATTGATATACATGTCGCAGGCAAATGGTTATTTTAGGCAAATGGTTTCGGCCTGAGGCAAATGCTTTCTGTCTGGGCAAATGGCTTTATGAAAATAAGTTTTATTTAAAAGCTATTTGCCTAGGCAAATGCATTTACCGTGCTCCTTGTTAGAAAAATAACTGTGATATATTTGATAAACATATTAGGCGCGCAGTGTGTTTTGTAGACTACAGTAAAAAGAAAAAGCACGTGTAATTTAATTGGTTCGAAGCGATATAGAAGTCATGCAAAACTGTCACATTGGGATGGGGAAATTGATGATGAATATCTCGGGAACGAAATGTCTCCGCCAAAAAATGTTTCAGATTTGTGATCAGCGCCCAAAAAATTTCTGTATACCGAATCTCGTTAAAATCGGAGTTGCCGCAAGTTTCGAGAAAATTTAATAATTAATAAATAAAAAAATTGAGGTAACTAATCAAAACTAACCATAACCCCCTCAACGTGACAGTTATATTTCCATATACCTAAAAATTGCTCAGGCAAATAGAATCAAATGCTATTTGACTAGGCAAATAACGTTTGCCTAGGCAAATAGCATTTACAAATAAAAAAACACTATTTTTAAATTTATAAATATAATCAGAGTCACGGACAAAAAAATAAATGTGCTGGTAAGATTGGGTAATATTATTTAAAAAGTATATACAGAATCAGCTAAATAACATAACACATAGGCAATGTAAAGAAAAAGAGACAATCTTACGAGAATACCTGCATGTAAACACATCTGATTGAATTAGTCACATAAAACCTTTTTTTGTTGCTTTTTTCGACGATATCCCAATACCTACCTGCTTAACCAGTATATTCAGGAACTTACATACATACTCTCGGAGAACCTAGACCAAAAAAAAAATTGCATTTATTGAAATCGCAGTACCTGTTTTTTAGCAATTTTGTATTACTAGCCGCAGAGACATATTGTTATGCTGACTCACTAAGTTTTTAACACGCTTTTATTAACTTGGGTTGTAACTATCTATCTATCTATCCATCTATCCATCTATGTATCTATGTAACGGAATCTTTGAGCCTAATTTTAACCAACTTCCAGCTATTCGATTTCTTTGAAACTTTGCACACGTATTAAGGACCCATGACAATGCAATAATCTGCAAACAGTATCCCGTTATCCTGGTTTGGATCACCAGGAAAAAAATTCCATTATATTATAAAAACAACACCTGTGTTGCCATCTTTTGGCAACATTCCAAACTTTTCTCAGGTTTAGCTACTCTTGACAAAATGGCGAAAGAATTTTTTAGTGAATAAACTGGAGCATTTTAACATACATACATACATAAATGCATATCGAACTAAAAAATGAAAAATAAATAATAGTTTAAAAAACTAAAGAAACACGCTTTTATATGCAACCGAACTAAAAATTAGAAAATAATTCTTCATTAAAAAAAATATTGTCACTTCATAGTAAAAAGCGTGGGGTGCATTTTACAATTTTTTCATAACTTTTCCCTCATAGATATTGGCAAATATAATAATTATAACATTTAATATATTAAGCACCCCACGCTTTTTACTATGAAGTGACAATATTTTTTTTAATGAAAAATTATTTTCTAATTTTTAGTTCGGTTGCATATAAAAGCGTGTTTCTTTAGTTTTTTAAACTATTATTTATTTAAGATAAGTATAAGTTTTTGGTTTAAGCTGAGTCTCGTATGGAAAAACATCGGGACTCGGCTAGTAGATTTCGATGTGTTAAGCAGTACGGAATAAATATTTTGGTATTGATAATTTAGGCGTTTGATTATTGTGGTTTTTAAAGTTTGGCTAAGAATAATTAAGTTATTAATATACACTACAAGTCTGTAGTACTACGCTTTAAATGATAGCTACATATATACAGTATGTCCACGGATGGACTTTACAATAGGAAAAATGGACCAAAAATTTAAATGTTCAAGAAATTTGTGTATGACAACTGGCTTTGCTTCGTAAAAAAAAACAAGATTTTTGCTGAGAAATTTGTTTGGTTTTGTACAGGGGCTCCAAAAACTACAAAAATCTGAAAATGGACCATAAAAAACTACCTTTATTTTTAATAATTTAGTAAAATTGTAAATAAAAAAGGTTTTTAGAATTAAATAAGAAACCCATATCTAAAATTTTACATAAAAAAAAACAAAATTTTGTTTTAAAGGTCATATTTTTTAAATCATGTTTTTCACCTTTTATGCTGCCATTGCATTGCACATTTGGCGAACTGGTGGCCAAATTATTTGCCGATACACTTGGCAAACTATTTGTAAATAATATCTGTACTGTTAGCTGATTTAAAACTTAGGTGTTTTTTTCGTTATATCTAAAAAAGTACGATATACAGGTTAAAAATAAGGCTTGGATCGGAAAATTTGGAATTTTTTAAGGCCCTATACACACTTTTACTCTGAAACCATGCTCGATTAAAATACGAAATCTCGCTAAATAAAGTTGGGCCAATCAAAGAGAATGTAGACGAACTACCCGTCTAGATAATGGTTGTTTGAGATGGAGTTCGTCGTAGTTGGGCCAATGTCTGGCGGCGGCGTTATACGTAATTTACCTTATTTTAATATAACACAATAATTAATGTGAAAGTTTGTCAAATATATTTAAATGCAAAAATGTAAAACCAGGTAAATTACGTAAAAAGGTGTTAACCAAGATTAAAATAATATGATACCAAAAAATTTTCTTTGTTTATTTTATGTGAAATTTTAGATTTTGGATCCTCATTTTATTCTAAAAACTTTTTTATTTGAAATTTTGCTAAATTAGTAGAAATAAAGGTAGTTTTGTCTTGGTCCATTTTCACATTATTGTAGTTTTTGGAGCCCTGTACAGGCTGTACAAAACAAATTTTTCAACGTGAATCTTGTTTTTTGTTTAAGAAGCAAAAGCAGTTGCCATACACAACTCTTTTTAAACATTTAAATTTTTGGTCCATTTGTCCTATTGTGAAGTCCATCCGTGGACATACTGTATAATAAGCGGTGATAAAAAAAATGTTAACACAGTTTCAACTGTTGTTGAAGTTTTAATACAAAAATTAATCTGCCCCACTTTCACTATCATTATTAACCTGGGTTCGGTGCGTTATGTTGTGTGGCCAGACCTTTAATCGTCAATATCTCGAAAACGTTTATCTTTAAAAGAATGCAAAAGTTAAACAAGATTAATTATAATTTTGGAGAAATCATACCAACCTACTAGATTTTTGAGAAAACTCGTTTAACCGCTAACCTGCCACAATTTTTATTTGGGTAATTATCATTTTTTTTATCTTTGGACAATCTACGAAAGCTTAAAGCCTAAATACTAACGTACCGTGGGTGTCTAAAGCGAGGTAAGAGAGAGTTTGTTAACACGGGACTTAAATACTTGAAGATTTGGGGAAAGAAAAGACCTCCGCGGGCAGCAGGTTCCACATTCCAGAAACTCTAGGGATAAAAGAACGAACAAAGTGGGAAGTTCGGGGTCTGTCCAGTTAGACCGTATAAGGATGCGTACGCGTGGCACCACGAGTTTCTCTGCTGGGAACCGTGAGTGGAGGAATTGTACTGGACAATTCCTCAGAGCAGAAGCCATGGAAGTACCTATAAAAAAGCGATATATTCCCCACAATCAATCAATAAATTATTTAAATATTTCTTTAGAAGGGTCACCATTTATTTACGTACTTCTCCAAAGCTAGAAATCATATCTTTATAAACAAAAGTGCTTGTTAAGGTCTACAGATCTGTTGAAATCTGAAACTATGGACGATGTATGCAATGAATAAATCCATAACACCCTAAAAACCACATCGTTGAACCCTGGGGTTCCACTTAAACACTGTTTGAATACCACTACTATTCTTTAGATTGTAAGGAATTTTTAGAAGAGTGATTGTACTGTATCCTGCACAAAAATAAAAGTAGTTAAATCAACAAGGTATAAATATTATTAAGCCTATTGATTTTGCCTCTTTTAATTTTTAAAATTTTTTTAATATATTTCACCCCCTTCAGTTTCAATTTAAATGACGTCAACAAATAAAAATGAAAAACAAAAAAATGTAAACAAAAATTTAAATAAATTTTCTTATAAAATTCTTTTATGTATATTGTAGCCAATAAATCAGAACGCTGACAGCCATGTGACATTGATGAAGGGGATCATAAAGCTTTGCAAATGCATATAAAAGTAGATGATTCTTTATTTTATATATCATAAAATACACTTCTGGTCGAAAAAACCGGACAAACAAAATTTTGTCAAATTTAATCTTAAATAACTGTTTGTTTTTTTGGCCGATTTTAATTAACTTTTGGTGCAGTTGTAGCTTTTTTCATCAAGATTATTATTAAGTATGGAAATTGCATGTTTTATAGGATTAGTTGTTATACAGGAAAGAGTCAAATGTTGCATATTGACCCAAATTTTTAAACAGCCTGTGAAATAATTTCATTACTCTTTTTTTTACCAGTGTACTGTATTTTAAAATTCCATCTTTTTTAACATTTTTTTTTATTTATATCAGGTATCTCTACTCTAAATAAAAATAATTTTTTTAAAAGAAAACAATGCAATTTAATTATTATGGTGGTAATATACGCTATAATGCAAACATATTGGAAAACTTAAGATTTAGATGGTAATATTTTCGAAACCAATAAAAATAAGTATATTAAATGTCGTTTTTATAGGTCTTTAAAAGATCTTTTTACCGGTAAGATAATATACCTGGTGTTTATTTTTTGAAATCACACTTTTTGTCGTACCGTATATATATCTTAGGAGATAACAAAAATCAAAAAAAAAATTATTTTTATCTTACCAAATTAAAATATTACGAAAGGTGTAAAAATATAACAATTACACACAAATTATATTGTGTGTTTTGAAAATTTGGGTTTCCTTTTAAAATAAAGGTATTGACATTAATAAAAAAAAGAAATGTTAAGAAAAATTGGGGCTTTAAAATCCAATATACTGGTAAAAAATTGTGAAGTTAAATTAATCCATAGGGTGTTCAAGAATTTGAGTTAAAATGCCACATTGGTCTCTTCCTTGTATAGCACCGAATCTTATAAAAAAGGCTACCATCTGACAAAAAGATAATTGAAATCAGTCAAAAAATCAAATAGTGTTTTAGGTTTCAACAAAATTTTCATTGTCTGTTTTTTTCTGTCTAGGAGTGTATTTGAATAAACAAACATTTTTTTTTCAAACAAATTAAACTGACTTTAAAAATTAATAAAACTTACAAAAAGTTAAAAATAATAATAAAATAAAAGAAGTCACTGGTCTGCAACAAAATTCTCCTTTAAATAAAAATCCGATTAACAGGAAACATTAAGGGCTCTAATTATACATCTGCTTTTACTTATTTGCTATCACGTCACGATTTTGTTTAAAAGTCTTTTTTATAATTGCTATAATTTCGGATTTTTGTGTGACGTCTTGCATAAATACTATTTTTTCTGTACAGACCGTACTTGTAGACACAAAAACAGTTCGAATTTTTTTTTTTTTTTTTTTATCTTTGGACAAACCACGAAGGCTAAAAGCCTAAATACTAACGTACCGTGGGTGTCTTAAGCGATGTAAGAGGGAGTTTGTTGACACGGGACTTAAATACTTGAAGATTTGGGGGGCAGGAAAGACCTCCGCGGGCAGCAGGTTCCACAACCTAGAAACTCTAGGGACAAAAGAACGAACAAAGTGGGAAGTTCGGGGCCTGTCCAGTTGGACCGTATAGGAATGCATACGCGCGGAACCACGGGTTTCTCTGTTGGGAACCGCAAGTGGAGGAACTATACTGGACAATTCCTCAGAGCAGAAGCCATGGAAGTACCTATAAAAAAGCGCTAAATCCCCCACAGCCCGACGATGTGCAAGAGAGGGAAGCCTTTCTGTAAGTGAAGGATCATTAATGAGACGAATAGCTCTTCTTTGAATAGAATCAAGAATGCTTAGGATTGTGGGGGACGCCATGCCCCAGATATGAGAACAATACTCCAAGGGAGGTCGGATTTGGGACACATACAAAGTGTATAAATTAGAAGGGGAAAAATACTTTTTGGCTCGAAAGAGAAATCCAAGCTTTTTGAAGCTGCCGTGGCTAGAGATACAATGTGTTTATGCCAGTTAAGGTTACTTTCAAATGTGACGCCCACAAGGTTATGACTCTTTTCGCGACAAGGAACATGATTGTGTTTTGGATGCATTAAAATGGACGAGATTTTTAGCGCCCCAATCCAATATTAGATTAAGATCCTGCGAAAGAGATATCTGCATCGCTCTGCGTTTGTTTTCCAAGTCAGGTTTAGTAATGGGTTTAGGAACCTGAAAACTGGAGTGAAGGGTACTATCGTCGGCGAAACTATGAATGGAATTAGTTGTGGACGAGAGAAGGTCGTTGATGTGAAGAAGAAACAATGTTGGTGCCAGAACTGAGCCCTGAGGGACTCCAGCATTTACTTGGTGAAAGCTTGAAGAATGGCCGTCCACAATAACTGATATACGACGATCAGATAGATAACTAGAGAGCCAAGTACAGAGTTTAGTTGAAAGACCATAGGAGGAAAGTTTATTAAGAAGTGCGGCATGCCAGACCTGGTCAAAAGCTTTGGATATATCAAGAGCAACGATCTGGGACTCACCTAGAAACTCAAGAGACCTATTCCAGCAGTGTGATACGAAGGAAAGAAGATCTGCTGTAGATCTTTTGTGGCGAAATCCATACTGCCTGTCATGCAAAATTTTGTGTTTTTCTAAGTACTTAAGAATTTGTGAATTAATTAGTTTTTCCATTACTTTACAAAGAACTGAGAGAATTGAAATTGGTCTATAGTTAGATGGAAGAGATTTAGATCCTTTCTTGGGAATAGGTTGAACACGTGCAGCTTTCCAGCTTTCCGGAAAGATACCTGTGTTGTAAGAAATTCGAAAGAGCCGAGTTAAGATTGGTGCAAGTTCTGGAGCACATTTTTTTAAAACGATTGCTGGTATGCCATCTAGCCCAGACGATTTCTTGGTGTTAAGGGAAGAAAGGATACGCTTAATGTGTTTTACCTTAAAAATAATATCGGGCATTTTATGAGGAACTGGGGTAACCGCTGGAATTGGATGATTTACGGGAGGGTCAAGGGTTGAATTGGCAGCAAATTGTTTAGCAAACAATTCTGCTTTTCCTTTAGCGGTAGAAACAATTTCATCTTCCAAAGCTAGTGGCGGAAAAGAACTGGTACAAAAATTCCTACTTATGTTTTTCGCAAAGGACCAGAAAGATTTGCTGCCATTTGAGCAAGAAAGAACTTTGTTTTTAATACGATTGTCGAAGGAGTCTTTGGCTTCAGAAATTGTTTGATTGTAGTAGTTTCTTGCTTCAATGCTGGCCTGTCGGTTTTCTGGACTAGGATCCTGTAGAAACTTCTTGTGAGCCTGAACTTTAAAAATTCTAGCTTTATCACAAGATTTGGAAAACCAGGGTTTGTTATTGGATTGTTTGGGGTTCTTGATGGTGTGTGGAATATAGGTTTCAATGCCCAATTGAATTGATTCCGTCAGTTGATTGCAAATTTCAGAAGGATCACCAGAAGAAAAGCAGATGGAATTCCAGGGGTAAGTGGCGAAGAAGTCCCTCAGGCCATCCCAGTCGGCTGAGTTGTAATGCCATACGGTGCGTGGTGGCATGTATTCATTTACCTCGGGATGTGCAGGGTAAGATATAGTAACTAAGCCATGATCTGAGCGACCTAGGGGAGCTGTGACAAATGTTTGATAGAGTTCGGGGTTGGTAGTAAGAAAGAGATCAAGGGGATTTGAACTATGATTTGGGACTCTAGGAAAGTAGGTGGGTTCCATAATAAGGTTGGTAAGAGAGTTACTGACTGCGAAGATTTCGGCTGCTCTGCCTTGGGGGTCAGTTTTTGAAGAGCCTAGCCAATCCTTATTATGGACATTGAAGTCGCCAAGCACGATTATTTCAGCCGATGGAAACTGAGAAATTATGCTATCGATCTTTGTTGAAAGAAAGTCAAAGAATTCGACATAGGAATTATTAGATGGGGACCGGTACAAACAGCAGATAAATTTAGTTGAAGACCTAAGGGAAAGTTTAAGCCAAAGGATATCGGGCCTACCCGATTCAAGATTGGAAACTCGAGCACAAGCCAGATCGTTGCGGACGTAAGCACATACGCCACCATGTGGGCGGAAAGACGAAATAAGTTCGTAGCCTGGAAAGAGAAGGTGGCTGGTTGAAGATTTAGAACTTATTTGTGTTTCCGTTAGAAACAGTATGTGGGGCTTAGATGACTGAAGGTGATGGTGAACGGAGTTTATATTGATGTTAAGCCCACATATGTTTGCAAAAGAAATTAAACTTCTCGATGAAGGCCTCCCGGATGCACCCCTCGCCCGGAGATCCGAATGGAGGGGTATTTTACCTCCGGAACATTTTACTTCCGGGTGTGCCGCCATCATTTGTACATAGTTTGGGGGTTAAAAGAAAAAAAAGAAAAGAGAAAGAAGGAAGAAGGAAAACTGGCTCACACACCCAGAACCCGAAACGTCCGTTAAGACTTTACGGGTCCCTTAAAGGGTGGTGGGGTGGTACCTCCTCAGGCGAGAAAAGCTCCTCTACCACCTACAAATTGGTAAAAAGAGGGATAAATTAACCGACCTAGCGTGTTTTTACAAAATCAAAAGCACCCATCGAATAACTACCCCAATTCATCTTCATGTAATATCGTGCACAAAAAAAACTGGGACAATAAAATGCAAGTAACGGAGTATCTTCTGATCTATAATAAATCGTTTTCATATATTCGGAAATTTTTTGACGTAGCTGTCAGAAAATTACATTGTTTTAACATCATTTAAACCTAATATTCTAATAGACCAGGAGATAAAACTAGATTTTGTTGTCCCAGTTTTTGGACGCGATGGTACCATTAGCTTAACAATATCTTATTTTCTGTCTCAGTTTAATTAAAATGATCTTGTTTGGCATTTAGAACTCTTCAAATCAAAGGCCTAACTTCTGGGATCTAGACTAAAGAAATAGGATTTGATAATTAAAAATTTAAGAGAAAAATAAAAGAAGTTTATAGAAATATAAAAATGGAATTGTTAATCATTGGTTAAAGTCAAGAAAATGTGCTACCTTCACTCCCTATAAAGCCAGGTCTTATAAAATTTGTTATAAAGGTCATGAATAAGAATGGTAAAGGTTTTGATTACTTTATTAACTAAAAATATCCTTGAATCAGTGATGCAAAAAATAAAAAAGTATGTTTCCAAATTTAAAATCTTGTAAAGAAGACTAAGTTTAAAATTGAGTTGGATTGCGTTAAAAAAGACCCTATGGTTCTAAAGAAGGGTGTCATATTTTTTTATTGCCAGATTTTTCAGTTTTGCGTAAAACGTAATATTTTTGGTATTTTAAATGAAATGACCTATTTATTTTAATTGTAATAAAAAATGCGTGCAAACATTAGGAAGTATAAATTTTTTTAAATTCAATCTTTATCAGTTATCGAGATATGACAAATACACAATTTTTATTAAAAGTTGGCAACAGTGCTGATGTCACTAATCAATTAGGAATGTTCAAAAACCCCCATATACCTTATTTTGTAAATACAGCTTTAGCGGTTTAAAAGATATTTAGGCGCTAACGTACTTCTTGCTGAAAATGTAGCTCGGCAACTAATAAAAACAAGATTTTGAAAATTCAAAAACTTACCAAATTTGCTGCGTCTAGTTTAACGTAATAAAAATAAATTGGGCATTCCATTCAAAAATAGGGAAAATAATGACAGGTGACAGATGACAGATTGACCACGCCCTAAATAATGCGTCACACAAGATTCCTAAATATGACGTCAGAGATTTTGAGATAATAAGCTCCTCCGGAGGACGGAGGATGGTGGATGGTGAACCGGCCTACTCTCCCTACTACAGGTGTCGTGACGTCAGGCGTCGGCGGCGTCTGTCTCGTTAAAGTGCCCCATAGTCTACTAAGGCTAGCACAAAACTGGGAAATCTGGCAACAGTGCCAACATCACTATTTAATTCCACTTGCCATAAATTCCTTATATACAAAATTTGGTAAATGTGGCGCTAGCATTTTCAAAGATATTTGAGAGTTCCGGTACTTTTAACTAACCCAGAATGTTATTACTTATCTTCTTTTTTAATTATGTTTTTCGTGAGTTTTATTAGTTTTTTAAAGTCAATTTATTATTATATTTTATTGTTTATTTTTGCTTTTAAGCCTATTATTATTACTATTAAATCGGTAAACATACACTAAAACACACTACTGGTACCTCTTTTAGTTCGGTGAAAAGGGTAAATTGTTACCCAAGGTTCTATCTATTTATCTCTTTGTTTTATGGCTCTGATACTAAGTTAACTCGCCAGTTCTCCCGTTCCGGTCATCATCAAGCTATTGCTTATAAGCTTTCCCGGCTTTGTCCGTGGAAAATCTGGATAATCGAGCTTGAAACTCCCAGACTTTCCTAGCATATGAATAAGAAATACTTCTAACAATCAACAACAGCGATGAATATGCAAACATTGTGGCTGTCAAGCCAAAGGCTGCTACTGGTATCGCGCATAACCGTCACTTTCACCACTGACGTTTTTCCGCAAGGCTTGCGCACCTCCTCGACCATACGAATACACTATGTGTTCAACACCAAAACGTAAAAACCTGAGGCTTTATGAATCTTCATTCACAGCGCTTAGCCCCAGAAGAAAGAAGCCCCAATTTAGCGTAAATCTTTTCTCAATCCCCAAGGATGCAGCAACGCTCGTACGACGCGTTCAGCCGCCTACCCGGGAAGTCTATGTAGACTTCTACGTAAACGTGAACCGCACTACTCGAAGACCGCGGAAAGAGTGTACCCAAGGTTGTCAGATCTGATTGCGCCCCTAACCTCTTCTATTTTAACCGACTTCATTTTTTATTATCTTAGCATATACCTATCTAGAGGTTGCTTTCCCGCATAAACAACGTACGGCAGAGATAAAAAAATAGGTCAATTACCTTTCTTTCTCTCGTGTTTCTGACTTTTTTTATGGACCACCACAAAAAATAATTCTTAAAATCGATTGACATTTTTTACCCAGTGATGGATTTCTAGCTTTTCTGTGGCTTAACAGAAATTATGATTTTTAATAAAATAGTTTGGTCAAACACCAAGCTTATGCAGTTGATGCAATCATACGACCAACAAAAAAACTGATCAATTTAGTGATTAACGTTTACAAAAAACAAATTTTTAAAGATATTTTTAAATTTGTAAATTCCCTTCAGTATTCAATTAAAATTTGAAAAATAAAATTTACCAATGTAGGAATATTTGCAAAACCTACCTAAAAATGGTAGCTTGGATAGACAGACTATAGTTGTAGTTTGACTGATTGGTGTAACGTTAAACAAATAATAATATAATACGAGGGCAGATTACAAATTCCTATTACATCCTTTAACAAAATTTATTTTTTTCACCGACCTGAAATAGAGACGTCAGTAAAAAGCACAGGTACATATAATTTGATTGATTGACATTGTGGGTCATGCTTAGTTCTGGTTAGTTATATCTTTTATTTTTTAATTTGCTTTATTAGGAAATAAAAAAATAAAAACTAGAACTAACCATGACTCCCAATTACACATCTTTTTGCTTTTTATTGTAATCTTTAAAAAGGGTACTAGGGCTAAGATTCTGTAAGAAACGGAAAACATGTATATCTCTTTCAAAAGTTGCATTCTGTCATAGATGTATTTCTCTTCTTGCTAGAAAAGAAAAAATATTTTAAAGAGCAAAAGACAAAGATAAGTGCTAAAAAGAGACATATAAAAGTATGTCCCTTTCCTTTTAACTTCGGATCCCATTGGATTGCGTCGATCGTGACCGAAATCGGTAATTAGTCATTTAGTACGATACAAAGAGATCTCTTTTCTTGCGTTTCTTAACAGAATCTTGGCCCAGTAGTGTATTTTAGTGTTCGTTTATCAATTTAATAGTAATAATAGTAAAATAAAAAGCAAAAAAGCGAAAAATAAACACTTAAAAAAATAAACCGTGCATAAAATAATGCTCACCAAAAAGTTAAAATTAATAAATAAAAAAATAATAAAAATATGAAGTTGGGCATTAACATATGCGCTAAACTACTAAATGTTAATAACTAAATACACAAAAAAGCTTTTTATACTTTAATAACATATGTTATTCCGGGACTTCACTTTTTAATTTACTATTTTTTTTTAAACTTTGTTTTATTTATTTTTTAAGGTCGGTTTAATTTTTTTAAAAGTTTTTTTAGCTATAAAATAAGAATCTTTCTAAGCAAATTCTATTTAAAAAAATTCATATTAACATAGGTTTGGAAATGCTTTGTTCCTAAGATACAGGGTGTTAAACTCTAAAAAGAAAATCGAGTCTTTAATGATATCTTAAATATGCGGATTCGATTTTAATGAAATTTGGCTGTCGTGTTTGTTAAAATAAGAAGGTAATTGAGCCCTAAAGCAATTTTAATTTGTGAGACCAGTGGCGGCGTGAAACTTAGCTTATATTATTGACAAAAAAAATGTACACCACTAACTTTTTGCAACTTTTATATTTTTTCGGATAAAACACCCAAAAATAAACCGTAATTGTGTCTACATATTTTTAAGTAGCTTGCTTAGTTTTCCAGAAAAAAATCCGCTAAACTGGACCATACAAGAAACATTGGGGCATATTTTTTTAAAATTAAGTGTTATAACTCTATCTGGCAATTATGTAGTAACAACAACAAATACTTAATTAATTAACGTTTATATCTAGTTTAACAAATTTTAATAAAAAAGTGTTTTACATTTTTTAGGTTTTTTAAAAGTTTATCACCCTGTATTTTAAGAACGAAAAATTGGAGAATATGTATGAACCTTTTTCATAAAAATAACTCAGGAATACGCCCTAAAATTTTCTTACCGGAATTAAGAAACGCCCTGTATAAGAGATTTTAGTATTACAAATATAAAACCCCTTTTAGCTTTTTCACAATTCTTTAATTAAATTTAGGAGCATCTTTTTATGCCTAAAAATGATAAAATATTTTCTTTGATGAAATATGGATTTCACTTTCTAAATTATTATGACCCTCTTAAATAAATTGATGTCGTTTGTAAAGAAAATAATATTAAACTTTTCATTTTATCGTCAATTCTCTCTCGTTTTTCCTAAACGTGTTTGGGGTGTGTTAAATACCTCCCTTTTCCACTACCTTCGCACATCTTAAGATAAACAAAAAGGGAGAAAAGCAGTGCGGTTCGTAGAAAACCAGGTTTTTTAATTCAGTAAAATTTATTTTTAATTTGCTCCTGTTTTTTATGCCATTCACAGGAATTTATCAAAGTGGCTGTACGGGGTCTATAAGGAATTACACAAAAACAAAAGTCTTCTTATAGAACAACTGTTGTTGTTCGACGGCAAGATATAAATGCCATGAAAAGCAGTTCTTTTTGTAAATATCAAAAAATAAAGATTTAATTCGCGAAAGTATACAAGGTGTTTCCTTACTATGGTACGAAATTTAAGAGGGTGATTTCCTATATCTTTTTATGAAAAAAGTTTCAATAAATATATTTCGGACTTGCTTCACTTCTGAGATACAGTCGGTATTTTTAAATATCTTAAAAACGCCTTAACTGATTTATCTGAAATTTGGTAAACCTATTAATTGTAATCAGGCGCTTTTAAGTCTCTACCTAGATTAAGAATATTGGATCCAGTGGCGTCTTAGTGGGCACAGCAGCAAATATTATTGGAAAAAATATACCACTGAACCTATATGAAGTTTTTATATTTTTTCCCGATTAGGCAGTTAAATACAAGTTTCTAGTTTTTCTTATTTACTTTATATTTTGCTTTGTTTTCGAGAAAATATTAAAGCTACTTTAAGTGATACTAAAAGTATCCATAAACAAGATAAAATAAAATCCAAAATAAAAAAGACTGTTTTGACCTTGGTTAATAAAGAAAATAACGCTTTCTGACAAAAAACATGACTGCTTATTTATTTTATGGCAAATAATTGCTAATTTTTTATTCTTGTTTTTTTACCATGTTGTGTATGGGTACCTTTTAGAAAAAAATAAAGTGGCTTTATTTTTTTAATGCTATACAATGAAAATTATGGAGACTAAAAAGTTGCAATTTTTATTACCTAAATAAAAATATCAAAATTTTATAAAAAGTTAGTGGCGTACTTTTTTTTCTCAATAATATTGGCTGTGGTGCCCACTTAGACGCCACTGGACCCAATAATCTTAATCTGGGTAGAGCTTTATAAGCGCCTGATTACACTAAATAAGTGTATCAAATTTCATCTAAATCGGTTAAAGGGTTTTAAAGATAATTAAAAAGATCGATTTTTTTTTAAACTTTAACACCCTGTATCTCAGAAATAAAGCAACTTCAGGCATATGTTTATAGGAACTTTATTTTATAAAAATTTAAAAAATCGCTTCTTTAGGCTTCGTACCGCAATTAGGGAACGCCCTGTATACATATTTCCAGTTGTCTTATACCTTTTATAATCCCTTTTAAATGTAATTAATTTTGTCTACATAAAATAATGATACTATTACCTAAATACCTAAGCGCCTTTACACATTAAGCCGGTTTTGATGGACAGAGAGATAAAAAATTATACGAAGCCTTTGAGTTAGCCGACTTTCACCGTTGTATGAAAGGTTTCATTTGACTCCATACACTTCGATAGCGTTGGTCCGTCGTGCGGATTTCCGTCTTTTGCTAATATGAAAAGGCAGTAAGAGCGTGTAAAACATATATTAAAGCTCATAACTTCACAAATCAAAAAGTTGTCTACTAGCATTTGAAATAACAAACCAAATAAATCAAAATCCTTTTAGTCCTTTGGCAAAAGGCGATGCTTTTAAGATAAGTAAAGTAAATTGTAAAGCTTGGTCATTTTTTACCAAAATAACCCTGTGCTGTCACGAAACAAAAATTGTTAGTTTTATGCTAAGGACATTTTAGGAAGCTTTAAAATCAAATAAATTACTTATATACTTATATTACTATTATATACTATAATTTTTTTATTGATTTTAATCATGTTAGTGTCTCGTTAGATGTTTTAAAAACTTTAAAAAATAAGAATTTTTAAGGGTGAGTGTCCAAAATTATTTATTAAAAAGTTATAAAACTGTTTTTTTTTTAAATATTAAATCTAGAACATTTACAGTACTAATGAGATAAAAAGATAGCATTTTCAATAAAAGAAATTCGATTGTTTAAGGCTAAATGACATTAAAAACTAATTTAAAAATAATTATGTCCAAAAATACGTTAATTTTTTAATTTAAAGTCCTATTATACATCGTTAAAAAGCCTATAAAAATGCCTTTATAAAAATATCATAGCCAACTATGTATGGTTTCCGTTAAAAAAATGCAAGTTTATGTCGTAGCTTAAAAACGGAATACTATATTAAATATTGGATTTTACCTTTTTATTAAGAAGATACTTATTTAATTTTTAAGAGTTTCCTATTTAACTAATATTAAATTAAATATTAACTTAGCTACAGAAGAAAAAATATTTTTAGAACAAATGGGTTTTTAAAATATCTATAGGCCATGATTTTTTGGCGAAACCAAAATTGACTTAAACTAAGCTCTAAAAACTGCAATTGTTTCCCCATTTAACCATGTCTGTAGCTGCAGCGGTTTCTGAGATCCCTTTACTAAACATCGAAAAAACTCACCCTGTATGTATAACATTTTTTTCTTATCATCTAAGCTTTTCAACCAAAAAGGTCTCTATGAGGCTCAAGTAAATTTCCATTTAGCATCGTGGGCTCGCCCTACGCCTACGTTTAAAAATAATAAATAGGTGTAGCTACCGGCTGTCCGACTATGTTTTGACCCATTTAGACCGCGAATAACTTTAATACAAATAAGTTTATCAAGATGCGGTTTTCGCGGAGAGCCTAAAGTTTTTATTATATGTTCCTTTGCCGTCTAGTTGTAGCATTTTACTGACACAAGAAACACAGTGGCCGTTTTTGATATAGGGCAAGTTTTTTACTTTAAATGAAACATTATGTATATCTTTACAATCTAAAAATTCAATCTGTTTTCCTTTAAAAAATGTAACAAAATATACTGGACTTGTTGATCTCCAAAAAATTCACTGTATGGCAATTAAGAGTATTATTTAAAAATAAAAATTTATATAAAGGGTTACATATAATAATTATTAAAATAAATAATAGTTACAAAAACTAAAAAACACGATTTTATGTGCAACCGAACTAAAAATTAGAAAATAATTTTTCATTACAGAGTTTGTATTACAAGTGAATTATTCTGTTATTATCTTAAATTTTATTATAATTCTATTTTGAGGTATATAATTATGATTCATTGTTTGACCTTTTATTACTGTAATACAAATTCTTTTATATGAAAAATTATTTTCTAATTTTTAGTTCGGTTGCATATAAAAGCGTGTTTTTTTAGTTTTTAAACTATTATTTATTTTTCATTTTTAATTCGATATATCAATTAGTTTTCTGCGGACATGTGATATTGAAATGTTTCACGAACTATTTCGTAATCTAATCATTTCATTTAAAGCTTCACTGTTGCATGGGGTTTCAGAACGCAACTACTCCGAACAAGTTTCTGTCAGCCTTATGCTGAGAGTACGTCTGAAACTGCACGCATGCGCAGATCGCGCACTAGCTCTTTCTCTGTTACTCTCCTACAGAAAATCTATAAAGGAATTTATTTATCCTGGCGATCTTAATCAGGATAACGGGATACTGTTTGCAGATTATATTGCAAAGTTTCAAAGAAATTGAATTGCTGGAAGTTGGTGAAAATTAAGCTTCCGTTACATACATACATAAATACATACAACCCAAGCTAATAAAAGCGCTTTTTTTGTAAATTGTCGTCCAGTAAGCTGTTTCCATGTAATTGGGCTTTGAACGTTAAACTTCTTTTTTAATTTTGTTGTCAAACTTGACTTTGCATTTTTACTACTACAAATATCAATATAAATAAATCCCTTACTTATTTTCAAAGGAAATTTAATGCGCTTTAAAAATGTCTCTTTGCATTTTTTCCTAAATTTACTTCTGTAAAAATTATTCGACGATAAAAATATTACACATTACTTCTGGATTTAACTTCAACGTCCAATAACTTTTAAAAGAGTGAATTTATTGAAAAATATGTATTAGATTTATGTAAATATTAATATTTGTAAAAAATCCAAATGTAAAATATAAAATTTAAAAAAATAGTTTAATGTTCAAAGTCCGATTACATGGAAACGGCCAATTTAACGACAATTTACAAGTAGAGCTTTTTAAAGGAAATTTAATTTTCTTTAAGAATGTGTTTGAATAATTTTTTTAAATTAACAATTTGCGAGTTTTGCATGGAAAGAAAAGACTGTTGTAAAACAACTGTTAGTCGCAATGATAGACATCTTAATATTTTGATTAAGGGCCTAAAACCTTTACGATATTTTTTTCTTGCCACATTAAACAATATTTGGAATTTGTTATAAAAAATTGTAATTTTTTGACCCAGTCTAATAAATATATTGTATCTTAATGCAAGTCTACTTAAAAAGGTCGGCTTAAATAGAAACTATTTCTACCCTACTAATTCTGTATGTCTTCCATAACCCTTGGAATTCTTAATTCTATAAAAAAATTCGTTTGGCATATAATTGATCATTACTTTTTAGAAAGGCTCAGGTTTCTTTAAGTTTTCAACAGAAACACACGTTGTGTCACACTTATCCCTCCTTATACGGTCTACTTAGAGAGACCCAAACTTTCCACTATGTTTGTTTATTTATCCCCACAGTATTAAGACTGTGAAACCAACAACACATATTTAGGTCCAGTGTTTACAAACATGCTCTAACCTTGCTTAAGACACCCACGATACCTTAGAATTTAGATTTTAATCCTTTGAGAACTCTTAAGAAAATATTGTCTATGTTGAGTTCAAGCCAAGAAGCTGGCTACAGCGCCAAGTATAATATTACACGAACCACTTGGTGCCACCGTAAAGACATAAAACTAGGTGTTCATTTATATCCATAAAGACAGCTAGAAGCCCAAATTTCATAAAGCCAGCTCAAACAGCTTTAAAGATATGAAGGTCCAAAAGTCGTCAATTTTCCACTGACTGACTGACATATTGATCAAAACTCAATTCCCTTTCAGTTGACGTAGAAAGAAGAAATTTGAAATCCAGGTCGGTAATTGTGTGTAAACGTACATACATATGTATATATCTAAAAATAAAAAAATAATAAAAGGGGGAGAGTTAGGGGAATCACCTTACAATTTTTTATTGTAGCTTTTGAACTGTTACAAGTAGATATTTGAAAGTATCCCAATATATGTATTATTATACTTGCTATATAAAAGAAATCTTAATATATATAAATCTCGTGTCACAATGTTTGTCCTCAATGGACTCCTAAACCACTTAACCGATTATAATAAAATTCTCACACCATGTGCAGTTCGATCCAACTTGAGAGATAGGATAGTTTAAATCTCAAATTATAGTCGCAATTTTAATTTATTGCTAATTATTTGTCTGTTCGACTGGGTTGAGTAAGTAATCAATAGATGGCGCTGCTATGGTAAATCTACGAACGTGTCATATAAGCTACATTTTAACAGCATAATAACCACGTGTTGTTGACGCTATAAAATTAATTAAATTTATTTTGTAGTGAACGAAATACCGTATAATTCAATATATAATAAAACTAAGTTGATAAAATGTGCGTGCCGATAAAACTTGAAAAGGAGTCCCGATACGATAAAGGGACTATACAATGTAATAGTCCTTTATCCCCCTCGAACAAGAAAGTTCCCGTTCTACCCTAAAGGGCGTATTTTTAAAGATATACGGACTCTTCCAACCCTTCAACTTGGAAATTAAGTGTAGTGGCGCCATCTGTTGTCGAGTATTTGAACTTCATTCAGAACAACGGTTATTTGGGTCTCATATCAACTCCCGAGCGAAGCCGGGAAGCATAGCTAGTATTAAAATAAATTTAAGTAAAAAATAGGTTGTGTCTCCATACAAAAAACTTGTAATTTGCGCTAAACAATCGCCACATCATTATATATTTTGGACTTGGCTAATTAAATCATAAAAGGAAACAAGTTAAAAAGGTAACAGATAATGAATGGGCAATGTGCACTAATATTTCTAAAGTTTGGGAAACTGTAAATAATTGAATTAAAAAGCCAGGCAGCGGAGACTCAAGAAAAATATATTAAATCTAAATACCTGCCTAGTTTTCTTTACAAAAAGTAATGATATCCCACCAAGAACATAAACGTGAAAAAGGTGAGCCAAGTTCAATACAAAAATTATGCTTGACTGAGGGCTTCACTGCAAAAGAAATTAAAATCTAAATAAGTGCCAATTTCTGTACCTACAAAATCAAAATATGTATGAGATCCTAAAGAAGGTTAGAGTTAACATGGACGGTTTTTATCAGAATTAAAAAAATATATATATATATTATATATATATATATATATATATATATATATATATATATATATATATATATATATATATATATATTTATATATATATATATATATATATATATATATATATATATATATATATATATATATATATATATATACATATATATATATATATATATATATATATATATATATATATACATATATATATATATATATATATATATATATATATATATATATATATATTAAAAGAAAAATTAGAAAATGTGTGGCTTATCTGATAAATTTAGAAGTTCAAGTAGTCCAGAGAGTCCCATGGGCAGCCTGGATAAACTGCTTGTTGACCCCAAATAAGGTACAGTTATGGTCAGTATTTATTCGTACACGTGCAAACGCCAAAGATAAAAGGATAAGGTAAGCTGATTCTTGAGCCCAGAGGAATGAATATAGATTCCAAAAATAAAAGCCCTAAAAGGAAGATATAAAACCCATTACAAAAATACGAATTTTTAAAAGAAAATCCTTTAAAACTTACTTGGATGTAGGGTGGCTTTAAGTTTCCAGTTAAACTGGTGGTTCCAACAAAATGGTAGCTAGTCAGGTTTGCTTAAAATCCGAAAAATATTTCGATAAGTTGTGTTTTCCAAGTCAAAATATTCAAATATCTCCTAATAAAACCTATTTTATTCGACCTGGCTTGTTTTTATAACATCGGTCATTTTATAAAGTTATTTAGCTTATTCAAATATATATATATATATATATATATATATATATATATATATATATATATATATATATAGATCTTTATTCTTTTTGCGGCGAAGCCCACAGCCAAGCATAGTTTTAATATTGAACTTGGCCTAACTTTTTCACATTTATGTTTTTGGTGGAATAAAAATAACAGTATTTATTATTATAAATGAGACCTGTCAGATGTAAAAGGTTTTAATACAAAATGTAGTTTATTCTGTAAGAGTATCTTGGTTATAAGAAATAATTAAAAAATAAGAATAAAAAAGATTAATGCCTTACAACAAAGGCGACCCACATTAATAATTGTCTTTCAGACAGTCTGCAAAAACTGCTAAATTTAATTTTTCAATGAAAGTTCAAAAGCTTTTTGGCTAATTTAACACTTGTTTAAAAAGTGATTTAACTTGAATACAACTGTTCCCGGCTTGATACCAAATTTAAATTTGTAGCTTAACTTTGAAGAAAACTTTGTCATCGACTTTCGCTCTCTAAACTTTGAAGTCACGCTGTGAACTTTCTCAACAACAGCAGGTGGGCAATTTGTATCTCTTATTTAAAAATTGTTCACTCCTTTCAAAATTTGGTTTCTATAAGAAAACATTAATATTAGTCTGAAATTTTAAATTGTAAAGGATCTTGACCTAAGTGCTTACTGAATAAAAACGTCGATTACAATTGCTACAAAAATGTTGTTTTTTGTTTTAAATCATTAACATAAAGATAAAGTACTCCATTTTAGTACACTACATTAAGGTTTAAAAATACACTTTTTTAAACAGTTTAAAAGCCTTTTTATACTTTGAATTGGTGTTTTGTTTTAATGTCTAGGGAAAATAGCCATTGAAAATTTTTGCCTATATTTAAAAAAATAATAATGCGATTTAGTATAATATTCTTATTTATTACTTAAGCCAGGATTCACCTAATCCAGCATAGAAAAAATTTGAACGACTGTTTTTCATAATCTCTCAAAGTATGTCATTGTAGGCATGGTATCAGATAAAATGACACAATAGTTGAAGCTAAAATGGCATATACCTTCAACAGACGATTTAAAGGATTTTATAGAGTAAAAACATATACGTTAAATAAATTAACTTTTCCTACGACCACTTGTGAAAATAGCAAATAGCACACTGATTTCATGCATAGAAAATGCGTTATATCACACTAGTGTTGCAAAGTACTTTACAGCACTAGTGTTGCAAAGTACTTTACAACACTGGTGTGATACATATTATGATGTCATTCTAAAAACTGCTATTGGTTTTGCAAGTGACATATTTATTGTAGTGACAGTAAAAAAACTTTTATTTACCTTAAACGGTAGAACCCAAATTAGCGAAAATCATCTTATTTTATATTTATTAAAATTTACGAAAAAATAAAAACATAAACAAAAATAGACATAACCACAAAAAACAACTTTCACTGACTGGCACAGTGTTGTCAGGTAAGTAGATCAAATTTAAAATCTCCCTTCTACCTTTGAGCACGTACTTTATAGAGGCAGCCTTGCCGCTTGACCGTTCGACCTAAAGCGCCAGAGAAAAAAAGCTTATAGATCAAATTCCTTCCTCTCTTTCTTCGTGTACTCAAACAACTAGTTAAATCTTTTTTTTAATCCCTAATTAAACCTAAGGCTAATACACACTTTATGAATCCACTTTCTTTTATCCATTCATAAATAGAATCAGACCCTTCCGACGTTGCCAAATGCTTTCCATATTTTGCATGGTAACTGACGTTTGGTAGTCGTTTTTCCTTACTTTAAGGAGTTTAGGTTATGCATTTACAATTTTCATATTTTTTATATTTTTCTTAAAAATATGAGGAAAAACTGTTATTTTTACTTAATTTTACATGTGATGTTCAGTTTCATTAACTCGTTTTACCAATTTTACCCCACCCAGCACCCCTTTTCACTCCCCGGTCCCGTAAGTTTATTTACTGATATTTTTAAAAAACGAAATATTTTGGATATGCACCACTTACGTTTTATTTAGAAGAGTGTCTAAAATATGTAAGAATCGATAATTTTTAAAAAACCCTTATAATAGCAAAAAACCGTATTAAACTATTAGCGTTATTACCTAACAAAACCCTACAATTTTTATTAAGTGAGGGCCTTTTAAATTCCAAAATGATAAAAGTTATATAATGCTTCTAGGTAGGTGATTTTCGATGTAAAAATATTGTCAAAACAGTATAATATAGCAGTGAGGAAAAGTATATATCACACTAGTGTTGCAAAGTAAATATCACCCTAGTGTTGCAAAGTTCTCAATTGTTTTTTATTTTTTCTGAACAGACAAACTTTATTTTTTTTTTTTTTGGTGAATAATTTGTGGTCGTAGGAAAAATAGTGTACAGTACTCGTGTGAAAATGACTTTCTTACACTCGTGGGTTTGTCGCACTCGGCTAACGTCTCGTGCTACAATATTCCCACTCGTGTGAAATTAGTCATTTTCCATACTTGTAATGCAATATACTATATTTGTATTAAAAACATTTAACATTTTTAATATGGTAAGGTATGTAAATAATCTTAACTGTTTTTAAATACAACAAACTTCACGAAAAATCTCTTCGTTCTAGGAAAGATTAAGCGCATTTAGCATGGGCCCACTTTAAACAACCTTGGCATGTAGATTTTGTTTTATATTTACCAAGCATCAAGAAAAAAAGTTTTTGACGTTATAGTTAGTACGTTATTTTACCCAAAAACGACAATTTAGCAAACAGACTTAAATTTTGAGAGTGTAAATATTTCTATAGTAATCATGTTTATAATTAAACATAGCCTTCGCAAAAAGATACAAACTCTAAACTAAATAAAAACTTGAACTTGAAATGTCGTGCAAAAAAAAAATCAGATACATGCTCGTGTACGGTAATTTCAATACTAAATGCAGTGATCATATTACACGCTCCAACACATTTAAGAGGTCGCTGCTAAAGCAGGAAATTTGAAAATTATGAAGTGTGTCATTTTACCTAAGTATGCCATTTTAGACCAGTTTCCCCTACTTACTACAATTCATTTAAATATAAAGTATCCCACGCGGAAATCAAAGGGGTATGGGTTCCAGTTAAACTGTTTAAAACCACTTGATTTAGATTGCTCTTGGACAGTAAATCAAAAGTGTTTATGATAATTAGGTTCGAAAAATTTATGGACAAAAGTTTTAAGCTATTGAAAGTCCTTAATTCAATATTTAAATACGTGCATTTCCCTTAGTGAAATCGTTCTCTCTCTTTTTAATTTTTAAGCGAAACTAATAATAATTTCACAGTATAATAAGAGCATAAATTGGAAAACTTTTTTTATTGCTATAACCTCTAAAATTACTTCCGGTTTAACCGGAAGTACCTGCAACTTGAATATTTTAAATACAAGTTTAATAATATATTATACAGGGTGTTTCTTTTTAAAATTGGTGGCCAAAAAATACCCAAAAAGAATCAAATACCGATAATATTTCTGGTTACTTTATTTAAGTTAGGTATTAATTTTACCCCAAATTCTCTTTCTAATACCAAATAAAAATATATTGTTTATTTTCAAAATGGCGGCTATTAATCATTTATTTATGGCTTCCGTGATTTGGATGTCGTGAATAAATAATCTATGGACGCCATCTTGAAAATAAACAATATGTTGTGATATAATATTAGAAAGAAACTTCGGTGTAAATTAAAATATAAAATAAAATAGGGGTGTTTTCATATAAAGTAGTTAAAAAGTCCTAAATTTCCTCTTATCAATAACACTAAAAACGTACGAAACGTAAGTGGTCTATTAAAGAAAATGGAATATTTTACTATCATTATCTGTGAAAGAGAAACAGGCCATTCTCTCGTTTCTCAAAAATAAACCAGAAATTATATCGATAAACTCATTTTTTTTAAGTATTTCATTGTCCAATTTTAGAAGAAATACCCTGTATAATTCATTATTAATAGGAACATTTTATAGAGAATATAAAAGTAGACACTTGTATTAAAAATAGAAAAGTTGATGAAACTTTCGGTTAAACCGGAAGGGATTTTGAGTTTATGGCAATAAGACAATTGTAAAATTATGCTTAAATTAAATTTGTATTAGTTTTTCTTAAAAAGTAAAAAAGGATAAGAAAGATTGAACTAAAGCAAATGCAGAAATTTAACGTAAATAATAAATTAAGGACCTTCAATAGCTTATAACTTTTGTCCATGAGTGAGTTTCTAGAACCCAATGACCACTGACATTTTTAAATACTATCAAAGAACTATTCAAATTAAATGGTTTAAAAAGGTTTAACAAAAACCTATTTCCCATTGGATTTCCGCGGGGTCCTTTATGCAATGTAGTAGTAAACGCAACATTAACTAAACTAAAGGTCAGGTTACCTTTGATTTCGCCATTTTTTCTTTTAGGGTAGGTTTACATCTGACATTTATTGCATGATAATTTACGTCAGACAGAAATTCTGGCTAATGTGAACGGTCAAAAATGTATTCTATTCTATTCTATTTTCGGTTTGTGGCTTGCACACGGAATGTATCGTCAAGTGGTTGTGGTCAAAAAATTTAAGTCCGATAGAAATTGTTTATTGTTTACATTAGCTGGAATTTCTGTCTGACATTAATATCATGCAATAAATGTCAGATGTAAAACCACCATTAGTTTATGTATCACTACATTTCAAATTTGACAGTTTGTAAATTAATATATTACAAATGGTTAAAAATTTGTAGTAATAATAAATCTGGATGACGTAGAAATTGAAAAGTAATTAAAACTGTTTTGGTATTATTTCTACTAAAGGTAAATACTTACAATTTTCTCAAAAATCTTAAATACATGCAAGGTGTCCAGTAACTAAACAGAGCTTTGAGGGTGATTCTACAAACATATGTTCTAAATCTTTTAGTTTTTAAACTACGGGTGTTAAAATTTTTAAAAAATATATGTTTTGATTAAAATAACTTTTATACTTACTAAGATATTAAAAAAAACTTGGAGAACACCTTCTATGCATTAAAAGGAAATTTTTTACCAGTGTCGTGGGGTTTTAGTGTAAATAATTTTTAGAAAAAATAATACGCAATCAGATTTTTAAAAATATATACTTTTTTAATTTTCATTAATTTAAAAGAAATTTAATCTCTTGTTTTTTTTATTTGATGTATGGTTTTCGCGTAAATAAATAGAAACCATTTTTTGATATATCTTAATCTCTATCTAATAAAAGAATAAAAAATAAATGGCTTTGCCTACAACGGGTTTTTATTTATTTACGTGAAAATTGTACATAAAATAAAATGAAAAACGAAACAAAAAATCAAAATTATTTTAAACTAAATGAAAATTTTAAAAAATACTTCTATTTTAGAAACATGCAGTAGCACAACATTTTTTCTTAAAAAATATTTACCTTTAACCCCTCAGAGACGACACGTGGAAATTATCTTTTATGTTAAAAAATGCAACACGTAAACAAAGTTTCTTTTTTCTACTAATGGACTAAAAATATATGTGTTTTAGGGATAATAAAATGTTATTACGCCTCGAACTGCACTGCTTTCTATATTATTTTAACATATTGTTTTGAGAGTGAAGATAGCATAGAAAGAAGTCATTTAACGCTTTTGAACTGTAACCCTCTGACATATACGACATTGACAAATAATTTGAATTGTTTTTAGGATAAGTGTTCAATGTTTAACTTTAATATTAATGGTGCTTTTCCCTAAGTATTTTGTTTTTGCAAATCAGGGTCTTTGATAAAATACCCTTTTATTTTTTTTTACATTTTACAAAACAATTTAAATAATTTTGTTCTGCAAAGAGACGCGGCGCGTTTCTTCACATTACTATAAAAATACTTGCAAAATTAATTTAATATACTCCAATTTTCAACTCTCAGTCAAAAGAAAAAAACATATCGAGACGGAAAAAGAGACAAAAAAAATGTAGTTAAACTTGATAAAAATATTGATTCTAACTGAATGTTCTACTTTATAACTACTACCTAAAACTGTCTCCCCAGCTGGTAGTTAAATCCAAATCCTCTGGATTGCGGATCAAGGACACACAAATTTTCAAAATTTAATTTTTACCAGTTACCGAGATATGACAACACCGCAATTCTATTAAAGTTTGGCAACAATGCTGATATTACTGATTAATTAGGCATGCCAAAAAACCCTAAATACCAAATTTTGTAAATACACCTGAAGTTTTAAAGATATTTAGGCCCTAAATTACTTTTTGCGGAAAGTGTAGTGTATCATATCTCAACAACTAAAAGAGACCAAATTTTGAAAATTTAGAAACTTATCTATTAAATTTGATTTGTCCAATTTAATGCAATAAAAATAAATTGGGCATTTCATTTAAAGAACTGAATCAATACGTGTAGCACAAAACAACTTAGATACCAAAATTGGTAAATGTAGCTTAAGTGGTTTTAAAGATATTTAAAAGTTGCGGTACTTTTTACTAACCCAGTATACGTCTAGTTTGGATGACAATGACAATACCTGTGAGATGTCATTCTAAATGCACTATGGCAAAACGTTCAAGATGGCGGTCAAGTTATATTTAATGCACTCGCACAACATGTGTATCAAATGGAAAGGGCATGCCAAAAGGTAACTCGAAATATAAATTCCAAATTCAACATGGCGGAGCACCCAAGATAGCTGACTTTTAATGCACTCCTACATATGGGTATCAAATAAAATAGCTTGCTGAGAGTAAGGGGATATTTTATCTTGTGGATTATGGATTTTGTTTTTCAGCCCCGAATGTAATTCTTCTCTATTAATTTATACTTTTTATGTACTTATCCCAAATCAGATTAACATTAAAACATTGTCTAAAAAATCTCTTGTCTTCCACAACTCTTAGCATCTTTATCTCCCTTAAAGAGAAGCTATTCATCTGATTATTGATCCCCTTGCTATACTAATCTTGCTATTTTTGCCCGTAATAACAAAATTACTAATACTTAAAATCTAAGTCAAATAAGGGAGTTTTCTAAATGAAAATAAAATCTAAATATAATAAAAAAAGCTTTTGACCAGGTCTGACATGCCGCACTTCTTAATAAACTTCCTTCCTATCGTCTTTTAATAAAACTCTGTACTTGGCTCTGTAGTTATCTATCTGATCGACGTATATCAGTTATTGTGGATGGCCATTCTTCAAGTTTTCACCAAGTAAATGCTGGAGTACCTCAGGGCTCAGTACTGGCACCAACATTGTTTCTTCTTTACATCTTCTCTCGTCCACAACTAATTCCATTCATAGTTTTGCCGACGATAGTACCCTTCACCCCAGTTTTCAGTTTCCTAAAACCATCTCTAAACCTGATTTGGAAAACAAACGCAGAGCAATGCAGATATCTCTTTCACAGGATCTTAATTTAATATTGGATTGGGGCGCCTAACTCGTCCATTTTAATGCATCCAAAACAGAATCATGTTCCTTGTCTCAAAATAAGTCATCAACTACTCATCTTTTATTTATGAGCGACCAAGTTTTGCAGCGCAAAGACACCTTCAATCTTATGGGTGATTTGAGAGTAACCCTAACTGGCATAAACACATTTTATCTATAGCCACGGCAGCTTCAAAAAAGCTTGGATTTCTCTTTCGAGCCAAAAAGTATTTTTCCGCTTCTAATTTATACACTTTATATGTGTCCCAAATCCGACCTCCCTTGGAATTTTGTTCTCATATCTGGGGCATGGCGTCCCCCACAACCCTAAGCATTCTTGTTCCATTCAAAGAATGCTATTTGTCTCATTAATGATCCTTCACCTATAGAAAGGCTTTCATCTCTTGCCTATCGTCGGGCTTTATAGGTATCTCTATGGCTTCTGCTCGGAAGAATTGTCCAGTATATTTCCTTCACTAACAATTCCCAACAGAGAAACTCGTGGTGCCGCACGCATGCATCCCTATACGGCCCAACTGGACAGGACCCAAACTTCCTACTTTGTTCGTTCTTTTTCCTTAGAGTTTCTAGAATGTGGAACCTGCTGCCCTCGGAGGTCTTTTGTTCCCCCAAATCTTCAAGTATTTAAGTCCCGTGTCAACAAACTCCCTCTTACCTCGCTTAAGACACCCACGGTTCGTTAGTTTTTAGGCTCTTAGCCTTCGTGAATGGTCGAAAGATAAAAAAATATATATAATATGGCTGTAGTACTGTTATTATTTTACTTGTACAACTTTTCCACTGAACCCCTAAATATTACATTATACTTAAATAGTGAATCTGATATTTTGACATGAAATAAAAACTAATTTAAAAGAGGTTATGAAAGTTTAAACAGCGGAATAACAATTTATCTGAGCCGAGAAAGATTTTCTGACATGAATAATATCCCCATTTGTCTGCATTAAGAAATCCTTTAAATTTAAAGGATAGGAGAGGCGAGCTGCGAATTTGTTTTTTAAATTAAAAATCTTGTCAAGTCTATGCAGTAGACATTTAATCATACAAACTTTTATAGAGATTAATAAATTAAAAGTAAAAACTGTTTTTAGAACAAGCTTTTATTTAAATGTACTAAAATGGATAAAATAAACTTTTTCTTTAAAACTTTTACTATAAAAATATAGCGTCATTACACAGTTTATATGATATAAAAGCTTGTCGCAAAATTTAAGTATTCCTGTTTACTTGGTTTAAAAATTAAAAAATTAAAAGCAATCAGAATAATATATCAAATTTTTTTGTTTATCTACTCAAGTACAGTGTGTCCAATTTAACTTGTTCACATTTTAAATGTCTATAAATTTTTATTTCTTAACTAAAAAGATGATCAAAAACCAACTTGTACATTGAATTATTAAGTTTCTTTTCTGTTATAAAGATTACACAAAACAATTTTATTAACAGAATATTTTGACATAACTTACTTTTTTAAATGGGACACTCTGTATATTATACCACCATTAAAAGGGTCTTTTAAGCTTTACAAAAATACCACATTTAATATATCTATCTTTAATAGTTTCGGAAATGTGACCATTTAAATCTGAAAAATAATATATTTAATTTTCACTACACCTACCTACAGAGCAAAGCTTAGACTGTTGTTTAAAAAGTACTAAAGATAGATATATCAAATGTAGTATTTTTGTTTGTTAATGCTGGTATAAAATACAGGGTGTCCCATTAAAAAAGTTATGACACTGTATTCTATTAATACAATTGTTTTAGGTTATTTTTATAACAGAAAAAAACTTGATAATTCACTGTACTTACATAGAATTTTGGTTTTAGGTCATTTTTTAGGGTAAGAAATAAAATAGTTATACATTAAAAATGTGGACAAGTTAAATTGGACGCACTGTACATCTCGTGACAAGCTTTTATATCATATAAATTGTGTGATGACGGTTTGTTTAGTGATGAGTCATAGCATGCTAAATACGAAAATCATCACCTGGCAAGCATCAGCCGTGCACATCATCACTCTGTATATTTTTGAAAGTTTAAAAAATTAATGAAAATAAAAAACTTGGGGCTGTAAGCTTAAAATTTTTCTAGGATTTAGTTTATTCATAGTAAGGTTCGAAAAAAAAAATTGACAGGCATTTTCGATTAGCACAAGTACCTACCAGGCGAACTGAAAGGTGTGACTAATTTCGATAACCATATTTCCAAAACGAATAAAGTTGGATGTACCTATTGTGTTGTTTTCAAAAGCTCTTTTAAAGATCTTTTAATGGTGATACCACATTTGATGTGTCTATCTCTTATAGTTTTGGAAATAAAATCATCCAAATCAGCCACAGCTTTCAGTTCGCCTGGCAGGTACATGTACTTAACAAAAACGCCTGTCAATTTTATTTTTAAACCTTACTATAAATGAACCAAATTCTAGAAAATTTCATGCTTACAGCTCAAATATTTTATTTTTATATATATTTTTTAAACTTTCAAAAATATACAGGGTGATGATCTGCACGGCTGATGCCTGCCAGGTGATGATTGTCGTACTTACCATGCTATGACTCATCACTATAAAAATTTCCAAGCTTACAGGTCTAACGTTACTCGAAGGGTTCTTTAGCTCTGGGACAATAACAATTCCTTTTATTTGATACCCATATTGCAAAAGTGCATTTAAAAAGTTTTCCATCTTTAGTGTTCTTGACATATTGAATTTAGAAAGGTGTCATATTTTGTCGAGTTACTCTCAGCGAGCTATTTCATTTGATACCCATATGTAGGAGTGCATTAAAAGTCAGCTATCTTGGGTGCTCCGCCATGTTGAATTTGGAATTTATGTTTCGAGTTACCTTTTGGCATGCCCTTTCATTTGATACACATGTTGTGCGAGTGCATTAAATATAACTTGACCGCCATCTTGAACGTTTTGCCATAGTGCATTTAGAATGACATCTCACAGGTATTGTCATTGTCATCCAAACTAGACGTATACTGGGTTAGTAAAAAGTACCGCAACCTTTAAATATCTTTAAAACCACTTAAGCTACATTTACCAATTTTGGTATCTAAGACGTTTTGTGCTACACGTATTGATTCAGTTCTTTAAATGAAATGCCCAATTTATTTTTATTGCATTAAATTGGACAAATCAAATTTAGTAAGTTTCTAAATTTTCAAAATTTGTTCTCTTTTAGTTGTTGAGATATGATACATTACACTTTCCGCAAAAAGTAATTTAGGGCCTAAATATCTTTAAAACCGCCAGAGCTGTATTTACAAAATTTGGTATTTAGGGTTTTTTGGCATGCCTAATTGATCAGTAATATCAGCATTGTTGCCAAACTTTAATAGAATTGCGGTGTTGTCATATCTCGGTAACTAGTAAAGATTAAATTTTGAAAATTTGAAATCTTACTAAAGTTGGCATGCTTCTTTTATTGCAATTAAAATAAATTAAGGCATTTTATTTAAAATACCAAAAATATTACATGTAGCGCATAACTGGAAAATCTGGCAACAATGACAGTGTCACTGTTCAATTTTACTTACCCAGAAACCCTTAAATACCAAAATTTGTAAACGCAGCTTAAGTGGTTTTAGAGATATTTGAGCGCATTCTAAAATATTTACCTAAAATGTGGTGTTGTCATATCTAAGCAGCTAGAAAAAATATAATTTTGAAAGTTTGTAGACTTATTAAATTAAGCCTGTGTAATTTTTTGCAAAGACAATCAATGGGACATTTCATTAAAAAAAAAGGAAAAGATACGTGTAGCACAAATCAGGGAAATCTGACAACGGTGCCGATATTACAATTCAATTTATCATGCCCAAAACCTTCCACATACCAAATTTGGTTAATGTAGCTTTAGCGGTTTTAAAGATATTCAATAGCTGCAATAATTTTTACTAACCCAGTATAAAATACCAATTAAGACTCTCTTAAATGTACCAGGTATGCAGTAACTCTACTACAAATTTTGGGGTCTGACCCCTGACCAAAAAAAACAAATAAATAACACTTAACATAAATACTTAATTTTTTCTTAAATACGTAAACAGGATGTAGCTGACTTGCTGGTTTAGCTTAATTTATATAAAAAATACCGTTCACCTAAATGTTGGTAGTCATCAATGTCCCGCTCAATGCTGTATCTCGGAGAGGGCCGCCTTTAGGACAAATATTTAAAGGGAAATCGATACATATGCCCTTAAAATACTTATACATCAATTTTAGGCGAAGAACCAATTCTAAACCGGTTTTTATCAATCGTTGTTGTTGTCACCAATTATTACCACGGTTATAATTGGTTAAAAGCCTAAAATTGATGATAGTAAATCTCGAAACAGCCTTTACCGGGTGGTGCATACCGTAATGAATCCACTCGTTATAAATAAATAATAATGAATAACTAATGAAAAGAAAAACGTCAATTAAAAAATTGACAAGACATTTGATTCATTATGGTGTGTGTCAGGTATGCAACGATTATACAAATAGTATCTTCTTAGTTCTACACAAAAATCACTTTTTAAAAAAATTATAAAACACGACATTAAAAAAGAATGTTTGATTATGGATTGTATTTTATTGTAAGTTCTTAATATTTGCCGGATGGAGTTATGGAGGTGTTTGAGCAGTGGCGTAAAAAAAATATTTCCTGGGAGGGGGTAATAGAATGTTCAAATTTAGTTTTGAATGGCAAATTGGAAAATTGCCAAAAATATTTGGAAAAGCAAAAAGAAGACCCCAACTTCAAAAATACGTGTTTACTGACTTTATTTATACTAAACATGTTCTATTGTGCATAAACAATTAAATACCCTAAATCAAACAGAAAAATTCCTAATTACCTCCGTCTTATCTACCCCAGTGTGTTTAAGGTTTGTCATTTTACCTTTAGGTTAAAGATAAGTCCTGTATTCGGTAATTTTTCCATAATATGATTTTTTTTTATCTTTAAGGTCAAAGTTAAAATATATTTCTGATAACTTCAAAGTCATTCATAGCTAATTTGCGTAAATAACCACAAATAGTATTTATTCACAATATAGAAAAAAAAATCTTTTTCAACTTTAAATTTTAAAATATTTAAACTTTAAATTTTAAAATATTTAAAGTTGAAAATATCAAAGGTGAAGTAAATCCAGGCAGATTTTGTTCGCTATCTTATCTATTCCACATGAATTGCTTTCAATTTAAGAAATAGCTTTCAATACGTCATTACACTTTCCAGAGCAAAAATGCATTTTATCAACATGGCATGGGTTTATTCGCGAAAATAGTTTTCGTTTATTTCTCCGTATACATCTGCCATTAAATAAATTTTTATAAAAATATTTTCGAAAAGAAATGGAATTGTAAAATTTGTAAGGTGTAAAATAATGCTTAGAAAGCTACTTTAAAAACTGTTATTTTATTATTATAAATAAATGTCCGTGAAAGAGGAATTTAAAAAGTCCCTTATTTTATTTATAAAGCCAAATAATTTCGTGATAAACATCATGACACCCCTCATAACTTGTAAATTATTTGGTATTTTTTCATGAAAAATTGAGGACTTTAATAGGACAAAATAAATTAGGTTATTGGCTAGAAATGGCAGACATAAATGTCAAAGTAAGAGTTGGGCGCCATGTTGAAAATAATAAAGTTAAATTTACCAAATGTCCTATTTTTTTAAGCTCTTTTAAATATATTTTAAATGGTAATAAGGGGTAATTCATTACGATGAACTTTTTGAAAATTAAAAAAAAATTAAAATTACTTTATTAAGTAATATTTATTATCATACGGAAAAACTGTACCTTACATTTATTTACTAAAGAATATGGCTTTCAAATGTTGGCCTTAACTGCTCATAACATGGTCTGTTCTTAAGCTCCAATTTCCGAGCGCCAAATCAATTCGTTAGAATCATCACGTACACTCGCAGCTACTGCCGCTATATTTTCTGCACTACTCTACGTGCTGGATGTAGCTCATTTGGTCAAGAATTATCCAGTATTGAAAATTAAGGTACAGAATTTTGTAATGGTACATACAATAGTCTGGACCATAAGTTGCCCGGAGCGCACAAACACATTTCTTGGAGAACGATGATTTTCATAATACAGTTGAACAAGTTTTAGACGTTGTGCCGGGGCCTAAGTCTTTCCAGGATAAATTGAAGACCTGAAAATGAAAAGTGGATAATGACCATATTTATCAAAAATAATTTTTTATTTAATTTTTGTACACAAAAAACTCCGTTTTCGTTTAGTCTTAAAACCAACAAATAAACCTATTCTTTTCACGCAGAGCTGACGACATAAGTTATTAATTTTATAATTTTTAAATATAATTGGGATAAAAAGTGGACAAGAAAAAACTTTATCCACTTTTCATTCTCAGGTCTTCAATTGTCAAACAGTACTGAACACAAATACCATAACAGTTTGAAATTTGCACCCTCTTATCTATCCAAAAATACGTACCAGAAAAAGTACCTCTAAATTAATCATCCCTTATAATATGCAGAGTGCGTCATTAAAAAAATATATACTTTTGTCCTACCCTGTATATGATCACCAATATTAGAAATTAAAATACGTTTAAAGGAGTTCTAAGAAACCACATAAGTTTTATTTATCTTTATTAGCAGTGGCAGCTCGTGACATTTTTCACTCGCTTGTTGACATCATTCTTTATTAAACAATAAGCATTCAACACAAAGCAGTTAATTTATGACACCCACAAATAAAAATAATTATTTGAAGATCAAAAGTAGGTTTTTTTCCAGTTGTTGATCCATTTCTAAATTATCTAGTTATCACATATCACATTACATAACTATCAACATACGCACTAGTTAACTATACTTGTTAAAATTAAACGTATTATCAACAATTTATTCACACTGTTTAATCATAATCAACAAATCAACAATAAATATTGCTATTAAAACTCTACCGGACCCGACTCTACTGTTTAAGCTTCGAATTCTGCCTGGACACACGTAATTTCTGCACACGTAGTGTAATGCCCAGCAAGATTGATTTATATTTTAAATAAAATAAGTGCATTTTTATTTAATGGTAACATCAGAGACAACGTTTATTAAATATTGAATTGAAATTTTGTTTTTTTTTTAAATAATTCTGATTAAAATTTTTTAAAAAAAAGTTATTAAAAAGTTTTATTAAGTTAAATATTCTAAATAAATATTAGAATAAAATATTTTTATTTATTAAAAAAGGAAATTCGTTTTATTACTCACAAGTCAACTAAGTTATTTTTAAAAATATTCAAATTATATTTTGTATTTTTATGACAAAAGATTTTATTTTTATTAAATTTAAATTTTATTTCAAAAGGTTTTTTTTTAATAAAAAGTGAGACTCGGTCTCAAGTAAAAGACAAATGAATTCTAAGTTACCTTTACAAAATTAAAAAAAATCCTATGTAGTTACTCAGCACAAACACCCGCGAGTTACTAGGATTTGACCAGACCGAGAGCAAATTAATTAAAACTAAAAGTGTTAGATCCAAATCAAACATCAAAAGACCTACCGAATTCAAGATTTTGCTGAGAGAGGGCAATGTGACTTATAGATAATGGAATTTTAATGTTAATTGTTAAATGCACTTAAGTAATTAAAACGCTTTTAAGGAATCCATAAATCTGGATTTTTGGCAAAATAATTGATTTTTGACAGATTAACGCCAAATTCCGAACACCTGAATTCAATAACTATTAATCATAAGTAATTGACAAAATCACTTAGTTGGTTAATGGTGGTCTATTTAAGCATTTTGCTACCAAAGAGGAAAGTCAGTTTCTATCCAAACTTCGTGCGGTTTAAGTCAGTTCCTATCCAAACTTCGTGCGGTTTAAGTCAGTTCTCATCTAAAGTTCGTGCGGTTTAAAACTTGAATTCCAGCCACCATCCGATGGTACGATATGGTGCCATCGGATTGTTCATGTCAGTTTTTTTTTGTGATTAAGAAGTCAGTCAATTCAATCATTCGTGCCGTTAAGTCAACTTATTTCCAATAGTCGTGTAGTCCGAAGTTAGTGCAATTCCAGAGTATTGGCTAAGAAAATAGCAAAAATAGTGTGTGAGTGAATTAAAAAATGATGGTGAATTCTTTGGCTTAAAGGATGATTAAATCTAGAAAAATCAAAGAAAAATAAGTGTAGCGCGGCATTTAAATGTTTTTGTTAGAAAATAAGTGCTTTTAAGAATATTTTTGACTAGCAAGATTTTTTTTAAAATTGATTGTAACTTTGGTGGCTCTAAATTTTTATTGTGTTAATAAATTAAATTTAACAAAACGACTTGGTGGTTTAACTGAAAAATAATAATAAAAAGAACCTTTTCGATAAGACAAAAAGTGAAAATCAAAAGATCTAAATTTTCATTTTAGAACTTGTATTTTTTTAATGAATAAAAATAATAAAAATAAATTAAATAATTATTCTATCAATAACAAATATTTTTAATAGCAAATAAAAACGCTATTCATAAAAATTGGATCCCGGATAAATTTAAATAAAATTGTAGCACCGATTTTGAGGGGTTTTGAATCGGATAGCACTACAGTAGTTTATGCCCGTACACTATACTATATTTGCGTTTATTAAAGTAAAGAAGACGTAAGTCGCGAAGCAAAAAATAAGACAAAGCGGACACAATTATCGCGTTCTAGCACACGTATTTAACTTTATTCGTTTCGTCTATTATTATATTATTCTTGGAATGAAAGTTTTGATATTCAGGCGTTGCGTTTAAGAAATTTAGAAGTAAGTTTTGTATTTAATAGTAAGTATTTAAAATTGTTTTAATAAATTTATAGTAAATATCTGACAATAAATTATTTTTAACAAAATCGTTCCTTTTGTTTATTTAAAGGGCCGGCACGTTCCCTTATTGCCCTTTAGTTCCAGCCGCCATTGTTTATTAGTTTCGAAAATATGGCCATCCAAATCAGGTATACAAGTAGTTTTTTAGTACTGCCATTTTGTAGTAGGAAAATATATTAACTTTATATTATAGTGTTATAAAGTACTTGTTAGGAGCTTTTAAATAATATGCTATAAGATTCCACTTTTTTGTTCAAAATGGCCCCCAACTCTTAGTTTCACATTTATTCTTGTCATTTCTTGCCAAAAATTTAGTGTATGTTGTCTTATTAAATTCCTCAAATTATCATGAAAAAGTACCGAACAATTCAAAAGTTAGGAAAAAGGTCCTAACTTTAGACAAGCACTGTTGTTAAGTAATATTTAAAAACATACAGGGTGTCTCTAAAAGGTGCGGAATTTTTGAGGCTAAAATATAAGGATCCAAGTCAACTCCCCTTTTTTTTTATCTATGAACAAACCACGAAGGCTAAAAGCCTAAATACTAACGTACCGTGGGTGTTTTAAGCGAGGTAAGAGGTAGTTTGTTGACACGGGACTTAAATACTTGAAGATTTGGGGGAAGGAAATACCTCCGCGGGCAGCAGGTTCCACAATCTAGAAACTCTAGGGATAAAAGAATGAACAAAGTGGGAAGTTCTGGGCCTGTCCAGTTGAACCGGTATAGGGATGCATACGCGCGGAACCACGAGTTTCTCTGTTGGGAACCGTGAGTGGAGGAACTATACTGGACAATTCTTCAGAGCAGAAGCCATGGAAGTACCTATAAAAAGCGATAAATCCCCCACAGCCCGACGATGGGCAAGAGAGGAAAGCCTTTCTGTAAGTGAAGGATCATTAATGAGACGAATAGCTCTTCTTTGAATAGAATCAAGAATGCTTAGGGTTGTGGGGGACGCCATGCCCCAGATATGAGAACAATATTCCAAGGGAGGTCGGATTTGGGACACATATAAAGTGTATAAATTAGAAGGGAAGAAATACTTTTTGGCTCGAAAGAGAAATCCAAGCTTTTTGAAGCTGCCGTAGCTACAGATACAATGTGTTTATGCCAGTTAAGGCTACTTTCAAATGTGACGCCCACAAGATTGAAGGTGTCTTTGCTCTGTAAAGCTTGGCCGCTCATAAGTAGAGGATGAGTATTTGATGACTCTTTTCGCTACAAGGAACATGATTGTGTTTTGGATGCATTAAAATGAACGAGATTTTTGGCGCCCCAATCCAATATTAAATTAAGATCCTGCGAAAGAGATATCTGCATCGCTCTGCGTTTGTTTTCCAAGTCAGGTTTAGTGATGGGTTTAGGAACCTGAAAACTGGAGTGAAGAGTACTATCAACGTACAGTGCCCAAAAGTTAATGATTTCAAAGATACAGGAAGTTATTTTTTTGGTTTTAGTTTTTTATAAATAATTTTGTTAATAATAAATATACTGTTACAATATTTTGTTAATAATAAATATACTGTTACAATATTTGACTTAGGAGAGTTCTGCTAGGTCTATCAATTTAACAGTAAACTCTTGAAAGGCGCAGGCGCCACCTGCAGTATCTTTCACGAATTAAAACCGAAATGTCTTTTTTGAGCCACTTTGTAACTAACATTTGAATTTAAATTTCTATTCTTTAGCATATTTTACATAAAAAAGATATACTTGGTAAAAGTTAATTTAAGTGAGATATCTGATTAAAAAAAAACTCTTTGTTTGGCTAGGTCTAAGCTATACAGAGTGTTTCTTATTTTTTTGAGTGTGAATCTTTGGGTGATTTAAAGAAGTAAAGTTCAAATAAACATACGTCCCTAATGTTTATACCTGATACAGTTTTTAAAATAAGCTTTTTCAACACTCCTAAAAACTGTCATCCTATTTCTTTTTCAACACAAATAAGTTTTTCCCTTTCACTTAAATAAGTAAAGAGTTATAAAATAAGGTAATTACATGGCAGCATCGTTATCTTCAAAAATAAGTAAAAAATATGCTTTTTTCGACATAGTATTTGATTTTTTGGTAGATTTTATCGACAAAACTTTGTTTTTGTTTGTAAAAACATTTTTAATAAGCAACATCTTCCCTCCCTAAAGAAACTTATAAAATTTTAAAGTAAGTATAATAAGACCAGCTTAGAATTTTAAAATAGTCAAACTAAAAGTTTTAAAGCTGTCGCTGGCTTGTAGTATTTTTAATGGGGAAAATTCGGTGCTTTTCAGAGAAACAATTTATTTTCTATGGAAGACATATTAAAAATTAATTGCCAAGAAATGCACCTGGATCTGACGTGGCTTCTTACAATTTCATCTAAGTGACTTTTAAAATATTTTACAACAAAAAAATTAAAATAAACATTTAAAAAATGTATTTCTTTATTAAATGAAAACATAAAGTCGTTAATAATATGTTATTCAAGTAAAACAACTTTTTGTTTATTTACCCACTTACTTTTATTTAGTATGCACATATATTATTAAGCGGTATTTTATTTTTTTATATATTTTCTAAAGCTCTTTGGTGAGTTTTTATGTACGTCGCTTAATTTTTTAAGTAATAATTAATGAACATACACAAAAAACACTATCTCCTGGTACATTTTTCTCTCACGTAAGATATTCGCGCAGAGCAGAAATGCTGCCTCTAGTGAGTACATGATCCAAGTACTTATGATTATGCAACTTTTAACGATAATATATGACCACGGTCTGCATTTTTTGACATATGAGTGACAGCTCTAAATGTCAAGTTGACTACTGTGTGCTATTTTGGAATATTTTTTTAATGGAAAGGGTGTCTTGTGGTACATCATTTTAAAGCTTTTGACGAGTACTTTATAAATCCAGAATATGAAGTAAGGTACTGACAAGATACCACAAAATTTTTTTAGGGTGGTAGAGAATTAAATGTTGTCAATAATACTACTTTCTTGGACTTCCATTGTCTTAAGTTTTTAACTCCGCGACGTTTCGGATGGTGTCTACCTCGAACCGTTTTTAGGTGATAACTAAAACTGTGAAATTATTCGATAAAACTAAGGGTAAAAAGGGACGAAATAAAACCACTGTTTATACTTGTACTTCCCGTAATGGACTAACTTTATTGGACTCTGATGGTACAGATAACTAGACTGTCCCAGTCGGTAATGATCAATATGTCATTCTCGACGCCATTAGTACATTACAAACATACTAGATGGCTCTACTTATACTACATTAATATTTTGAGATACATTTTACAACACTCCCACTTATCTAAACAATAATAATGTTCACTTAAGCCTAACTCACCACTAAACATTGAGTGTTTTGACAAACACAGTGGCTTTGTTAATACGTCAGCTATCATTTCTTCCGTAGGTAAAAACTTTAGTTCAACAAACTTATTTAAAATAGCCTCTCGGATAAAATGGTAGTGTACGTCTATATGCTTAGACCTTTTGTTACATACAGGATTTAATGCTAATTTCTGAGCACTCTGATTATCATTGCAAATTGTAATACATTTAGAAATACCCAACAAATCAGACAAGAGATAGATTGCTTCTTTTGAAGCTTCCGACAAAGCCATATACTCAGCTTCTGTACTGCTCAATGCTACAGTGTTTTGTTTCTTACATTCCCAAGAAATAACACTACTTGCTAATTTAAAAACAAACCCAGTATATGACTTTCTGTCATTAATATTATTTGCAAAATCAGCATCAACAAAACCTATTAAATCTAAATCATTTTTCTTGTATTTAATGCAAAAATACTTAGTTCCCTGTAAATATCTAAGTACTCTCTTAGCATATTTCCAGTGCTGCTCTGTATACCAGTTATTAAACTGACTAAGAAAATTAACAGCATATGTAATGTCTGGTCTTGTTAGTACTGACAAGTACATAAGACTGCCTATAAGTTGTTGATAAGGCAATTCTTTATTGCAAATATCTGAATTTGCCTGATCAAAACACACATTTTTCTTCATTGGAGTGCTTACAGCTTTGCACTCACTCATATTAAATTTTGCCAAAATTTGAGATACATACTGTTCGTGATCTAACAAAATTTCTAAATTCTAACCCTCATGCCTAGACATTGCATAATTTGACCTAAATCTTTTACTTTAAATTTTAAGCTTAGCTGTTGCTTTAAAAAGTCAGTCTCTGACATGCTGTTAGAAAAAATTAAAAAATCATCAACGTATAAGGCAATTATGGTAATGAACCCATCTTCACGTTTTACAAAGACACTCGTAATCACTCTTACTGTAATTCAAACTGAATAACAAAACTTCAACCTGTTTGTACTAAACACGTGATGATTGTTTCAAACCATATACTGCTTTATTAAGCTTTAAAACCTTATTTTCCTTACAATCATTATAAAGGCCTTCTGGTATTTCCATGAACACATTTTCTTCCAGTTTTCCATTCAAAAAAGCAGTCACCACATCAAGGTGAAAAATATCTAAATCAAATTGAACTGACAAAGCAAAGAGTAACCTTAGTGTTGAATGTTTAACCACTGGAGAAAAGTTTCATTGAAATCTATACCTGCCCTTTGGCTAAAACCCTTTGCGACTAATCTAGCCCTATAAGTAATATTACCCTCACTGTCGACTTTTTCTTTAAACACCCACTTGCACTTAACTGGTGTTTGACCTTCAGGAAGGTCAACAAGGTCCCACGCACGGTTTTCACTAAAACTTTTCAGTTCGCTTTCCATCGCACTTTTCCACTTATCACTTCTTGGTCCCGAAAGAGCTTCTTTCACTGTCTCTGGATCTCCCACTGAAGATGGACACTCTTCTAAAAACATGTTGCGCTCTGGTGTGAAATACGTCACAAAGTCCTTAGAGTCTTTCACTTTTCTTTGTCTTTCTGACTTTCTTGTACTTTCTGGATAATTGTCATTTTCTGGAGTCATAACTCTTCCCTCAGGAACATATGTTTTATCACTCAAATCCTCTTCAGGAATGTTTTGGTCTTCGATTAAGTTTTCACTACTCTCCGAACCATAATCTTCATTTAATTCCTGGTCATGATTTTCCAATCAGAATTTCTCAAATTTTCTCTTTCTTCAGAATAAAAATTTGTACTTTCTGTTTCTTTTGGTTCTTTTTCGATAACGTACACATCTCTACTTGTAGACACTTCATTTGTTTTTGGATCAAAAACTCTATATCCTTTGGTCGTTTCGGAGAAACCAACTAAAATCAACTGCTTGGACTTCTTGTCCCACTTTCTTCTTTTCTCTTTTGGAATGTAAACCATCACTGTGCTTCCAAATATCCTGACATGACTTAAATCTGGTTTTCTTCCGAAGAAAATTTCATAGGGAGTTTTTGGCATATTTAAAATAGCAGCTCTATTTCTCAGATAACAAGATGTGTTTACTGCTTCTGCCCAGAAGCGTTTAACTAACCCTGCTTCATACAATAAACATCTAGCTTTTTCTACCAAAGATCTTTTTAATCTTTCTGATCGCCCATTTTGTTCAGGTGTGTATGGGTTTGACATCTGATGCACAATGCCTTCTTGTTTCAAGTAAGCTTCAAGCTGTTTACTCACATATTCTCCACCATTTTCTGATCTTAGCACCTTAATTTTTCTGCCAACTTGCTTTTCTACCAAACTCTGCAACTCTTTAAACTTCCCAAATGTCTCATCTTTTGTTTTCATAAAGTAAACAAATTACATTCGACTGTAGTTATCCTGAAACTCCACATAATATCTAGAACCACCTATGGAACTCACCTCCATGGGTCCTGCTACATCTGTGTGCACTAGGTCTAAAACATTCGTTCTTGTACTTTCTGGATAATTGTCATTTTCTGGAGTCACAACTCCACTAATAGAGATTCGTGGAACATCTAAAAGGCTGTCGAGTTTGTTTGCCTTCACAGCATACTTGACAATCTCGCATGCTGATGCTTGATTAGCCACTATAATTTATGTCTTCCACTAGACCATTTTTCACTTTATTTAAATAGTTAGAATTAATGTGATCTAACCTTCTGTGCCATGTTTCACTTGTAGCAATGGTTTGTGCAGCAAAAAATTTGCATTTAAACGTGTCAACTTTGTAAACACCTTCTGTTAAAAATGCTTTTGCAACCAATATCTTTTTGGCATTGTAAAATTTACAAGTGTCATTTTCAAATTCAACAGAATTACCGTTCTTTAAAAGTTCTCTCACTGATTAAAGGTTATTAGCCAATTCTGGTACATACTGTGCATTCTGGATTTCTATCTCGAAATTCTGTTTATTTACTTTGGTAAAAACATCTATTTCACCACTACCTTGCACTTAAAATTTCTTGCTATCAGCAACCATAATTTCTTCTATTGATGGTTTCCTCTGATTTAATAACCAATCTTGTCTACACGTTAAATGAACACTTGCACCTGAGTCTACATACCAGTCTTTATTGTTAAACTGTGCATTAAGAAAAACAACACTAAAAGTATTCTTACTATTTTTATTTACATTTTTGTTGTTTTTGTTACTTGGTTGAGGACATTTTGACATAAAATGACCTTTTTGGTTACAATTAAAACACGTAATGTTTTTGTTTTTGTTTTTGCTGTCACTGTCAACACGGTTTCTATGACTACCTTGACTTGACGTTTCGAGTAGTTCGGTTTACCGACAAACGCGCTGCCTGTCGAATTCCCACAAGTGCTGCCATCTGCCTGCATATCAAGGAGTTTTGCTTTGATAGAATCGGTGGTAATGTCGATACCGCTATGTTCCAGCGCCATCACCATTGGTGCAAACTTTTCGGGTAATCCCGCCAAAAGTAAACTTCCAACTAGCTCCGTTTCAAGTTTGAGACCCGTTTTCGCAAGCTTCTGAGAATACTCAATCACGAGGTTAACATATTCTTCCATCGACGAACAGTTTTCTAACCTCAAGGAAATTAACACACGAAGAAGCGAAATTGTTCTTGTAAATCCCTTATTTTCATAAAGATCCTTTAACTTCAGCCAGACATCTGCGGCAGTTATGGAATCTCGTACATGCACGTACAGGGACGGTTCAATTGCCAACACAATTTTCACTTTTGCTTTCGCTATAGTCACACTATCGGTTTCCGTGCCATCAATACATTTGCTTAAGCCTTCTAATATGAGAAAATTTTCCATGGCATACGACCATTCCTCATAATTATCGCGGCCTTGCAACTTCGAAATAGTGGACAGATAGTTGACCGCCATTTTGGACAATTTTACACTTGAGTCCTTTCTTTACGTTTACAAGTCAAACACTCGCGTACCGCGTAAACTCGCGTGCAAAACCTTTTTACGATTACCCTAAACCGATCTATACACTGTGAAATTATTCGATAAAACTAAGGGTAAAAAGGGACGAAATAAAACCGCTGTTTACACTTGTACTTCCCGTAATGGACTAACTTTATTGGACTCTAATGGTACAGATAACTAGACTGTCCCAGTCGGTAATGATCAATATGTCATTCTCGATGCCATTAGTACATTACAAACATACTAGATGGCTCTACTTATACTACATTAA